>OY978217.1:25933017-26303017 GCA_963854785.1 Vaccinium vitis-idaea | reverse complement strand
AGAGGTAGATGCCTGAGCAGCAGTTCTCTGTTAACAATCGACTAAAGAGAGGAAGGGAGGGAGATAACGATGAACAGACGGAGGGAGAGAGAGAGATAACGTCGTGTGAATATTGGGTGGGAGGAGAGAGGGTATTGTAATCTCAGCCCTTGATTTGAAGGGCTGAGATGGAGTGTCTAAAATTGTGTCAAAACTTGTGTCCCCGGATCCGGTCCCTTTTTGGTAAAACCTAAAGTTGAGTTAAAATGGTAAAGAATGGTGATGATCGATCTTACCGCACTTATCTACTACTATAAAACCGGCTGTTGGCATGTCTACCATGCACTTCTTAAATTACCATCCTACCCTCTTCTCCTTTAAGTTATTACCCAAACAACTCCCACCGCTTCAGTTCCTCACCACCGCCTATTGCTTTTAAAACTAGACCCACCAACTCTAATACTTTGTATAAGAAATTTATTATTCAGTATCTTGGGCTCCTATCCACAACTATTCAACAAAACTAAACACACGAGGTCTCATCGAAATCAAAATTAATTAAATAATCCATGGTCCTCGGTATTGAGAAAACAAATTGATGATGGAAACGATTGAAGTTGTAAATGAAAAATTATAAAAAATATTAGCCCAATGTCGGGGAAGTCCAACATTAGAATTGAGATGGTATGTATAAAGATTATATAAAAGTATAAGAGCTAACAAAATCCGTGATAGTGGAGAAAATTAGAGAACCTGAGATATTTGCCAAGTTTATAAACAAAATGGAACAAGACAAATTGCCGGAACTCCTTTGCCGTTGTAAACTCCAGCAAAGCTAGTAGAATACAAATCGAGAGGCTACAAAGGTGATAACAGAACAATTGGATCTACCTATAACCCAATAGTAGTTTTTTTTTTTTGTAAACAAGAAAATAAAAAGAAATAATGCTATTGTCATTATACATTCTACCACATTTGTCCGTGGAAAAACCAATGCAATTGTCATTATACATTCTACAACACATGTCAATTTTTAAGTTCAGAACAAAAAGGCAAAAGTAGGGAGAGAGCCGTAGATGAGTTTTTTGACTTCTTATTTTTAACTTCTTTCATTTTCCACATAACTCTCAAATACAAAATTTATTCTGCACATATCTCTTAAATATTATAAGCCGTAGATGAGCTTTTGACTTCATATTTTCAACTACTTTCATTTTGCATATATCTCTCAAAATAAAAAATTTATTCTTCATATATCTCTCAAATACTATCACTGTTGTAATATACTTCGTACACATATCTTCTCAGCACTTTACAAATTCAATAATATATTATGACAATAATTCAAAAAAATAAAAAACAAAATGATCACCTCGACTATATATATAAAAGCCCTAGTACACAAGTAGCCTCTGGCTTCTAGCAGGCGTTGCTTCCTAGATATACACAAATACACTTGACGGCTGTGGTGCTACTTCTGGAAATCTCACCTCCACATATGAAGAATGAGGAAGATGATGAAGATGAAGGACAGGAAGAGGAAGGTGAAATCAACACCTTTCTAAAATCCAAAAACCCTTGTTTTTTGGATCATTGGATCAGTGATCTACTAGAAGGTTTGTTCGACTTGTAAACCATTAATCATCAGATTCGCCTTTCATTTTCTCTACGTTGGAGTTTTATGTTGTTTTTTCATTACACAAATCATCTCTATAGCACCGCTTCATTCGAGAAAAAAAGAAATTATCCTTACAAATGGATCATTTGATCCGATTTATCCATTCACGCTGATATGATTTGCTAGAGCTGTTGATCTGAGCTTATCATTCGCGGATCAGTTAGATGTAGAACATCCTTTAACTAGCTAACATGCTTAGGTTAATTTTAAGGAGGTGGTGTTCTCCTTGACAAAAATAGTTTGTGGAAAAATGGGAAAGATTGTTGGAGACTCCACTGGTTTGTGTTTGATCACTCCAATTTTACAAAAATGTATCTTCTTTTTTTGGTAGGACAGTCAGGGTGTCAGGCCAGCTAAGTTTGGTTTGATGAAAAGATCCATTCATATGAATACTAGAAGAACAACACAAAACCTTTTCTTGTGATCAAAATTTTCCCTTTTTTTTTCTTCAATAAATCGATATCCATCGCGATTGTAAATGTTTTTGGCAAATTACTTGCCAGATTGTGAAGTATCAGCAACAGCTTGTTCTAGAATGCGAAATTGTAATCAACAGTAGCAGGGGTAGAAATGACAATGAGATAAATAAAGAAGTCGGAGTTGCTTTATGTTACCTTATTACCAATAGATTTATGTTCTCATAAAAGGCTTTGAATCATAACCAATCCACTTCATGGGGTCCATGGTGAGGATTTCCAATATATAGTTTCAACAACTTGCATGCTTTTGCATGTTTGTAAAGAACTTCTGGTGTATTATCTATTACTTGTTGTAGCTTTTGTTGATGTCTTTCGTTTTCAATGTCATTTTATCTACTTAAGGAAATACCATGAGTTTCCAAGAGACATCACAAAACTCCGGTAGCAATTTTTTTTAATCAATGGCTTTATTAATCCCCCTAGAAGGTATGTGATGTCTTGCTCTATTTCTTATGAAGTTTTAGTTTAAGGAAAATTTATCGAAGACATCACGAAAATCTTAGTTCGCCAAATAGTCTTAGTTTACGGAAAAAAAATTCGTGGGTTTGAAAGATTGAAAATTTATCTAGTATGGTGTCAATATTAAACTTGTTGGGGTCATTTACGAATATAGAAGAAAAATTAAGATAATTGTAGTGATTTATTTTTTCCCCGTGGAGTCGCCTGACCCAACTCCCTACGCAGTAGCGTTGCCACTGTTTACAGCTACCGCACTTGTTATAATGTCAGCCTATATTTAGGTGACTGAATTACTCAAAGTAGAAAATTTTCATTTATGCACTTCTAGTACCTAAATAGTGCTCAATGTCATCACAATGTTCTATATGGCTGATCCAGTTTTCCAAATCACTAGTAGTTGCAATAACCTGACACTATAAGATCGTCCTCCTTGTCCTTTTTTTTTTCTTTTTGAAGTTTTCAGTTTGAAGTCTTCGCAAAACTAGCTATCACTCAAACTGTGTAGCTATTTTGGTGAAGTTTTTCTCACTATTTACTCACAGCTAGTGGAGGATTCCGATGAAGAGAACAACAAAGAAGGGCTAACTTGTTCTGGCAAAGATGAAATGGTTTATGGGTTGGTAGACCTGGACATCTTGCGCGAGTTAAGTGAATGCAGCGTCAATCAGAACAACATTGAAGGGTTAACTTCCTTGGATGTAGATGGAATGGATTATAGTTTGGGGATAGTGGATGACTGGCAAGAGCTAAGCGGGGTAGGGTCCGGTTTCCTCGCCAATCAAACAACTAATGATAATGGTATACCGTTAGTTGCAGGAGATGCAGATTTTTGGAGCTCAATGAGCCATTGATCAACATTTCTATAGATGTTCTGGACCAGTTGTTGTCTCTATTGGAGGAAGGAGACAATGGCCTTGGTGAACATTTTGATACGTCACAGGTGAGTTTTGATAGAGTTTCATCTATTTATTATTGGTCAAAAAATTGTATTTTTTGCCCAAATTTACTCTTGGGCAAATTTTAAAAATTGTGACCACACTAGCTAAATAGTTGTGGACAAGATATTGTTGATCTGGAATATCTGTCGAGTTCTTCTGACGATAATTTTACTCCATGGGAGAAACAAGAAGAGGGGGCACTAGATGATGCAGGAGCATAATTTTTTGATTCACAGTTTTTGTTGTCATTTAATCAAAGAGTCAATTTTAAGGGTTTTTTTTTTTATTTCCTAAATGTCTTCTAAGTTATCAAGAGTCTACCTAATTTTTAGTAGTCAAAGTCTTTAATTCATTAAATTTAGAGTCTTGGAAGTTGGAATTTGTATTTCCTATGCTTGGAGGATGTTCCCAGTTATCTATTTAAACCTATCCAGTGAATGAAACAAGTAGAGAGTTGTGTGTTTGAGTTATAGATTTTGGCTTGTGAAGACTTGTTCTTCTTTTATGTGTCTGTATCTCTTTGGTGGATTCCATTAAGTGTTTATGTAAGGACTCGTGTTTTTAAATAATTTTCCGGAAATAATATTGGGGAAGTGGGAGGAAATGAAAATAGTGCTATATGGGGTCAATGTGAAGTTAGTAATTGCATTTGGGTATTTGTGAAACACATTAGAAACAAGAGGGGTGTAAGTGCTAGTGTGAGAGTGTGTATAAACACATTTGGATCAGATTTTTGGCAAAAAACACACACTCCTCTCCTCCCAAAACTTACGTCTCCCTCTCTCTCTCATTCTTTCCTCAAAACCTCTCCATTTCTCCACCACAAATCCACCCTCCACACTCAAATACTTCAACATCCAACCAAAGATTCATCTTCTACGCGTGATTTGGAGTCCGGGACTCCGTGGTTTCGCTTGGAGCTAGCATTTTCGGTTGAGAAGCTTCAAGGACAAGGGTTTTTCATTTTCTACCCATTTCAAGTCTAATCCTTGAGGTAGGGAACAATCTTCTACCTCCTCTAAGTGTATATTGGTTGAATGATTGCATTATTTGTGTTCTTGTTCCCAAAACTCTTGTTAAACTTGATTATCTCCATGGAATTGACTTTGGATCATGAATGAGTTTGGGTTTTGTGTATATAGTTGATAAATCCATGAATTGGTTGTTGATATATCCCTCTTCTATGGTTATTTGTTATTTGAAACCTCATTTTTGGCTTGGGTTGAAACCCCCTCCATTTTGGAAAAATCTGCAAATTTTGCTCGTAATGGTCTTTGTATCGATACCCCCTTTCAGGGGTATCGATACCCAGCATTCTGTTCAGTTTTTGGTGATCTGGTATCGATACAACTTTCATGGGTATCGATACCCAGCTGTATGTAAGGCAGATTTTTGACCCAACTTCACAGGCACGCCCCGGCTTCGTCCGAACTCCGATTGAGGTGATTTTTGAATCGTTGGAAAGCTCTATGAGTCTACTTTCAAACCCAATTGGTCTCATATTCATAGCCTTTGTATTTTGAGATAAATGTGCTTTTTCCTATCAAGGTGTCAGATTTTCTCGAGGTTCATAACTCCTTTTTCATGTTCCTTTGCTCTGGGCCTCCCTTGGTCTTTCCTAAGCTTCTCAAATCAACTTCTAAGCTATGGTAGACTATCGTGGTATGAATTATGTTTTGTCACGATCTTTCACGTTCTTGGACACATGTTAACTTTGCCACAACCGATACACTACGAGCTCTCGAACTAAATGAATTACGTAGATGTTTTTGGACACTTGATTGGTTAATAAACTTTTGAAAGGGATGATTTGCTTATTCTAGGGCCACCATTTGGTGCATCCCTAGCCATGGGTGTTCGGAGCCCACGAAATCCGGCAGGGGTGTTCGGAGCCCACGAAATCCGGCAGGGGTGTGCGGAGTCCACGAAATCCGGCAGAGGGATTCATTCCCTATTTCAATAAGTGGTTATTTGTGAAGATGTGAAAAATAAAATGTTTTATGAAAATGACAATGTTTTGAAAGGATTGAACCTACGACATGAACTGTAACGATTATGAGGAAATCTATGAACACTTGGGATTGATACGATCTTTGGGGCATCTACTTGACACTCTATCATCAAGTCGATCTATTTTGGTCTATTTTAGCTTATTCATTCATGTGTATCACATCTCCATGTGCATGTTTTCATCCTCTATACCCTTAGCGTTGGTAGAAAAGTTTCCTATTGGGCTAGTGAGCTCAACCTATCATTTTCAGGTACTCGGCAAGGCACATGATTGGAATGCTTGGCGTGTGGATGCATATCATGAAGCTCATTTGACATGGAGTTATATTATCCTCTCCATAGTTAATACATTTTGGGAGATGATCTTGTAACTTTAATTCCTTCAATCTTTTGACAAAACTTGGTTATGTAATAACTCTTAACCATTCATTACTTATGCATGGGTACGGGTACCTCTTGTAGAAACTCAGTGTACTTTGACCTTGACCTTTCATCGGTGAAATGTATGACTTTTGACTTGTCCTATGTGGATTTTAATTATATTTGATTTATTAAATTCTAGGGTGTGACAGTTTAGCATTCTCTAGCCCTACATACCTTGCTAGACACCTCGGGTGATGAATATCTATATCCCTTGGCATCCTATCTCGGGTGGTGAGCTTCTATCTTTTACCATTTTCATTTTTCTTCGATCCCATCTACAAAACCCGACATCACTAGACGCTGTGAGAACTAGATTTCACTATCTTCTATGAGATGGATTGGAACTAGTTTCTCAAACTAAAAATTTTAGTTGACAATAAAACATCATACCTGCTGTTGTTGCTTTGTACCTTCTTTCTCGAATGAGTTTTACCATTTCTCATCACATTTCATCGGTTTGGTTTCTCTCATGGTTGTTGAGTTTATTTTAATTTTGAGTTCCCATGATCCCAAAAGTTAAGCTATTTTTCACCACCTTCTACCTTTTTTCAATCCACAGAACAAGGTGTGTAATGAGCGCTCTTAACATGATTACTTAATATAAGGGGATGCGGCTTCCTATTTACTGGAATATAGAAGTCGCTCAATTATAGTTTGTGAAGTGCCTGGACTCCAACAAAATACATGTTGTGGATGAAAGCTGCGATGATGAACGGAGGACATCTTTGCAGCATTAGGCATGACGGAGGTGGATCCCATTTACTTTCAATAGCCATCGCCATTGGTGACAAACTCAAGGGATTACCTGTCATATGGGCAGGAATAATGACTGGTTCAGATGAGAGCTTCTGGAAACTGGTTTGCTCGAGGGTTCCCCCTACACCTGCCATTTCTCAGAACCAAGTTGCCCTTTCGATAACGAATAGAGAGTGGTCTTCTAGAAATAGCTATTTCAATTATTGGTTCATTGAATTACCATAAGGTTTATGTGATCATTTGTTCATTTTTGTCTCCCTTGAACATGTACGGTTTGTCATATTACAGTGGGATGGTCATGAGTATTTTTGTTTATCTTTCTTGCCTTGCATTTTAGTAAATGACTGGAAATTTAGGTATGCTATAGTATTTGTAATTCAACAATGGGCATGAGTTTTTGGTAATTGTATTGCAACTTGATATGGTGGCTCTGTGGACATAAAGCCAAATACTCCTATGATTTATGGGATTACAATGTGGCAGATTTCAAAAGATGTCTTCAAGGAATTAGGAAGCTACAGGTTTGCAAGGTAGTATAAGATTAAAGGATAACAAAAAGCCGGAATTGGTTCGGGCAATGTATTGGTTTTAGAAATCAATTAGATGTGGGCGTGTGTGTTCCGTTTCAGGCAATGTCTTGGTTTTAAAGATTCTAGGCTTGAGTTCTCATCTCAGGTGGAAGGGGCTTTGATGCTGCAATGAAGATTTTGTTGCATTGTTAATTTCTAGTAACCACTTTGTTTAGCTTATCTTGTAATCCTGAACTTATGCTCTTTTGGATCAATGGTTGGTGTCTTTGCCAGCCATGTTTTTCCCATTTTGGTATAAGCTGTGTTAGCTGTAAACTTGGAATCAAGAAATGCAAACAGAAGAGATTTAACAGTAGAGAAGCCTAGTTGCGGGCTGCAAAAGAAATATTTTGGGCACTGCCGCGTGGTGGCCTACACCCTCTACCACTACTCATTTACGTGGGATCTATACGTTACGGTCTTGGCTTGACATAGATGTATGTGTGTGAAGAGAGTTAACGCACCACGTGATAGTGTTGACTTAGAGTAACGGGAATCAACCTTTTCTTCAAAATTGCTTGCCTCTTGTAGATCCTATTATAAGCATGTAAAACGACAAAATTTCAATTATTTTGGATGGACTGAAGTTAATCTTGGTGCTGGTCCAAGATTGTAATGTGGTGGCACTAGTCTATGGTTGCCACATTTTTGTTTGCAGTCACCTATCATGTTCTAATTACATTTTCATTTACTTGTTCAAAAGTGTTTTCTCCACTAATGAATTGGTGGACGTGGTTGGTCGAAAACTACCCAGACTCTCTCTATATAAGTAGAGCAAAGCATATGGGACAAGGGAAAAAAATTTCGGAGAAGTTAAGAAGAGAGAACCAAAATCAGTTCCAGTATTTGGATATGCTAAAGAGAAAAGCATATCTAAAGCCGCAAAAGTAAAGTTCTGTTCACAATCAAAGGCGACGCAGAAATGCCATTTATTTGGCCTGTAAAATACTTGTTCATTACACCCCTTGTAGTCATATTGGGGACAATATTTTATGGCCCAAAACAAAGCAAAAGACTCCACCAGTTGAATCGAAAGAATACAGTCTGATTACTACTTGTTTAGCCCACAAAATACTTGTTCATTACTCCTCATGTATAATGAACAGTGTTTTGTGGTCCAAAACAAAAGAAGGAATCCACCAATTTAATGGAGAGAGAGAGAGAGAGAGAGAGAGAGAGAGAGAGAGAGAGAGAGAGAAGTCCAAACACTGCTCATTTAGCCTTCAAAACATTCGTTCATTATGCCCCTTGTCGCCATATAATGAACGGTTTGTTGTGGCCTAAAGAACCCGTTCATTACGCCCCTTGTGGGCATATAATGGACGGTGTGGCTAAAAGAACCTGTTCACTATGCCCCTTGTGGCCATATAATGAATGGTGTTTAATGATCTTAAAAGTTTCCCTCTCGGCCTTAATTATGACTTTCTTCGTGGACTCAAAACTGGTTCGCAAAATACTTGTTCATTAAGCCCCTTGTGACCATATAATGGACAATAATTTTACAGCTTAAACAACCCGTTCATTACGCCTCTTGTGGCCATACAATGAACAGTGCTTTGTGACTAAAAAATGTTTGCCTCTACGGCTAATTACACAATCCATGTGGTCTAGAAAATTAAGATGAAAATTTAAGCCTTGAATTGGCTTTGAACTGCCCCTTCTAGTGAACAATTCCCGAATTTGGGTCCATAAAAAGCACAGTTATAGTGCTCGTGAAATTGATCTCTTAAGGACCGTCTAAAGTTTTGGAAAATTATATTAGTAACTCCAAAACTCATGTTGTGTGACTCGTTGTAATTGGGGTTTTTATGCTAAGACACATACATTGCATCACTGTGTCGACCTCCACATAACCTACCCATGGTTTAGCTTTTATGACCGAGGAAAGTTAAGAATTCCGGTCATTTCGAAATTGTAAAGTAAAGGCTAAACATTTTGCTACAAAAAGGATAAAAGTTTCCGGTAAGCATATGGGTACAGAGGGATTTGTCCAGAAAATGTACCGATCGTGTTCAGGGATCCACTTTTGGGTCCCACACGAGTGATCCGAACCGTTCATTATTCTTAAAACATTTTTTCGAGGGGCCCCACAAAATTTCAGCTCAATCGGACGGTTAGAAGTGCTCGAACCAAAGTCCCAGCTTTTCAATCCGAACACGATCAATACATTTTCTGGACAAATCCCTCCGTTGCATCCTCCAAAAGTTTCTCCTCATTGTGGCAAGCAATATTTAAATTATGACTCCAATGTGGTTGTCTAAACACAATTCCATGTGTTCAATCCACAAACATACTTTGTTTTGCTAAGCAATAGCCAGCTAGGGTTATAAGAGAGTCCAGAATTATGTTAGACTTGATTTCGAATTGATACGTAGGTAATTCGTTCAAATGGGTACATTCATAAGTATGGTGAACCACAAAAAACAAATCAATTAAATCCATGTCTCGGAACTACGTTAGACTTGATTCCGAGTCAAACTTGGATACGTAGGCAACCCATTGAAATGGGTACAGTACAGTGAACCCCCAAAGTTCACTAAAACAAATCAAATTTTGTCAACCCCAAATGTTCACTAAAAATCCATAAAATCAAAAAGATCATTTAGGATTGGTATATGAATGGTAAGAGAGTGGGTGTCAACCTAGTTGGGATGTTCTGCTCTTATAGTGATGCTGCAATTCCTAATTCTACAAACGAATCTCTAAGCTTCACCAAATGATCAAATGAGCTGCAAAAAAGTTCACCAAATAAAATAAAGATTCAGGATTGGCATAGGAATGATAAGGGAGTGGGTGCCAACCTAGTTGGGATGTGCTCTTCTTATAGTGATGCCGCAATTCCTAATTTTATAAATGAATCTTGAAGGTTCACCAAACTTTCAAATGAGCTGCTTAGGCTCGGTAAAAATAAAATGCATGAACTACTTTTGGCTTGATCCCAAACCATGGGTACGTAGGCAGCCTAGATTTTATATCTAGGTTCAGCCACTAAAATAAATAAAAACCAATTCCCATTTTCTCTTATTATTATGAAAAGGAGGCCAACGATAAAAAATAGTTGGAATCAAATGGTTATCTTTCGAATGAAACATGTAATTGAAAGATACTTTATATCTGGAATGGGTCCGAACCACTTAATAAAAGTGTTTGAAATTCTCATGCAAGTGAGGTTTTATTAAGCAAAATAGTCAAATTTTTGTCTAACAAAGCAAGAGCATCTTTGATCTCTTAGGGTCTTACGTGTTATTCAATGATAACACATGAGATTCTTATCATTTTTTTTTTCTTGAATCATCTATATGTTTAAGTCACCTATGTATAGGTGGATCGTTTAATTCGATTACTTAGTTCCAAACAACGATATGATTCACTAGAGGAGTTGATGAATCTTTTACTTTTATTCTTTTGGAGTTAATTTTGAGCGTATTATTCAACTATGCAATGGTTACTTTTATCCTAGGGTGACTGGGGAGGTATGGTGTTAGCTTTTTCTTTCTCCCTTCTCCCTCTTATTTCACCACCAAACATGGGATTTTTAGGCTGGTCGGGTAGGGGTGGAGTTAGATTCTTCTTCCTTTACTCTCCCACTTCCAAATATGGGAGAATAAAGAAAGAAAGAGTATACTAGTACGATAAGGAAATTAAAAATGGAGGGCTTCTATAAAACAGATAATTTGTTGGGAACTTAGAGAGAGGAAAGGAAAAGAAGAGAAAGTTTAAAAAAAAAATTCCTTTCGCTTTGAATAGCCTTCGCCATTGGTGACACACTCAGGGGATTAACAGATAGATGAGTGGCAATAGCAGCCTTCAATTGAAACCACAGTCGCAAAGAAGGTAAGAAATTGGTGTTGGGGTTAAGTTAGAGAAGAAAACACCAAAAACTATAAAAGGTGATTTGGTGTTTTGAAAAGAAAACACCGAGAAAATAAAGTGGAAGAGGTGTTGAGAAATTAGTGTAATGGGAAAGTTGCAAAAAAGAAATGCTGAAAAAGAAGAAGTTGAAAAGCTTTGTAGCAGTGTTGAATGTTCTTGTTGAAACTGGTGTGCTCGAGGGTTCATCCTACACCAGTCATGAGTAGGGGTGAGCAAGTCAAACCTCTAATCTGGTCCAAACCAATCCAAACCAAATGGTTTGGTTTGGTTTTTTAGTAATGTGGTTTGGTCCCGATTTAAAAAAATTAAAAACCGTATTAAATGATTTGGTCTGTGGATTTACATTGATGGTTTCGGTTTCAAACCGATCCGAACTGTATAATATATGTATATAATTTATTTAGATGCACTGAATAATTTTTTTCCCATAGTCGGTAAATTTCCTAATCTGATGCTCCATTCCACCACCCTATTCTTTCACGTCTAAGATTAATTATTATACTTGTATATATGATGACCTGTTCTTATAATTTCAATACCATAAAAATACACGGTTTGAGTTTAATCAATTTATTTCTTAATCTTTTGCTTGGTAACTAATTTCCTAATTTAATTATTTATTCCATGGCCTTATTCGTTCACTAGTTAATTACTCGAGTTCAACTCTTCTTTAGTTGGTTGATGTTAGTGAGTTTTGTGCTTGTAAAAATAACTTGTTCTAAAATAAGTTTTTGAAAGAGTACTTTAAATAGTTTGTGGAGATGATAGCTCAATTTCAAGCAAACCGTGGTACAGTACCGAAACCGAACTGTACATTTATGGATTGGATTGGGTTGGTTAATTACTAGTGTTGGGAGAGTTGCTATCGGGTCCACTATAGCTATTTTCAAACACTTCTAGTCCACTTAAGATTTTCCTAACATATCCAGTCCACTCACCCATCTAAAATACAACAATACCCCTCCTGAAGTGCACATGACCTCCCACAGTCCCCCCCACAGTCCCCGTCGATATCCCCAATGAACTCGACGGCGACGGCGACAACGAAGACGGAGTCGTAGACGACGGGGTAGTAGTGGAGGACGACGGAGGCGGCGAAGTATGAATGGTCGTCGACGACGACAGCGGAGACGGAGTGGTGGTTGGAGGTGGACTTGCTGCAAGAGGAGAAGTCGCTGGTGGTGGCGAAGTAGTGTTGGTCGACGGATTTGTTGCCGGATCTGGCGATTTAACCCTCTTTGTCTGTCTAATTTCCGGCGACCGCCGTCTCTTGTCTCCGGCATACAATGTTAAATCTGTATGGAGAGAGCAAATTCGAAGATCTGGGTTTCTACTTCAAACAGGGAAAAAGATTTGAAATGAAGATCTAGGGAAAAAAAAGGAGAAGAAGAAGAAGAAGAGAGAGAGAGAGAGAGAGAGAGAGAGAGAGAGAGAGAGAGAGAGAGAGAGAGAGAGAGAGAGAGAGAGAGACGTTTTCCTCTGTTTTCAGATTTCTCGCAAATCGAAAATGCCAGTCATGTACTCTGCTTGGAATGTTGTCCTCTTCTCTTTTATGAGATAGACAGAGACGTTTACTTTAAAAAAGTGAACATTGGTCTTTTCTTTGTCTTTGTCTATAACACAAAGGACAAGACAAGGAGTACTGTGTATTTACATGTTTAATTTTGAGTTATGCATTTACGTGTTTATACCAAGTAGGCTTTTTTAAAATAAAAAAAAATAGTCCAGATAACCACATCTTCTAAGTCTAGATAACCACATCTGATCCCAGTAGGCTTTAAAAAAAAAGATATTGTCCAGATAACCACCTCTTGTGAGTCCGGGTAACAACCTCTTATGAGTCCAGATGACCACATCTGATCCCAAGTAGGCTTTGAAAAAAAGATATAGTACAGATAACCACATCTTGTGATTCCGGATATGGTTATCTGCGCCAGTGACTTTTCCGGCGAAATCCAATTTTCCCAGCGACTTTTCCGGCGTTGGTGAACTTTTCGGCAAGAGTGTGTTATGTATTAAATTAAATGTGAGGGTATATTTGTCTATTAAAAATGGAGAGTGGACCTTACACCTTAGAAATTGCAAAAAGGTGGATTAGTGGAATTATGGAACTATTTATTTATGGAATCATCTATATGTTTGTCGCATCTATGTATAGGTGGATTTTTTTTTTTTTTTTTGGCAGGGACACCCCCTCATCTAGAAAACTCAACACTCACACCCCTCATCTATCACCGTTTTGTAGGGACACCCCCTCATCTAGAAAACTCAGCACTCACACCCCTTCATCTATGAATCGTTAGTAGGGACACCCCCCCCCCCCCCCCTGCTCTTATTAGGGAAAACACCAAACACTTTCTATCTCTCCTCCAATTCGATCAAACTCGATCAAAAAATGTAAGTATCCACTTCTCCCTTCTCTCGATGAAATCGAAGGCCTTCAAACCCAAACCCTAATTGATTGACAGAAAATCTCTCCTCCAATATTGATTTCTGGCCTTTCCATCCCCCTTGTCTGTGTTACTCGATCTTTGACCTCCCTCCCTTCTTCATCTCCGAGCACCATACTCCATCTCAAACCAGGTAACATTCTTTCAAACTCCAATCTCGATTTCTGGCCTCTCTCTCCCCCTTATAGCATTTTTGTTTTTGTATTGTGTTTTATTCCAATCAATTATTTTTGAATTTCTAGGGTTTTACTAAAATTGGGTATTATAATAAGTGAGTTTGCACTTGTATACTGAATTAGCATTTGTTAACTGAATTGTTTACCATATTCATGTATCGTGGTCCCTCCTCAATTTCTATTATCCTCCCAGGGTTTGCTATGGATTTTAACAAGTGGATGGGTGTGACGACCCTGATTTTTAGAGCCATCAAGCTATCAAAAAAATGAACTTTATAGTCGTTACGGAAACCTTTCTTTTATACAGAAAAAATTAAACTTTCCTCTTAAAATAAAATTACAATTTAAGTTCTTTTACAAATTCTCCGAATAGGAATTCGGTCCCGTGACTCCCAATAGTCGACCCCATCGTACGTCTCACTTTCGAGCCATCCTGAAAAATAGATTAAGCCGGGAGGTATACAATATGACAAAATACAACAGCTTAACAAAGGAAAGAAATGATCAATGAATTCAATCAAAACTATATCCATATCATTGAACCACATATTGGCCCTTTTTGGTACATGAGCGATGGACGCCCTCACCCCCTCTGAGCCAAACCTCCTTTTACTTTATTCATGGCTACCTGTGAGCCAAGCCTCCTTTTTGCTTATTCCCGGTTACTGGGTCAGGATCTTGGTAGGTCCACTCGATCAACGTACCAAATAGTCCCATAGTATTTTAACGTGATCATAACATCACAAAGAGCAATATCAATCGTAACATGGAATGTAACAAAAGCATTATGTGAGCAAAAGATATATAAAATGAGAGAACAAAGAAATACACCGAGGATTCGAGGACCATATTGTATACCACCTGGTTTACCTTAAATCGGAGCCCTTGACTCGATGACCGACTTTTCTTTCTCTTTTTTCTTCTTTCCTTCCTTTTCTTTTTCTCTCTTATTTTTCCCTCTTACTGTGCCGTGTACATGTGTGATGTGTGTGAAGTGAGGTCTATTTATACTAAGAGCAACAATAGCATCTAGAATTATCTTGTTAATTCTAATGAATCCCATGAGATCTTATTTGCTTGGAGAATATCCGGAGATCTTATTTGCTTGGAGAATGTCCGGATACACTCTTACAAAATCTAGGGATATCTCATAAATTTATGGCATAATTACTTCATATCTATCCACCCTATAATAGAATGCCACATATCTCATTCCGGATTATTCTTTACTTGGTCACCAAGGATCCTTCCTATGTGTCCTGCTCTGCTCTGCGATGCTAATTCTGATACCAAACTAGCTTAAAAAAAATACCTAAATATATATTATATATATTTTTTAAAATAATACTAGAACCATTTTTATGTAATAAAAATAGAATAATTTTATAAGCGATATTTAAATATGTATTTACTAAAATACGGGGTGTTACAATCTCCCCACCTTAGGAAATTTCGTCCTTGAAATTTTACCGCAACTACAACGACGAGTAGAACCATATGCTTCCGCTGCGCACTCTGATAACTTAACGGTTTCATTTTTCTCTTCTTTCTTTTTGTTTTTTTTTATGCCAAGATTATAGGTTTCGTTTACAATAAAAATTCATATTATTTAAAGACCAAACTAAACTCTCTCTCCCACACGATCCCATATAAGATCTACTGCCCGCTCTGATACCAACTGTGACGACCCTGATTTTTAGAGCCATCAAGCTATCAAAAAAATGAACTTTATAGTTGTTACAGAAACCTTTCTTTTATACATAAAAAAATTAGACTTTTCTCTTAAAATAAAATTACAATTTAAGTTCTTTTACAAATTCTCCGAATAGGAATTCGCTCCCGTGACTCCCAATAGTCGAGCCCATAGTACTTCTCACTTTCGAGCCATCCTGAAAAATAGATTAAGCCGGGAAGTATACAATATGACAAAATACAACAGCTCAACAAAGGAAAGAAATGATCAATGAATTCAATCAAAACTATATCCATATCACTGAACCACATATTGGCCCTTTTTGGTACATGACCGATGGACGCCCTCACCCCCTCTGAGCCAAACCTCCTTTTACTTTATTCACGGCTACCTGTGAGCCAAGCCTCCTTTTTGCTTATTCCCGGCTACTGGGTTAGGATATTGGTAGGTCCACTCGATCAACGTACCAAATAGTCCCATAGCATTTTAACGTGATCATAACATCACAAAGAGAAATATCAATTGTAACATGGAATCTAACAAAACCATAACGTGAGCAAAAGATATATAAAATGAGAGAACAAAGAAATACACCGAGGATTTGAGGAGCATATTGTATATCACCCGATTTACCTTAAATCGGAGCCCTTGATTCGATGACCGACTTTTCTTTCTCTTTTTTCTTCTTTCCTTCCTTTTCTTTTTCTCTCTTATTTTTCCCTCTTACTGTGCCGTGTACATGTGTGATGTGTGTGAAGTGAGGCCTATTTATACTAAGAGCAACAATAGCATCTAGAATTATCTTTTTAATTCTAATGAATTCCATGAGATCTTATTTGCTTGGAGAATGTCCGGATGCATTCTTACAAATCTAGAGATATCTCATAAATTTATGGCATAATTACTTCATATCTATCCACCCTATAATAGAATGCCACATGTCTCATTCCGGATTATTCTTTCCTTGGTCACCAAGGATCCTTCCTACGTGTCCCGCTCTGCTCCGCGATGCTAATTCTAATACCAAACTAGCTTAAAAAAAAATACCTAAATATATATTATATATATTTTTAAAATAATACTAGAACCATTTTTATGTAATAAAAATAGAATAATTTTATAAGCGATATTTAAATATGTATTTACTAAAATACGGGGTGTTACAATGGGTGCTGGCATTCCACAATGACAAGTGAGGTAGTCCACATTGGCTGTGCTTGAATTAATGGAATCCATGAAAGCCATTTGAGATCTGGGAAAAGGAGAAAGGAAGGAGAGAGAGAGGTGGAGGAGAGAGATAATATCAAAATGGAAGTAGAGAGATAAGAGCAGGAGAGAGGGGGAAGAGGATGAAGATAGACTTTGCCTAAAATCTGGGTTTGGACGGTTGTTATATGGAAGCGAGCGTTGAGGGAAATTTTCGCTCTAAAATGAGAGGGAAATTTTCACTCCAAAATGAGAGGGTAATCCATTTTCCATCCAAAAAATGGACGGAAATGACGCGGAGGGGGTGTCCCTGCTAACGATTCATAGATGAAGGGGCGTGAGTACTGAGTTTTATAGATGAGGGGGTGTCCCTAAAAAACAGTAATAGATGAGCAGGTGTTTTTGCTATTTACCCTTTTTTTGGTACTTTGGAAATTCATAGGTGGATCGTTGATGAATATTTTACTTTTTTTTTTGTGTGGAGTTTTGAGCGTATTATTCAACTATTCAATTACTTTTATCCTAGGGTGTCTATGGAAGTATGATGTTAGTTTCTTCTTTATCCCTTCTCCCTCTTATTTCACCCCTGAACATGGGATTTTTAAGGTGGTCGGGAAGGGGCGGTGTTAGATTCTTCTTCCTTTCTTCTCCCACTTCCAAATATGGGATTCCTAGGTTGGCCCGATAGGAGTTTGTTAGCACGTACAAATGGTTTGGACCATTGTGATGAAGGGAAATGAATTGTGACCGCATGATTATATTGCAATACAAACTATAATAAGAAAAAGAAAAAAAAAGCAGATACTTCAATTACTTTTTCTCGTATTTAATACTAGTAATTATATGGAGTATTTTATAATCGTATATTGTAGTCATACTTTTTCTAGTATTCTGCTGAGGGCCAGAATTAGTTGTTTGGGGTTAAGTTCCCCTTCATACCCTTACCGCATAGTCTCAGCAAATTTTAAACCAATATACCTCAAAAGTTACTTTTCTATTTTAGGTAGTCACTTAATTAAAAGTACACTACAAACTCTCTATTCTAAATTATTTCATTCAACTACTCTTTCTTTATTCTTAAACCTTACAAGGTTTTTATTATTATTATTATATATATATATATATATATATATATATATATTTTAGAGAGGTAGTAGCTTCGTTTGATCATTGGATATGACATGTATTTTTCTGGTTACCTGGCTTTGATAATATTATCAATGTGCTGGAAAGATCTTCCACGTTTAGCTCGCTCGCTCTAGGAGGGCGTGCTTCTCCAGTCGATTACCTTGTCAACGGGTATAATTACACAATGAGATATTATCTCGCTGATAGTATTTATCCACATTGGGCAACGTTTGGGAAAATAACTCCATGTCTGCAAGGAACAAGAAAAAAATATTTTGCTGTGGCCCAAGATGCTGAAGTGGAATTTGCTGTCTCGGGGGCTACTGGTGCTTCATGGGGGATTTTAATTTGAAGATTTCTGGTGTGGAGGGTTGATGCCGTGATAGAGGAGGGTTGATGCCATGATAGTGGAGCAAGGCTAAGGATAGAATTTAGTAGTTATTTGGGTGGTTGTCTTTGCTTGCCTTGTTGCTGTTCTTCATCTCTTTTTTTGTTCTTTATCTTTCCTCACTTTTCAATTTCAGTACTCCGCTGGAATTTATTTTTTCCTATACCTGACACATGTGTTTGGTTGTGGTTTTTTTTTTTTTTTCCCTCGATCCCCTTATCGAGTTTTAATAAATTTCTGTTGCCGATCAAAAAAAAAAAAAGATGCCTCTAACTTTCTGACATGTGAGGTATATGTTCCTAGCAAAGCTTTCGTCAACTCTTTTCAAATCCATGTCTCGGAACATATCAAATCCATGTCTCGGAACTACGTTAGACTTGATTCCGAGTCAAAACAACGTTAGACTTGATTCCGAGTCAAACTCGGATACGCAAGCAACCCATTGAAATGGGTACCGTCACATGTATAGTGAACCCCAAAAGTTCACCAAAACAAATCAAATTTTGTCGACCCCAAATGTTCCACTAAAAATCCACAAAATCAAAAAGATCATTTAGGATTGGTATGTGAATGGTGAGGGAGAGGGTGCCAATCTAGTTGGGATGTGCTCCTCTTATAGTGATGCCGCAATTCCTAATTCTACAAACGGATCTCTAAGATTCACCAAATGATCAAATGAGCTGCAAAAAAGTTCACCAAATAAATAAATAAAGATTTGGGATTGGCATAGGAATGATAAGGGAGTGGGTGCCAACCTAGTTGGGATGTGTTCTTCTTATAGCGATGCCGCAATTTCTAATTTTATAAATGAATCTCGAAAGTTCATGGAACTTTCAAATGAGCTGCTTAGGCCTGGTAAAAATAAAATCACTAAACATGAACTACGTTTGGCTTGATTCCAAACCATAGGTACGTAAGCAACCTAGATTCTATATCTAGGTTCAGCCACTAAAATAAACAAAAACCAATTCCCCTTTTCTCTTATTATTATGAAAAGGAGGCCAAGGATAAAAAATAGATGGAATAAAATGGTTATCTTTTGAATGAAAGACGTAATTGAAAGATACTTTATATTTGGAATGGGTCCGAACCTCTTAATAAAACTCGTTTGAAATTCTCATGCGAGTGAAATTTTATTAAGCAAAATAGTCAAATTTTTATCTAACAAAGCGAGAGCTTTGCACAATATATGTGATCTCTTAGGGTCTTATGTGTTATTTTTTTGCAAAAAAAAAAAAATTCATTTTATGCTACAAAATAAGTTGTTCAAGATCTCTTAATGGGATAAAAAGTAAAAGTTAAATACTGATCGACAAAGAGGCTTTATTGGATTCATTGGGCCCTATTGAACAATAGGCTTGTACTACGGAGATTAATTGAGATACGCGTAGATTGAGATACGCGAAAATTGATCGGACCAGTGGGTTCAAAGCCAATTTAAAGGTTACCATGGAACTAAATCGTCTCAACTATTGCATGGATGGTTCTTTAATTACCATTGGCTGGCACCAAAAAGTAGTTTTGCTAGGTATTAGACCAAGGCTATTACCCAAAAAAGCATGGAAAATACTAAAATCAGCCCACCGGGGTTTAAAAAGTGTATTGAGATGTGTAAAAAATATATATGAATGTTTGAAAGTGTATAAAAAATGAAAAAAGTATACTATAATGTGTGTTTTTTTGTCTTATTCTTGTCTTTTCATCAACCCAATAAGCTGATCTTTATCATCAACCCAATAAGATGACAAAGAACCCAAAAAGCATTGCTATTGTTTCATGGACAAAGGCAAGGGGGTTGCTTCGATAGTCCTGTATCACAACAGTGTGTGCAATTTGTATATTAAAATAGGTTAGGTGTCATTTATCTATAGGTCAAGCATGAAAATTTGTAACAAGCTCGACAAACTCCATCTGATAATTTCTCAAGAAAGCTATAGCTTTTTATTGTTTTTACTCGAGGCTTCTACGAGTGGCGCCTCAACCACGTTCTTGGAAATGATCGAAGGGTTCAGAAGAAAAGTTAGTGGGTTCATGCCAAGAGTTGGTGGGGTCATTCAAAGAGTTTCTACTGACCTAGTGAAAAGTGTACTTTATCAAGTAGTGGTTTTTGAAACGGCAGTGGGTTCAGCTGCACCCCCAAGTCTCCATGTGGCGTCGCCACTGCGCGCGAGGGGGCAAGGGTCTTGGGTTGGCCTTGGGTCAGCGCCATGCGGGCGCCACATAGGCCCATGTGGCATATATTCCCTTACAAGGCAGTGAACTTTTCTCAGCATTTGTGAAGTGCCGCTAATAGTGGCGATTTTGCCCGGCATTTGTGATGACTTTTTCCGGCATTTGTTAACATTAAGAATGCATGTATGTACTTCTTAAATTACTACTTTACCCTCTTCTCCTTAAAGTTGTTACCGAGATAGCTATCCCAACTGCTTGAGTTCCTCACCACCGCCTATTGCTTTTAAAACTAGACCCGCTGACTCTAATACTCCATTAAGGAAATTTATTATTCAGTGTCTCGAGGCTCCTACCCACCACAATTCAACAAAACCGAACACACGAGGTCTCATCGAAACCAAAACTTATTAAATAATCCATGGTTGTCGGTACTGAGAAAAGAAATTGATGATGGAAAAGATTGAAATTGTAAGCAAAAAATATTCATAACATCAAAAAATTTAGCCTTATGTCGTGGAAGTCCAACATTAGAATAGAGATGTGACGTGAAAATTATATAAAAATATTAGAGCTAACGGAAATTTGTGATAGTGGAGAAAATTAGAGATTTTGAGATATTTGCCAAGTTTATGAACAAAATGGAATAAAACAAATTGCCGGAACACCTTCACCGTCATCGTCGTTGTAAACTCTAGCAAGATATTAGACTACAAATCGGGAGGCTACAAAGGTGATGACAGTACAATTGGATCTATCCAGAACCCAATAATAGTTTTTTTTTGGTGAACAAGAAAATAAAAAGAAACAATATTGCTATTGCATGTGCATGGAAAAATCAATGCTATTGTCATTATGGATTCTACCACACTTGAGTATGGAAAATCGGTTGCATGGAATTGCTTATTTTGCCACGCTAGTAAAATCAACGTCAATGCCTTTTATCTTTACAACTTGAATAAAACAAAGTAAACTGTGTTTCGGATGCAAAAAAAGTTACGTTTTTTTATGGTTTTCAAAAAGGCTCATCAATTTGTCATTTTGGTATTCCTTTTGTTGAAATCACAAAATCCCCTAAAATAAACTATGTTTTCTCAATGAAGTTAGAGGTATAAACTAGGCCACACTAACAATGGCAAAACACTTGCACTACAACTTTAGATGTAGACACGACACAATATGAGCCAACAATCATCTTACAATACGGGATTTAGAGTTGGCCAGGCTGGATCCTCATTTTAGTGTATGCGATAGGGGCACAACAGAAACATAGTACATCATGAGCACCACTACACCAAAAAAAAAAAAATTCAATTCCCAGCTTCTCCACTTCCGCTGCAACTTGAACCGGCGACCTCCTCTATAACAACATGCGACCCATCCACCACACCAACTTCCTTTTCAATCCAAAGTGCTACAACTTTTAATATATAAACATTTTGTAGTTCTTTTCACCTCTCTATTTTTTTTTTTTTTTTAAATCTTTTTGTCTAATTTTATTCCTTTTGTAGTGTTTCTTTAAACTTGTTTCTTAAATCATTTTTTTATCGGGAACAATTGGCGAAAAGATGCTCTTTTGCGAGGAAAGATAATTTCGTCGCCAAATAGGTTCCCTTTAGCGAGGAATTATTTATTTCCTCGCCAAATCTTAGCTTTTGGGCAAGGAAAGATAATTTCGTCGCCAAATGGGTGCTCTTTAGCAAGGAAATGAATATTCATTTCCTCGCCAAATTTTAGCTTTTTGGCGAGGAAAGATAATTTTGTCAACATAGAGTATCCTTTGCTGACGAAATCGATTTCTTCGCCATAAAGACCAATTTGGCGAGGAAATTCAAATTTCCTCGCCAGATTTCATCGCCAAAGGTAGTTTTTGTTGTGCATGTTGTGAGTACAAAACATGCACGAGCATAGAACATGCACAACACAGGCACGTTACAAGAATGGAAGTACCATTTCTCTATGTATGTGAGATGGATCCTTTTAATGATTAACAAGAAAGTCCCAAACTAAAATAAATACGAAATATAGAAATAATGGGTTATAAGTGTAACAATTTGATTTTTCGTATGAGATATCTCTCCCTTTCTCTGCCGAAATATGTGAGAGAGGGAAGGTAGAATATAGGAGGTTAGGAGTTGCAATAAAACCCATAGGAAGAGAGAGAGAGAGAGAGGACTGGCTGTTCAAGAAACCAAACTCATAAATAAAAGCGACGGGCTGTTAGGAGATCAAGGGTACTGGATCGTCGGTCCGACCTCCACCGCCGGCAATGGTAAAAGCCTGTGGATAAGGATCGGGGTGAAAGTATTCCGGGCATCTCATCGCTTGATTCACTGGGTGAGTTTTGATATCAAACAATCGTGGAGCATTCTGATTCTATGGATCTTCTGAGGCTTTGAGTTTGGATCTTTCTGCTGAAGTATAAGAGTGATGGTGTAACTTCTGGGGTTTTCAAAGATGGTGGAAGAAAGAATGAGAAAAAATTGGGGTTCCAGAAAAGCGGTCTTTGTGCGTCGATCTACAACGGTCTTTGTCGATAACCTGCCGGATCAAATTCACAAAATATGGGTTTATAATCTATTCTCCAGATATGGGAAAATCAAAGATCTATCCATCCCAAATAGAAAAAGTAAAATTACTGGTCGTAACTTCGGATTTGTCAAATACTACAGGGTAGATGATGCTGAGAGAGCTATTAATAATGTGATGGGTTCGTGGAATTGGAACCATAGATTGGAGGTCAATTTTGCTAGATTTGTAAGAGAGGAGAATGTGTAGGGTAACCTAAGACATACTAATCAGTCTTTACAGGGGAAGGTTTGGCATCAGAATCAACAAAATCCTCTAAATGTTAAGAGAGGCAAGGAGGTTTGGAGAAGGAAAGGAGTGGAGGAAACGAGCAAGCAAGGGGAATAGAGAAATGTGTGGGCTAAAGATTTTGTATCAAAGGAACATATGGGAAGTATCAATATTTGTTTAGCTGGGAGTGGATGGCTGTTGAGAAGTGTTGTAGCGAAGATCAGAAAACTAATCTCTGCTGAAGATTTGGAGTACATATTCTTCAAGGAAGGGGAACACAAGGTACAAATTAAAGCACTAGGTGGGAGATATGTTATTATTACCTTCTCTGAAATGCTTATTAGAGATTCAGTTATAAAAGAGAAATGGCTGGATTGTTGGTTTGAAGAAATAAAGTTGTGGGCAAGTGAACAAGCTAGTGCGGAAAGATTTGTATGGCTTTCATGTTTCGGGATGCCACTTAATGCTTGGGCATTCTCATCATTCAAAGAAATTGGGAACAAATGGGGTTAGTTTATCCAAGTAGATGATTCAACAACTGCAGGTTCTTCTTATGTTTGTGCCAAAATTCTGATAGCAACTAACCAATTTCATAAAATAGAAGACAGCCTTGACTTGGTTGTTGACAGAGTGAAGTACTTAATCAATGTGGTTGAAGAGGAGTCTTTCAGAGTTATTAAGCAAAGTTCCTTTGATGTGCCTTCTGAATTAGCAAAGAGAATGAGTGGCTCAAACAAAGATGAAAATGGAGCAGTTGGGTTCTCTAAGCATGAACAGGAAAAGGCTAAAGATCCAGCAAACGAGGGTTTTTTTTTTCTTCATAATAATGGGGTAGTTGAAGGGAATTCTGAAGTCTGTGCAAATCAAAGTCCGAGACAAGCTTTAGTTTTGGTAAACACCAATCAGATGGAAGACGAAGAGTCTTTTGTTGAAGACACCTATTCCAAGCAAAAAGAAGCTGAAGATTCTGGTGTGGGAAATACCCCTAATTTGATAATTAATTTCATCAATGAGGGTGATCAGTTGGGAGGACATCTGGCAGCAATTAACATTGTGAATGGTGTAGTTGTTCCTCATAATGAGGAAGCTGTCAATGATAAGGAACAATCTAAGAATCTAACAGCCAGAGAAAAAAGGGCCAGACTAAGAAAAGACATTAGGGACATTCTGCTCTCCGATGAAGAAGGCATACATGTAGAGGGAGTTGTTGAGGTAAATGAAGCCCACGAGGATTCCATCGATACAGAGGATATACAAAGAAGAAATAGCATCATAATTAAAGGATTTGAAGAAGCAGTGAATGTTAGTAAAAGGCTTGGGGTGGTATATCATGAGAATGATGATGTAGTCATAAGAAGGTTGGCCCATAGACAGGATTAAAGATATTCATCTACTCTGGATAGCTTTTGGTTCTATGTAAATAATGAAAATAATTTCCTGGAATGTCAGGGGTTTGTCAAGTTTGGTCAAGAAAAGGTTTGTGAATAAGCTAATCTTGGAAAGAAAGCCGGATGTTATTTTCATTCAGGAAACAAAAATGGAGCAAGTGGATGATTTTCAAATAAGGAAGCTGTGGTACGATTCTGAAGTGGAGTATGCTGTTGCGAATGCTGAGGGTCTATCTAGAGGAATTCTGTCAATGTGGAACTCTAAGGTACTGACTGTTGACGAAGTCATTATTTCAAGAAATTACATCCTTGTGAGAGGTGTGTTTGATGGTAATTTTCCATGTATCCTAGTTAATATATATGCCCCGAATAACTATCTTGAAAGAAGAGTAATCTGGAGGGAATTAGTAGTGCTGAAAGAAAGATGGCAATTACCATGGTGTATAGGTGGGGATTTCAATGAAATAAGGTCTATTGGCGAAAGATTTGGATGTACCAGAATGGACAGGGGTATGAGAGATTTCCAAGAGTTCCTAGTTGAATTTGATGTTAGGGATATACCATTGCTTGGTAGAAGGTTCACATGGTCTAACTTTCAGCAAAACAGCATCCAGTCAAGGCTGGACAGATTTGTGCTGTCACGAGATTGGCTCGAGAAATTCAAAATTTTTCAATGGGGTCTGCCAAGAGTAATTTATGATCATTGTCCAATAATGATAAGTGATGAAGTGAAAAATTGGGGCCCAAAACCATTTAGGTTCATTAATGCTTGGCTATCTCATCCTAAATGCTTGCAAATAGTGAAGGAATGTTGGGAATCAGGAGAATCTTTTGGATGGGCAAGTAATCGGAGAAGCAACTATGCAAGGTATAAGATTATGCAGAAGTTAAAAAAGGTGAAGGAAAGCCTAAAAGGATGGAATCAGGCTGACTTTGGGAACCTTAATTCAAGAGTGGAAGAACTCAAGGATTAACTGAACCAATTGGATTTGAAAGCTGAAGAAGGCCCCCTCTCTGAACTGGAAAAAGAGGTAAGAAACAATTGTAGACTTGAATTCTGGGAGAAAGAGAAATTGAAGGAATCATTATGGAGACAGAAATCAAGACACAAGTGGATTAAATTGGGAGATAGAAATAGCAAGATATTTCAAGTCATGGCAAATAACAGATACAGGAGGAATTTTATTGGTGTTCTAGAATGGGAGGGGGTGATGATCGATGACCCTTCTCAAATAAAACAAGCGGCTGTACAATACTTTCAGATAATCTTTAAAAAGCAAGGGTGGAGAAGACCAGATTTTGGAGGGGTTTTTGAAAGGAAAATTCATAGTTCAAGCAAGCTGGAGCTAGAAATTCCTTTTAACTCTGAAGAGATAGTGCAAGCTATCAAGGAATGCGATTCTTTCAAAGCCCTAGGACCGGATGGCTTCAACTTTGCTTTTGTTAAGAAGGCGTGGAAGATTATTAAACCAGATGTTATGGAATTTTTTAATGAGTTCTATACAAGTGGCAAGTTTGCTAAGGACATTAATAATTCATTTGTGGCTCTCATTCCTAAAATGGAAGGGGCAAATTCTTTCAAACAGTTTAGACCTATAAGCAAGGTGGGATGGCTTTACAAGATCTTGGCAAAGGTATTGGCTAATAGATTCAAAAAGGTATTACCTTTCTTTGTTGGAGAGACACAAGCTGCATTTTTGAATGGCAGACAGATTCTTGATGGAATTCTAATAGCAAATGAAGTGATAGATGAATGGAAGACAAAAGGGCAGAAAGGATTGATTCTAAAGCTTGATTTTGAGAAGGCCTATGATAGTGTAAGTTGGTCCTTTCTATTTCAGATGCTTAGAAACATGGGATGTGGTCAAAAGTGGATAGCTTGGATTGAAACTTGTGTCACCTCAACCTCTTTGTCTGTACTTATTAATGGTTCACCTTCTGAGCAAATCCTTATGGAAAGAGGCCCGAGACAAGGAGATCCCATCTCAACTCTGCTTTTTAATGTGGTTGCGAAGGGTTTAAATGTGCTTTTTGAGAGGGCCAAGGCTGAGGGTATTATTTCAGGAGTATCAATTGGTTCTAATGGTCCTACCATTTCTCATCTACAATTTGCAGATGACACAATAATTTTTTGCAAGAGTGAGATGCAGGAGGTCATGTCTATCAAAGGCATTCTGGGATCCTTTGAACTTCTATCTAGTCTCAAAATTAACTTTGCAAAAAGCCATCTGTGTGGAATTGGGGTTCCAGCGCAAACCATTCAGTCCTTTGCAGACTTGTTGGATTGTCATGTTGTGTCACTTCCAATCAGGTACTTGGGGCTACCTTTGGGGGCCAATCCTAGAAGAATTGCAACTTGGAATCCGGTTATTGAAAGATTTGAAAAGAAGCTAGCTTTGTGGAAGAGGAAGTATATCAACTTTGGAGGGAGATTGACTTTGGTAAAATCTACTCTGGGGTGCCTTCCTCAATTTTACATGTCTTTGTTCAAAATGCCAAAAACAGTGATAAAGAAATTGGAAATGATTCAGAGACAATTCCGGTGGGGAGATTCACCAGAGAAGAGAAAAATGCACTTGGTGGGTTGGGATAAAATGACATTGAATAAACAGATGGGAGGTTTGGGTATCAAGAAACTCCAAATTCAAAATCTTGCTTTGCTTAGCAAGTGGTGGTGGAGATTTGGTAATGAAAAAGAGTCCCTTTGGGCTAGAACAGTTAGAGCAAAATACAATATTGAGGATTCAAGTTGGTGGCTGCCTTTAAGACCTTCAAGTATTACCAACTTTTCTCATATCTGGGGTGACATAACATCATTGATTAGTGAAGGGTCAGAAGTAGTAGGGATTATTAGGGATGGCTTCTTTATCAAAGTTGCTTCTGGACAGTCAACTGCTTTTTGGACTGATTCATGGATTGGGGAACTGAGGCTGGAATTACTATTCCCTCGTCTTTACAGATTATCAACTCAAAAGAATGCTAAGGTTCGTGAAGTCTACAATAGCTCCTCCCTAACTTGGGATTTGCATTTCAGAAGAAATTTATTTGAGTGGGAACAGGGGCTGGTTAATATCCTTCAACAAATGCTGGCAGGGGTAACTATTCACATTCAAGGGGATGATCAATTAAGATGGAGGTGGGATCAAAAGTCTAGAAATTTTTCGTTCAAGTCATGCTATGGAAAGTGGGAGTTGGCTTCTGGTGCTGTAAATCCTATTGGGGCTAAATGTATGCTTATTTGGAAGAATGTTTGCCCATTTAAAGTGGAGATATTAACCTGGCAGGCTTTACAAGACAGACTAGCAACAGGAAGCGAATTGTCAAAATGAAATTTGTTCCAGCAAGCGGATGGATTGATGGGATCCTGCCCTTTCTGCCATCTTCAACTTGAAATAGCTGTTCACCTTCTACTTCAATGCAGAATTACGTGGCAGGTATGGTCTCATATTATGCTTTGGTGGGGTATTACTTGGTTCTGTCCCGAAAACTTATATGTCCTAATGTGTTGGTGGGACTCTTTCAAGTTTAAGAATGTTGAAAAAGCATGTTGGGATATTAGTTTTTATGCAGTGTTATGGTTATTATGGTTAGAAAGAAATCAAGTTGTGTTCAAAAATAAATTGGTGGATATTGGGGAGCTAGTTGAGAGAATTAAATCTACAATAGCAATCTGGACAAAAGCCTCTTATAATCTGAATGAGTACACGGTGGAAGACTTCAAAAGATGTCTTGATGGGATAAGGAGATTAAAGTCTCAAAAAGTGATGGATTACTGAAGTCTAGATGTTTGAAGTCTGAAGTGATGGATTAAAGGCTCAAATAGTGATGGATTTCTGACTGATCTTAGCTATTGATTCTGGATGTTTGCTGAAGTCTGGGTGGGGATTTGATGGAGATTTTGTTGATGCAGTTTTTGTTATCATGATTTGAGTTTGGTGTATCTGGGATTTGTGTTGGGTTTTCTTAAAGGTTCAATAAGTGATGGATTTCTGAGTGCTCTATGCTCTTGTTATTGGATGTCTGCTGATGTATGGATGGGTTCTGTTGGTGTCTCTGATGATGCAATGCTAGTTTTGAGTCTATGGATGGGGTTTTGACGGAGCTTCTGTTGTTGCGGACTTGATGAGGATTTGATGGGGATTTGATGATCTCAATCTAGCATATTCTGGGTTTTGCGTTTTGTTTTTTCTTATCAGTGTTTTGGTTTGTTGTTCTTGTAATTATGATTCTTCTGTTGTTTTAGAGTTGGTATCTTGCCAACTACTGATTAATAAATTCTCTTTGCTTATCAAAAAAAAAAATTTTTGATTTTTCGTCTAAACCTTTAAAAAGTTGATTGATAATTTTGTTCAAATATTTGAAAATTTGAATTTACAAGACTCGATTAGGCAAGACACAATACAGAATTTGGCTTGCTTAGGGCCAAAACAGATCTAGAATATTTTAAATGGCACGATATGACATGACATGCTTAGTAGCATAAGTCGGGCTAGGGACGATACACCCGACAAAGGGAGTGTTTGAATCCTTTATTTTTACATTTCTAGTTTTTCACTTTTAGGTATTTGACAGGGAGCTCACAAAATGCATTCTCACAAGTTGCGTTTTCAGTTTAGAACAAAAGGCAAAAGTAGGGGGGGAGTGGTAGATGAGTTTCTTGACTTCTTATTTCAACTTGTTTCATTTTGCTTAATATAAAGACCAACAAAATTTATTCTGCACATATATCTTTCAAATGCTATCGTTGTTGTAAAATGCTTCATACATATCACTCGAACACTTTACAGATTCAATACAACCATAATTTAAAAAAAAATAGAAATATAAAAAACAAAATGCAAAAAGTACAACAGCCCAAAATGAGCTGGGACGGCGCGGTGTCGTTTAGAAAAAGGAAAGAAAAAAGAGATGCTAGTCAACGGAGAAAATGAAATCCTAGTAATCTCACCTTGGCTATGTATATAAAAGCCCTAGTAAACCCTAGTGTATACATAAGTAGACCCTGGCGTTGCTTCCTAGATATACACTTCCAGGCGTTGGCGCTGTTTCTGGATATCTCAACTCGACATATGAAGAGTGAGGAAGATGGACAGGAAGAGGAAGCTGAACTCTGCACCTATCTAAGATCCAAAATCCCTTGTTTTTTGGATCATCGGATCAGTGATCTACCAGAAGATTTGTTCGACTTGTAAACCATTAATCATCAGATTCACCTTTCATTTTCTCTACGTTGGAGTTTTATATTGTTTTTTCATCACTCAATCATCTCCATTTGCACCAGTTCATTCAAGGAAAAAAAAAAAACTATCCTTACAGATATGGATCATTTGATCCGATTTATCTATACACACTGATATGATCTGAGCTTATCGTTGGAGTTTTATCTATACACACTGATGTAATCGTTGGAGTTTTATGTCATTTTTTCATAACTCTTATCATCTCTATCTGCACCGGTTCATTCGAGAAAAGAGAAAATACTATCGTTACAGATACGGATCATTTGATCATTTGATCCGATTTATCTATACACATTGATATGATTTGCTAGAGCTATTGATCTGAGCTTATCATTCGTGGATTAGTTAGATGTAGAACATCCTTTATAATTAGCTAACATGCATATGAAACCTTATCTTTTGAGCAAAACTCTCTCTCTCTCTTTTTTTTCTCAATTGCAATTGTAAATGTTTTCGGAAGATTACTAGCCAGATTGTGAAGTATTAGCAACAACTTGTTCTAAAATGCAAAATTGTAGCCAACAGTAGTAGGGGTAGAAATGACAATGAGATAACTAAAGAAGTCGGAGTTGCTTTACATAGCCTTATTATGCACCAATAGATTTCTGTTCTCATAAAAATCTTTGAATCATAACCAATCCACTTTAGGGGGTCCATGGTGAGGATTTCCAATATATACTTCATTCATAGATTAATCTTTCATATTGTTGCTACTTGCTAACACTCGTGAAAATAATATTTCGTAGAGAACTTAAAAGTCGTTATATATAATGTGGGCCGAAAATTAGGTATCCAGTGTATGTGTGACTCATTGTTGACTGTTTAGAGATCCTTCTATTGAAATGGCAGAGAAGAAGTTCAGTGGATGGTTGGGTTGATTTATTGCAGTTTAACCGGAGAGTTAGATAATGTATTAAACGCATGTGGCTACTATCTGATGATTTTGTTTACATCTTCCATTTCGAGTGATATTACTCTTACCTTGTGAGGAATAGATTTTTTTCTTTTTCCTTTTAAGAAATCGTTTATTTTAATGCTACTGTTGGAACTCTCCTTATGCTATATCAATCTTTCGGATACTTTTACTTAGTCTCATTCTGTTGTTAAAGGTGGTTGGGATATTTTTCCTAGTCTGGGACAAGTTACTTAGTGGGTTTTAAGCTGGTTTTTTTATTTTTATTTTTGATATTATTCTCATTAGGGCGAAAAACCTGTTCGCTGATACACATTGGAGTTTGACATCATTTTGTTTAACAAGTTTGATTTTTTTCCCTACTTTTCAGGGAAGAAAACTCGATTGTCTATGGTTGGTATGTTCTTTATTTATCTATTTGCAATGTACAATAGGACCTTTGAGAGTGAGTTTATTGGGAATACAATTCATTCATCGCATCGAGTTTCGGCTGGTTAGCCTTCATGACCATGACTTCATTCTGTTTCCCTTTTGGATGAATTTCAGCTGCAGACATGCAATGGATATTTTTCCAAGACCACCTTGCAGCTGACAACTATAATATGATGCCTTTGGGGCCTTCTCCGTATAATCCACTTTGGAGTGGCATGCAGCCTGGCATGGATGGATATGTAGCCCCATATGGTGGTTCCCTGCCCTATGTGGTTATGGGCTTGGGCCTTATGATGTTCCATTTGGCGACTTACCTCAAGACCCATTTTGAGCACAAGGTTTATGATCCATCTTGTCCCTCCGCACAGGTTTGCTCAAGTTCTCTGTATTTGTGCTCTTTTTTTTCTGTGTGTAGCTGCATGTTATACATATTCATTCATACATTTCTTAATTTTCAACTATGAGTAATACCAAAAAATAAAATTTGGAAAAAACGGATGAAGTTTTGGTCGAGGGAGGGGTGAGGCAAAACAATTTTACTTCCGAATGCAAGAACGAGAACATGCAAATCGAAATGGAGGCTGGGACTTCAAGTAGACACTCTGGTATAGGAAGAAGGCGTGGCTGCACTTTAACAAGTAGGGCAAGAGATGAAAGACTTTCGTTGAGTCGAAGAAGATCAACGCGTAGAAGAAGTGAGAATTCTGAAAGCAAGTGTGATCAAAGTCATATCAAAAGAAACATATGGGCATGGTGGATAGAAGCCAAAGTTGCAATGATGAACATAGGACATGTTTGCAGCCTCAGGCATGAAAGAGGTGGATCCCATTTTCTTTCAATAGTCATCACCGTTGGTGACAAACTCAAGAGATTACCTGTCATATGGGCATCAATAACTACTGGTTCAGACGAGCTTCTGGAAACCGGTTTGCTCAAGGGTTCCACCTACACCAACCATTTCTCAGAACCAAGTTGCCCTTTCAATATCGAATAGAGTGGTCTGCTAGAAATAGCTATTTCAATTATTGTTTCAGTGAATTACCAAAAGGTTTATGTGAACATTTGTCCATTTTATCTCCCTTGTACATGTACAATTTGTCATATTACAGTGGGATGGCCATGAGTATTTTTGTTTATCTTTCTTGTCTTTACATTTGGTAATGACTGGAAATTTAGGTATGTTATAGTAGTGTTTAATTCATCAATGGGCATGAGTTTTTGGTAATTGTATTGCAACTGGATATGGTGGCTCTACGGACAAAAAGCTAAGTGATTACAATGTGGCAGATTCCAAAAGATGTCTTCAAGAAATTAGGAAGCTGCAGGTTTGCAACGCAGTATAAGATTAAAGGATAACAAAAAGGTGGAATTGTTTCGGGCAATGTATTGGTTTTAGAAATCAATTAGGTGTGGGCATGTCTGTTTTGTTTCAGGAAACGTATTGGTTTTAGATTCTAGGCTCGAGTTCTCATCTTAGGTAGAAGGGGCTTTGATGCAGCAACGATGATTTTGTTTGCAAAGTTAATTTCTAGTACCCTCTTTGTTTTTCTAATCTTGATCTTAGGCTCTTTTGGATCAATAGTTGGTGTCTTGCTGACCATTTTTGTAACACCCTAGATCCTCAAGCACCACGAATTCTCACACAATCCTCCATGAGTATACTAGTACTACAAGGAAAATTGAAAATGGAGAGCTTCTATAAAACAGATTTGTTGCGAACTTAGAGAAAGGAAAGGAAAAGAAGTGAAAGTTTAAAAAAAATTCCATTCGCTTTGAATAGCCTTCGCCATTGGTGACACACTCAGGGGATTTCCTGCCGGATGAGCAGCAAAAGCGGCCTTCAATTGAAACCACAGTCGCAAAGAAGGTAAGAAATTGGTGTAAGGGTTAAGTTAGAAAAGAAAACACCAAAACATATAAAGGTGAATTGGTGTTTGGAGTGGGTAAAACCTAGTTGCCCTTGGGAAGGGCAGAGCACGTTGTAGACACCCCAATTTTGATACCCGTGCATCCCCAATGACGAAAAGAACAATCAAACTACCTTGGAGCATGTCCAAAAAATTGGGAACTCAGCCACACAGACCGCACGGCTCCTGTCTCATGCCGTGCGGCTCACATTTTCCTTTACAAGCTGTACGGCTCCTACATACAAGCCGTACGGCTCCTAAGAGGAGCCGTACGGTGGGTATCGTTATCCTCTGCAAAAAATCCTGGCAAATCGGGCGTTCAGGAATCTCATCATCAGCCGGAGAATATCATCATTTTTATTCCCTTCCTCCGGCTATAAATGGAGGCATCCTCCACACCTCTCAAGGGCGGCGAATCACACCAAGAAAAAAACCCCGTTCGAATTTCTGGCGAAATTTACAGCTGAAACCGCCAGTAAACCTTCCTGAGCCTCCGTTCTCTTCTTATTTCACTCAAACCAAACCCTTCACCTCACTCTACAACCTATTGAATCCAATTCTCACTGTCCAAATTCGAAGAATACATAGTCTCCCATCCCCGTTCAAGCTCCACCAAGGTATAAAATCGCTTTCAAGCTTCGGTTCTTAATCATGGCTCTCTGAGGGTATCCCCGAGTTGATAACGGTTTCAACAACCATATCTTCACTCGGTGAATCATTTTCAAGACAAAAACCGGCTTTCCGGAGCCGTATCGGGTGGTTTTTCTCGATAAACGCATGATACGATCCATATCGGAAGCAAATTTTATTTCAACAACTCGTTTTCAAACAAAAACAGTTTACTTGGTGTTGATTTGAAAGAGGAAAACCAGATTGTGAACAGGTTTTGGACTCACTGGTCCTGAAACAAAATTTTTAAAAATGTAGTTGTACACAAGCCGTACGGCTTGCAGTACAAACCGTACGGCCCCAGTGGAGGAGCCGTACGGCTCCTGTTTGAAACAAAAACTGTTCCTCTGTTTCTCCTCTGTTAGCCCCTGTTTTCTCTCTTCTTCTTGCCCGTTTAAAATTTTCTTTTATTTACAGTTTACTCCCCCTGTTTTCCGTTTATTGCAATTTGGCCTTTTTTTTAATTTTATTTTATTTATTTTTATTTCTGTTATGGTTTCATCATTCTATTTGTGCATTTGTTTAAAGTTTCCACAACAAAATATTTTCTACAAAAATCGCACAAATTATTTAGTAAAGACCGGGAATTTCCCGGGCGAGCGGGGTGCATTTGTCAATAAAACCTTCCCCGCGCGTAACCTGGCTTCTGAATCCTGAAGAATCTTTTCGCAGATCAAATCTTTTCCAAAACGGCATGAGAGTCAATAATTATTTTTAAACGGTTTCTTGGGTACCAAACATCTTTCAAATTTAAACCCCGGGTGGCGACTCGCATTTTTCGTTTTCATGATTTTCAAACCAATCATATCCAAAGAGCCGCGTGGTCCCAGTGTCCACTCACGTGCCCTTCTTAATCACCACGGGAGGGTGAATAGCTATAGACACCCCAATTTTGGTAACTTGTGCATCCCCAATGATGAAAAAGAGCACGCGAAACATACCTTGGAACAGTCAAATGGATCAAAGGAACCAAAACCCCAAACCCACTTGAACCATACGGCCACATCTCCTGAACCGTACAGCTTGAAATTCCTTTTACACCGTGCGGTGTTGTTATGTGCACCGTACTTTCTATTTTTGCATTTACATCCCCTCTTGATTGATTTTCTCGCATTTATATACTTGATTGCGTATTACGTGATTTGTTATCATTATTTGTTTCCTTTTAGTATGTTATTTCTTGATATATTGTTTATGTGAAATAAAGTTTTTAATAAAATCTTTTCAAAAAAATAATTCCACAAATGTTTAGTAAAGACCGGAAAATTTCGGGCACGCGGGGTGCATTTTTGAAACAAAACCTTCCCCGCGGGTAACTTGGCTCTCGAACCCAAATCTCCATTTTTCGCAGATCAAACCCTTTTCCAGCGGCACAAGAGTCATTATTTTTCTAAACGGTTTCTCGGGTACCAAACATTTTAAAATTAAACCTCGGGTGGCGACTCTAAATTTTTTCTGTTTCCCGGATCGCCCCTTTTTCAAAACTCCAAAGTGTGGCTCCTGACATCCACAATAGCTCGGCACCACATAGGGAGTCCTTAAACCCTGTGATGAGCAATACTGACCATGAATAGGGTCAGGATAATAGGGTAAACTTATAAATCAGGATACACTAAGCTCGGCGTGAGTCACGAAGGGATGCCCCTGACATGGCCGAGCTGGGTAGGCTACGAATATAGCTTAAACAGCGTTCTAGAATACATAATACAGCTCAACAAGATGAGCTGAGCTATATACGGGTTATTCCGAGCTACGTGGAAGCACGACACCGCTACGGGTATGGCGGTGAGACATTCCAGAATGATCTAAGGAGGTTCCTTATGAGATAGGGAGCAATCCCGTGAATATAGGGATCGATATAAACATTCCTAATGAGATTAGGAATGTACCGCATTTAGAAAGAAGTCCTGTATGGAAATACTTCCTATTGCAAGAAGAGATCTGGCGCCACTGCACCTAATAGGAAGAGTCCTATTAGGAAAGGTTCCCAAAAGTGATTAGGAAACAAGGGCACGAGATGCCTGAATCGATGACCATCCACCCCTATAAATACAACAACATACCCATAAAAGAAAGGTACGCTGTGAAACCCTTTCATACGCATAGAGTGATTTGTGATTTAAAGTACGAGATACTAACTTAGGCATCGAAGGGCCTTTGCCAACGAGAGGCAAAGGTGCTCTGACCCTTTCCTTGTTTTGCAGATTGAGGATTGCAACGAAGAAGCACGTGATCAAGACTTTACGTGGACCATAATTCCTGATTTTCGCCCCAGAAATTCGTGTATTCTTCATTGACCTTCCATTTGCCAGTCCTGATAGCTTCCCTTTTCTGCATTGTTTCTTGATCCTCGGTCCAGAAATTCATCAGATCATTTCTGACCTTTTGCTTCCCGATTTTCAATGCTTCAATTTTTCTCTTGAGGTTGTTTACTTCAAAGTCTTGCCAAAAGGATGGATCCAGCATAGCCCTGTTGACAGTCCACACCTCATCATTGCTTACTCGGATATCGACTACTGGTTCTTCATCCCAGATGGTAACCATAGGGTCAGTGACTAGTACTGATACATTGGATGACGGCGGGAATGGCACTGACGGTCGTGGCAAAGATCCGTCACTGATGTATGCCTGTGGGAGCCAATCTTGATTTCCGAAGGCGGCTTTTATGACAGAACGGCCTTCTTCGCGGAAGCGTGCGAGCGGTGAAACACTATCCACAGGATGTCTGTCAAGAACCAACACTTCTTCTAGGGGATTTGTATTCCTTTCGTCTTTGTCCCGCTCAGAAATGCTTTCTGTTACATCGATCTGACAGACATGGAAACTTTCTGGTATGTGAACAATAGGCTTATCAAGGAATTCGGGGACGATGAATTGGCTTGGATCCCAAGAGATTAGCAAAGAACTGAACAATGCTTGTCGGGAATCATCCCAATCCTGATCACTCATGGACCATTCTTCTTCCTCCACAATGTCACTCCATCTTGGACTTTGCGTCGTACTGGCATATGAAATGAAATGGACCCCAAGATCTTCTGGCAGGGGGACAACGGGTTTTGGTTCGGTAGCTGTGATGATGTAGAGGCTAGGGTCGAATTTAGTGGAGGTAAGGTCTTTTGTAGTGGAGATGAAGGATATCTGGCCGACTTGGGTGTTTTGCTTGTGATTAGGTAAATGATTGGAAATGGTGTTGGGCTTTTGGTCAGGAAGTGGAATGGTTCCGTTGTCCACAAGATCTTGGACTTTATGCTTAAGACGGATGCAGATATTGGTGTGATGGTCCGACATCTGGTGGTAGGCACAGTAGATGTTTGGGTTATGGTTAGGAGGAAGCTCTTTGGATGGCTCTCGAGGTTCGAGTGGTTGGATGAGGTTTTTGTCGAGGAGTTTTTTGTACACTGTGACAAGGGGAAATGGGAGTGGGTGAAATTCTCTTCTTGGTGGAGGAGCTGTTTGCTGGAATTGTGACTTGGTTGCAATCTGGTTAACAGGTTCGGCTTTGGCTGGTTTGGGACTGGAAGAGCTGGCTTGGTTTTGATTATAGTTGCTGGGTCCAAACAAGGTGTTGTTGTTGCCAGAGTAAACTCGTCTTGGTTTAGGGGTAGATTCACCTTTCTCAAATATGCCCCTTCAGGGAGCATCTTCAACTGCCAGGTCGGCTTCATAGAAGGTCTTGAAGTCAGCGGTGGTCTGAAAGACCACCAAGTGCTTGGCAAAATCCGGTTCTAGATTCCTAGTGATAATTCTCATTTGCTCCTTTTCTGAAGGTCGTTCCATCATCTAAGAGGCTTTGCCTCTCCATATCTTTATAAAGTCAGCAAAGGACTCACTCTTACCCATCTTGGTTGATTCCAACTCCCAGATAGTCATCTCAAGCTAAATGTTGTAATTGTATTGGGCGACAAAGGCTGCCCCAATATCCTCCCATGTTCTCTTCTTAGAGATGTCTAGATTTAGAAACCAGCGGAGTGCAGACCCGGTTAGAGTTTGCTGAAACATCTGGCCCATTACATCTTTTCCAACGTCATACATAGATAAAGTACCCACATATGTTTGCAGATGAGCTTTCGGGTCACCACTGCCGTCAAACTTGTCCCAATCTATCGGTTTGAACTTGTCGGGAAGCTTTACATCCGGGAAAAGGCACAACTTTTCATATCAATTCCTGTAGCTGCTATTTTCTCTTGTTTCTGAACAGATTCCTCAAGTTTGGCTAGCTTGGTCAATACTGACTCCATGTTCTAACTGCTTGAGTCCCCTGCTGGTGGCGGGAGTTGAGAAGTTAGTTTATGAATCATGAGCATCATCTGGGCCATCTGTTTGGCGCTGTTGGTTTTTTTCTCCTCTAAAGCATCCTTAAGAAACTGGATTTCATCTGTTTCTGCCGACATAGCTGAGTTCCCGGTTGACTGTTCTGTTCCTGACTCAGTTCAAACTAATCGCTGTTCGGGGATTCGAGTCCAACCCGGTATGAGGTTTTTCTTCTTTTTGCCAATGGTTAGCACTGATGATATGCACGAACGAAACTCAGGGATGCAGTGTATAGTGTATGTGCAAAATGGAAAAGAATCTATGTACAAGAAAATGATGCATGATGCATGAAAGGATTGCCCCAATTTCCCTCTTATTTTGTTGGATATATTCAAATTCCCATGATTTATGAAAACAACGGCCGGACCGGAAGTTGCCTACGTATCCCCATGGAGAGGAATCAGGCCGTGACATAGTTCAGGACTACAAATTTGTCTCTTTTTCTCAAAAGGTCTTTTCATTAAAAGCATGGAATTTTTACAAACTGACATGACAGACTTGATAACAGACTAAACAACTGACGACAGACTCGATAATCAAAAGTACTAAGAATCACAAGTTGGCTTGATTCTTCAAAAGAAGCCCTGCTGGCTGGATTAAGTTAGTGGATGTTCACATCTGGCAACAGACTCGATAATCAAACGGCAACAGACTCGATAATCAAACGGCAACAGACTCGATAATAGACAAGAATCACAGGTTGACTTGATTCTTCAAAAGAAACCCTTGTTGGCTTGATTTGATCATTGCATGATCACTTCTGGCTTTGAAAGCTGTTCTTAATAGGAGGGCCGATTTGGAGATGTTGACCCTGCGGAGGATCCTGTTTCATCAGCTTTCCATTTTTCCCTTAGGGTCTTCCTTCTTTTCCCATTCGCACTGATCCTTAAGTTGCTGCGGGAGTCATGCCATCATTATTGAGAAGGCAATCTGCAAAGCACACATCACATTCACACTCGTCCCAATACTTGTGGCCTGTGACTGGGTCTTCGAAGTAGTAGATGGGCTGGCCATTGGCATCAAAGTATTTTACGGGTGGCATGACCGTGAGCTCCCCATCGTCCTGTTCCATCATCAAGGTGATCTTTTCTAGCATTGGCTCTGGCTCTTCTGGAAAGCAAAATTTCCATCCTTCATTTTCATCCCATTAGAGAGACACACCTAGCAAGTTGGCCTCAGTCAGCAAACTGAGTTTCTGATCAAGTTTTTCCCCCATATGGTCTTCTATGTTGAGCTTTCCTGATTGAGGCTCTTCTGGCTTGCATGGAGGTTGCTCGGGCTGAACTTCCTCGATTACCCATACGGGTGCCCCTTGGTGGGTGGTGAGTGTAGAATTGAATCGCTTGTGTGGTCCTCCAGACATGATGACTTCTACCATAAAGGAAATGTGTATTTTATTTTGGGAAAGGGAGCCAGTCGTAGTTTTTTTTTTTATTTGATTTTTTGATTTTTTTTTAAAAGAGGAATTATCGTATATCCAACACAATGCGTGATTGGCAGGGCAATCCTTATGGATGTGAATATGATGTAATGACCTAAGGCAAGCTACCTTGCGTATGCATGCAAGATGGAGACAGTATGTACATAGAGTGATATATACAAGGATGGATGAACAAATAACACGCAAACAAGACGTACGTAGAACAATTAACAGATAAATAGATAACAGATAACAGGTAAACAAGATATAACAGATAATCCTACCCTGTGGATCCCTGTCCTAGGTTGGAAGGTACTACGGTTTACTATATGCAAAGGCTGGGTTTTGGTTTAAGGGGGTTCCCTAGACTAGAGCCAATATTTGCCTCCCAGTGCCAAGTGTACTACATGGCAAAGGTCAAACGTCTGGCTAACTCATCATCGTCCGGGGTTGCCAAGAATCTTGGGATGTCCTAACACCGGCAAGCCGGGTAAGGTAACCAAGACGCAGCGGCGAGGCTTATCCAACAAATATTTTTCAAATTTGGCTCACCTATAAATTAATTTTTATTTTGCAATTTTACTCAAGCAAACAACCGGGAAAGCTCCAGTCCGGATTGGTCGGGCGTAGCCCTGTTATGGCACCATTCCTTTCTCGATCACGCTGGGCGTGTTCGTTTTTGTCAAGCTTTCGGGGGTTGTTTTACATGTGTAAAATACCAAAATAAGAATTAATTTAAAAGTCCTCAGCAGAGTCGCCAATCTGTGGACGGCGCCACGCGGCTCGGCCTTTTGTTTTGGAAAATGGAAAGAAAAATGTGAGTCGCCACCCGAGATTTATTTAGAAAATGATTTTGGGTACCCGAGAAACCGTGTAGAAAAATAAATGATGACTCTTGTGCCGTTTTTGGAAAAGGATTTGATCTGCGAAAAAGATTCTTGGATTCAAAAGCCAGGTTACGAACGAGGAAGGTTTTATTGAAAAACACCCCGCTCGCCCGGGAAGTTCCCGATCTTTACTAAATTTTTGTGAGATTTTGAAAAACGTTTTATTGAAAACTTTGACGGATAAACAGATAAATAAAATTAAATGGAGGGATGCAATAGCAATAATGGGAAAGTAAAGGGGTAAAAATGTAATAAACAAGTTGCAGAAAACCAAAAAACAGAGCACGAACAGAGTAAAACAGGGGAAATTTTTATGCTGCAAAGGTTAGCCGTACGGTTAACCTAAGTTGGCCGTACGGTTCACTTAGATTCGCCGCACGGTTAACTTTTTGAAAGATTTTTCAAAAATTTGTTTTTCGAATAGAAACTTGTTTTTGTTTGCAAAACTTGATTTTTATGAAAGATTCGACCACCCGAGCCTAGAGATGACTATTGGAGTCACCCTCGACCCGGGAGGATCCCCTAAAAAAGCCAAGGTTTTTAACCCGGCTCACGAAGTACAGTTCATACCTTTGAACAACTTAGAAACTTCAGAAATTCTAGATGCGAAACTGGGGTGAGGCTTTTATGTGATTAGTAGGCTACTGGAAGCTCTTGAGTGAAGAACAAAGAACGAAGACCAGAGAGATGGATTGAATATTACGGGTGAGAATTTTGGACAGTGAATGACCGGAGATTTTTCCGGCATATCGGGGTGGTATGGAATTGTTGTCTCTCTGTTGAAAATGGGAGGAGAAGAGGTTATTTATAGACGGCAGAAGGAATAAAATTTGTATGAAATCCTTCCAAATGATGAGATGCTTCTGCTAGCAGATTTTCCGAGATTTCCTGACACATAGCCGTACGACTAAACTGGTTGACCGTGCAGCTAACATAAGCTAGCCGTACGGCTAAGTTAGAGGAGGATGAACCATGCGGCTATTTCAGTAGGCCGCACGGCTATGGAGTTTGTGTCCAAAAAATTCTGAGCTCTAAAATGGCTGTTCCAAGGTACTGCTGAGTATTTCTTTCATCATTGGGGATACACAGGGATTAAAATTGGGGTGTCTACAACGGGTCTAGGTGCAAAAGGCTATGAAGCAAGCCCTGGGAGTCATAGTGCTGCCGGTGAGATGCCATGTTCATGGCAACCATCTGCATATAAGAAAACTCTTGGTTGGCACGCAAAATCTCTGTTTGGAAGCGCAACCTCTCGTGGTCAACTCTCAAACCCTCCATCCCACTCAATAGATTCTGATATTCAGGGAAACCAAAGTGAAAGTCCTCCTCATCTGGTGGTGGAGGAACATTGGGGGCGTCCGTCGCCGCACGCCGCCGGGCCAACATGGGGGTAACACTCAGATTCCATCGGAAACGGTCATAAAAATCAAGGGAATCATCATTTTCCTCACTGGGTGGGAGTTGACAGCGACGCCCCCGAGAATCAATGGAGCAGAGATCGACAAACCGAGTAACTAGATGGCCAAAAGGAAGGGGCGTCACAATCTTCGTGGGCCCCGTCATGAACCGGTCCATCTCACGCAAAATAATTTTAGGCCCATTCAGTGGCGCGCCAATAAGAAACGAATAGAGACAACGGAGCCAATTATTCTTCCGCTCGTCTTTGTGGCCATACCACACATTGGAGAGGACTAACTCAACAAATCAAAGGGACGGGTCAAGGTCTCTCCGCCGCAAGTGATCCGTTCGCGGCAAATGTCACGCCCTCATTTTTATAAAAACAAAAATAAAGGAATTCCTTATAATTAATAAGTCAAATGGTAAAACATTTCCATAAATCCTCCCCAAGAGGTTTCCATTCAAAATGTACATCATTAATCCATTGGCAAATCAAGTATTTGGGCACCCTTGCCCCAAAAGTGAAATCAAATATTATCCCATAAGTTAAAAAATAAGTCCAAATTGTCAAAAGATTGAATAACCAAAAGTTACATTGTCATTTATCAAAATACAAAACTTGAGATGGAAAAATATCTTCATGCATGCATAAGCTTCACATAATGCATCACTCCATAAGCAACTGATCTCATGCTCCATGCCGTGTACCTGGGAAAGATAGGGTGAGCTCACTAGCTCGTAGGGAAACCGTACTGCAACGCTAGTCATACAAATATGATGAGTGCACATGATATGAATTAACATGAGACGAGATGGTCAAGGAACATAACGGAGGCTGAGACAAGTAAGACGTGTCCAAGAAGTAACCACGTGTCCAAGTGACATCAAAAGTTTCCAAAAAGGTTTCAAGGTGTCCCAAAATACCCATTAGTTCATTAAGTTTGCCAAAATCACCCACAAGTATCACACGTGCCCAAAATCGTGTCCAAGTATCCAAGGTTGCCAAAATATCTTATGTACCTCAAAACATTTCATTTCCAAGTACTCAACACCACCCAAGTTTCCATTTTTGTTTCACCAAGATCACCCAAGTTACTCACACAAGTTTAAAACCAACTCCACAAGTCGAGTTTCGACAAAACACAATAATTAGTCCAAAATCTCATTTCTCATTTCTTTCATTGAAGAAAAACATCATTTTCATTGGTACTAGGGATTTAATCCCTCTGCCGGGTTCCGTAGGCCCCGCGTGCCTTTGCGGGATATTTGTAGGCCCCGCATGCCTCTGCTGGGTTCTATAGGCCCCGCGTGCCTTTGCTGGGTATTTATAGGCCCCGCCTGCCTCTGCCGGGTTCCATAGGCCCCCGCGTGCCTTTATCAAAAATTTTACCAAATGATGGCATTGGTATAAACACCTGATTATCACAAACATTTCATTAAAACTTTCATAACAAGTCCATTTCTCAAATTTCATTTCACCAAAGTGCCCTTTCTTTTGAAATGCCACAATTTTCGCCAAAAGGGGCGACCAATCCACTATGCCTTGTGTCCGATACGTATAACGAATTGTCCAATAAAAACACGTGTCAAAGTTGTAGTTTAACGATTTCAAAATAGTTTTTTGGGGTTACCACATTACTATATATCAAGTATACGAAGTTCCAGACGATTGGAGGTCAAACGGACGTCAAAGGGTGGCCGGAAACTACCCAGAAAATTGGGACAGCTCACTGGAAAACAGGGGAAGCTGCTGGAAAACAGGGGCAGCAGCTGTATTGTCCAGAAAATGACAGATTTTCACCTCTTAAGGTGTGGAATTTCAACCCAAATGCAAATTAGATAGTTAAGGCTCAAACTAGAGATACTAGGCAACAATTAAACATGGAGGGAGACCAATTCCACTCCCAATTTCATCAATCAACAACCAATTTCATAGATCACAAAATTAAAGTGAGGAAAACCTATACAAAGAGGGAAAATATGATTCACAAGGAATTTGAAACCAAGAACAAGATATATGCTACAAATCACAAGTATATAACTAGAGGAGGTAGTAATTGTTTCCCTACCTCATGGGTTAAGCTCCAAATGTGTAGAAAATGCAAAACCCTAGGTTATGAAGCCCCCAAACCGAAATGCTTGATCTCCACGAAGAACCACGGTGAACCCGACTCCAATTGACGCGTAGAACGTGAAAATGGCCTTGGTTCTTGAAGTGGTTGAGTGAGGAGGGAGAGTTTTGAGCTTGGAGGAGTTGTTAATGGAGGAGAAGAGAGAGAGAGGGAGCCGATCGGGTGGAGAGGGAGGTGAGAGTGAAATGTTTTTAATTTTGCAAATCTTCCCCCACACACTACTAATATAATTTCCTTATTACACTACACACCCAAATGTGACTTGTGTATATAATATGTGACCACAATACTTATTTTCATAAACCAAACTTAAGTAAAGACAATTTTTTTCTTTACTTTAATTTATTTATGAAAATAAGGAAGTACCCCCCATTTGGAAACAATGGCATTTACAAAATTTTGAAATTCTAATCACATCAAAATCTCATCCGCCCACTTTTAGTACAAAACCGAAAATGGGCATATTTTTCTCCGAAGAAAATGGGCGAAAGATGACTTTGCCTTACTCAAAAATAACTTCCGATTATACCATTTTGATTAGAAAAATCCAAGGAACAATTACCGGGACTTTTTATCGACCAAATCGGAACTTCTCGAAAAAGTGATTTTTCAAAAAGTAATTAAATTTTCTGGGTCTTTACAGCAAATCCGGTTTAAAAAGACGTGCCAGGGCATCAAGATCCATATTGGCCACCTCGTCAGTGAAAGCGGGGACCGTCTCCCTATATGGACAACCTAAGGCCTGGGCAATATCACGAGCAGCAAAGCGGAACGCGCGGCGATCAACCATAGATTTGAAGTAGCCAATCTCTGTATGCTTTCGCAAATAAGTATAGAATTCTCCAACCAACTGGGGGTAAATAGGCGCATGATTACCAAGAAGGCATGTCAACCCCCGGTCAGCTATCTCGCGAAACTGCCCCTTTGTGGCCTCCTCGAGTTCAAAGAATGCCACATCAAAAGTAAGAGGGTACTAATAAGGGCGGGTGGCATAGGACTCAAAGGGATCGGCCGCTAGCGGCTCAGGGTCCGGACTGGGACTCCTACTGCGAGCACGACGGTGCTTAGTGGTAGGTCGAGAGGAAGGCCCAGCATTAGTACTAATTTTCTTGCCTTTTTCACGACCCATGATTGAGAGTGCACAACGGTCCAAACAACTAATTTTAACCAAGAAAAACGGAAAGACAAGAAAAAACAAGAAATTGAAGGGGTTACTGGAGCTCCGGTGAGATGGCCAGAAAAGTCGCCGGAAAAATGGACGGCCCTTGGTAGATGAAAGCCCACAACGCAAGGAGCAAGAATCCGGTATTGGTTCGCCTTGGTTGCGCACGGTTTGGAGTAGATCAAGGATTGAAACTTCAAAAACCCACCATGGTAATGGACGGTTTCCGGCCGATTGGGTGGTGGAGAGATGTTGTGGTTCAGGTATGTTGGTCCGGACAAGGAGAGGACGATCTGGTGATGATTTTGAGCCGTCCGGGCGAAAGACTGGTGGTGATTTGGTGGAGTTGTGGTGTGGGAAGGGTGTGGCTATGGTGGGTTAGAGAGAGAAAGTGAGAGATGAGGGGTTAGAATTATGGGTGTGAGAGAGAGAGAGAGAGAATGGCTGGGTTAAAACCGATCGGGCCCTCTCTTTTTTTCGGTTCAGCAGTGGTATGGTCCGGACTACGGGTACAGTGGGTTAGGCTCGCGGCACAGCAAGGGATGGTCCGGACGGGCCATCACATGGTCCGGACGGGCCATCACATGGTCCGGACGGGCCATCACATGGTCCGGACTATCGTGACAGTAGGTCAGATTTTTGGCACTGGGTCAGTGATCCGGACGGGACTTTCCATGGTAAGGACTATGGGGTCAGAAGGTGAGGTTTTGCTGCGCAAACATGGTGGTCCGGACGGGACAAACCATGGTCCGGACTACAGGGTCAGTGAGGTCCAAAAATGCTCCAATTGTCATGGTCCAGACTAGCGTGAGCGTGGTCCGGACTAAGGTTGTAGCACGCGTCAACGCGGAACTCCGTAACCCCTCCAACTCCAAGCTAAACACTAAAAACACCTAACTAACACCAACCAAACATAAAATCATGAAACACAAACATCTAAAACACAAAATTAAACGATGCTAAACATGAAAAATACGAATACAAATAATTCAACACAAAAACTTCGAACCCAAAAATTCCACCCCTTTCTTCACGCCAAAGGCACGGGTACTACTTTTCTCCCTAATTTCTCACTTAAAATTTGTGTAGAGAAGGTCATCACAACAATCCCGGGTAAGTCATGACTCAACCTCCATAGATTTATAGTCTCTTAAACGCTCAACAATCCGGATAAACCGGATCGATCAAATTAATCTCCTCAATCACCTCCTCATTATAAATTCTCTCCACATACGGCTTAAGACGCTGACCATTAACTTTGGTAATTTTTCCATCGTGTGGATCTCTTATTTCGACCGCCCCATGAGGGAAAACTTTATGGACAACAAAAGGACCATCCCACCTAGACCTCAACTTACCGGGAAACAAACGCAAGCGCACATTAAAGAGCCACACCTTTTGGCCAGGCTCAAAAGGCTTTCGAACTATGTGTTTATCGTGAAAAGCCTTAGTCTTATCCTTATAGATTCTCGAACTCTCATACGCATCATTGCGCAACTCTTCAAGCTCACTCAATTGGAGTCAGCGATGAGACCCCGGCAACGGCCATATCAAAATTAAACTTTTTAATGGCCCACAATGCCCGATGCTCCAACTCCACCAGTAAGTGGCATGCCTTACCAAAAACCAATCGGTAAGGGGACATGCCAATAGGGGTTTTGTATGCAGTACGGTAAGCCCACAACGCATCGTCCAATCGAGTCGACCAATCTTTGCGTGATGCACCCACCGTTCTCTCGAGAATTTTTTTAATCTCCCTATTTGAAACCTCAACCTGACCACTAGTCTGCGGATGGTAAGGTGTCGCCACCTTATGCAAAATGGAGTATCTCCGGACTAGGGCCGCAAAGTACTTATTGAGGAAGTGGATCCCCTCATCACTTATGATCGCTCGCGGATAGCCAAACCTACTAAAAATATTACTCTGCAAGAACTTGATAACCACCTTGTGGTCATTAGTCTTGGTGGCCACCGCTTCCACCCATTTCGAAACATAATCCACCGCCACTAAAATGTACTCATTCCCAAAGGAGTTCGGGAACCGGCCCATGAAATCAATCCCCAAACATCGAAAATTTCCACAACCAAGATAGGGGAAAGTGGCATCATGTCTCGGCGAGACATATTCCCGGAGCGTTGGCACCAGAGACACGTTTTGCAAAACTCGTGGGCATCTTTAAAGAGAGTCGGCCAATAGAAGCCGCTCTGCAACACCTTGGCTGCTGTTTTCCTCCCACTAAAATGTCCCCCACATTCCAGAGTGTGACAAAAAGTAAGAACACTATGATATTCGCACTCGGGGACATAGTGACGGATCACTTGGCCACGCAATATTTGAAAAGTACCGGATCCGCCCATAAATATTGCCCAACTTGTGAGAAAAATCGTCCCTTATCTTGTTGGGACCAATAAGATGGAATCTCACTAGTGGCTAGGTAATTCACGATGTACGCATACCACGGAGGCCAGACTTGCGACACCTCAAAAAGTTGCTCATCGGGGAATGAGTCACGTAGAGGCACTGTGTCGCACGAGGAATCAACTAGGACCCTCGACAAATGGTCAGCTACAAAGTTTTCGGATCCTTTCTTGTCCTGAATTTCAAAATCAAACTCCTGTAGCAACAGAATCCACCGAATTAACCTCGGTTTCGCGTCCTTCTTAGAAAGCAAGTGTCGTAAAGCTTCATGGTCGGAGAACACAACAACTTTAGACCCGAGAAGATAGGATCGAAACTTGTCCAGAGCAAATACTACCACGAGTAATTCCTTCTCCGTAGTAGTGTAATTCAATTGAGCATCGGAGAGGGTCTTGCTCGTGTAGTATATCACATGGGGAATCTTGTCACACCGTTGGCCAAGTACGGCGCCGACTGCGTAGTCCGACGCGTCACACATAATCTCAAATGGTAAGGACCAGTCGGGTGACTGCATAATAGGCATAGAGGACATGGCATTTCTCAAAGTGACGAAGGCCGTCTTGCACGCCTTATCGAAGACAAACGGAGTGTCCTTGGCAAGGAGGTCGCACAAGGGTTTAGCAATTTTGCTAAAGTCTCGAATGAAGCGGCGATAAAAACCCGCATGTCCTAAAAAGGACCGAACTTGCTTAACAGAAGAGGGGGGTAGAAGCTTCGAGATTAAGTCAACTTTGGCTTTGTCAACTTTAATCCTCCTCTTGGACACTACATGTCCTAGCACTATGCCCTCTTGAACCATAAAATGGCTCTTCTCCCAACTTAGCACTAAACTCTTCTCCACACAACGCTCAAGCACCTTGCTCAAGTTGTGGAGACAGTCCTCAAAAGAAGTCCCAAAGACCGAAAAGTCATCCATAAAGAATTCAAGGAATTTTTCCACCATGTCTGAAAATATGGACATCATACACCGCTGGAAGGTAGCAGGTGCATTGCACAAACCAAACGGCATACGCCGATAGGCAAAAGTGCCAAAAGGGACAGGTGAACATTGTTTTCTCCTGGTCAGCGGGATCAACAAGCACCTGATTGTATCCAGAATAACCATCCAGAAAATAGTAGTAGCTTTGACCTGCGAGCCGCTCTAGGATTTGATCAATAAATGACAATGGGAAGTGATCTTTCCTAGTCATGGAGTTAAGTTTCCGGTAATCAATGCAAACACGCCACCCAGTGGTAAGGCGTGTAGGGACTATCTCTCCTCTCTCATTCTCAACCACGGTGATGCCCGATTTCTTGGGCACCAGAGTGGGACTCACCCACTTGCTATCAGCGATAGGGTATATAATACCCGCATCGAGGAGTTTCACTACCTCCTTCATCACCACCTCCTTCATATTAGGGTTCAACCTCCGCTGCATCTCACGTGAGGGCTTAACATTCTCTTCGCAATTTATGTGATGAATGCACACGGTGGGATCAATACCCTTCAAATCTGCCACAGACCACCTGATGGCACCCTTGTGCTCTTTAAGCACCTCAACAAGCTGACCCTCTTGCATAGCAGAAAGGTCAGACGCTATAATAACCGGAAGGGTATCCTCGGCACCCAAAAACACATAAGATTAGCCGGGAGTGGCTTAAGCTCAAGCTTCGGAGGAACCTCTAGAGATGGAGGGGTTGACTCTTTCGAGAGGGAAGGCAAAGGTTCAAACTGTGGTACCCACTTTGGCGGTGAACTATCAAGCAATAAATTCACCTCCGCAATGGATTGAGCAACATCAAACTCCTCGTACCCAAAATGTGCCAAACATGTGGCCAACGGGTCGTCAGTCAAAATGTAAGGCAAGACTTCCTCAACTAAGTCCTCGATAACATCGATTGCAAAGCAGTCTTCCTCCACTTGAGGTTGTTTCGCGCTATTATAGACATTAAGCTTAGGGGTCATATTACCGAACGTGACCTCCATCTCTCCACTCCTCACATGTATATTAGCATTGGCCGTCGCCAAGAACGGACGACCAAGTATAACAGGTGTTTGCTGTTTGAGGGTGTTCACCGGTTCTGTGTTAAGGACTATAAAATCAGCAGGGAAGTAGAAATCATTGACCTTGGCAAGAACGTCCTCAACTACACCACGCGGTACCTTTATGGATCTATCAACTAATTGCAAGGTTACCATCGTGGGTTTTAACTCTCCAAGTCCCAACTGCTCGTACACCGAGTAAGGGATCAAATTAACACTAGCCCCCAAGTCTAACAATGCGCACTCTATGACATGACTACCAATAATAATGGCAATGGTAGGCGTGCCCGGATCTTGCATCTTAGGGGGAGTGATGGATTGAAAAACTGAGCTCACTTGCTCGGTGAGAAGGACCTTTTTGGACACATTTGTCCGAGATTTCCGCTTATGAATGCAGACGTCCTTTAGGAACTTGGCATAATTTGGAATTTGCTTTATGACCTCGAGGAGGGGTATATTGATATTCACGCATTTGAATATCTCCATAGTATCCTCCATAGAAGTTGGCTTCTCTGCATAGGGAGATGGCCCATTTAAAGTAGCGGAGAATGGGGCTTTAGGCACGTAGGATGGTGCCTTGGAGCCCATGGTTATGGCGGTGGGTGGTGAAGTAATTAATGGAGGGGTTGCCTCCTTGCAATGATAATTCTCCTCCCCGGAATAAGGTGGGGAGGAGGGAGCTTGGTGCTCCTTGCTTTGTGGCTTCTCTGGTCGGGTTTCGACCTCTCGCTTATTACGAAGGGATATCAGAGCATTTGTTTGCTGGAAGTTACCAGTCCCTTGATTACCCTCACACTGGTTTTGACCTCTCGGGTTCTGAACTGGCTTACTAGGCAACCTACCCTCCTCTCTGTTGTTCATCGTGTTGGCCAATTGGGTAGCAGTCATCATCTCAAATGCTTTTAAAAACTTATCCTTGAAGGAAGGGTCCCTTGAGGACTGGGTTGGCGCTCGATGAGGGGGTGGCTGCTGACGATTCGCATGCAATAGGCCACAGGATTATATGGCGTGGACCATGGCCTGGACTGTGGGGCAGGAGCATGGTCTTGTGGCTGTCGCCACGACAGGTTAGGATGATTCCTAAGCCCCGGGTGGTAAGTGTTAAAAGAGGGATCACCCGGTTTAGGATAACTTTGAACGTTAGAATACCCCTGAGCAACGTGAACTTGCTCTTCTGCAAAACCTGGAAACTGGTCTCTCACCAGACACTCTGTAACATAATGGGCTGGACTAGCACATAGAGAATAAGCCTCCTGAAAAGCAGGAGGAGGAAGAGCGGAAGTCGAGCCCAAACTCAAAAATTGGTCAAGTTTCTCAGCGAGAGAGTCAACCATAAGCGCGAGGTGGTCAGATGGGCTAACCTCGTACAAACCCCATGGCTTTGAAGAACTGGCCGCGTTGGTTGCCCTATCACTATGCTGGTAAGTGGCATGGTGTTGGGAGGTATCACTCATTGTCTCAAAGAGCTCCCATGCCGACTTCTCATCCTTGTTCATCAGTGAGCCTCCACATGAGGCATCAACCATCATCCGATAATGAGAATTCAACCCATCGTAAAAACATTGCACCAACTACCACTATGGAATGTCGTGGTGCAGACACTTCCTAATGAGGTTACCATACCTCTCCCAAGCCTCGTGAAGAGGCTCATTGTCATTTTGTCAGAACGAAGTAATAAGTTTCCGATAATGGATTGTTTTGCCTATGGAGAAGTATTTTTTAAGGAATGCGTCCTTAAGTTGATCCCAACTAGTGATCGAGTTTGCGGGTAAAGTACTAAGCCAATGTTTGGCACTCTCTTTCAATGAAAATTGGAACAAGATTAACCTAAGCACCTCATTAGGAAAATTATGAATTTGAAATGTGGAGCTTATGGTTATGAACTCGTCAATATGTTGATAGGGATCCTCCTTAGTGTGCCCGTGAAAGTTGGGCAACGCATGCAGTATGCTAGGTTTAATCTCATAGTGGGTCGCCGTGAACGGTGGCAACTGGATGCATGATGGTGCGGCATAGGATGATGGCAAAAAGGGTGTGTGAAGTGGGGCAAGGGGCGCGTCAGTTGACCCACCACCTGGCGGATTATTACCACCTAGTGGATTAGCTCCGTTTATAACATCCCCCATTGAAAGTAAATCAGTCTCACTCTTAACCCTACGTCTCTTTCCGATATCCTGATTGAGAGGAATAAGGTCGGGTTTCTGAGACCGATGACCAAACATACACCGAGACAAGCAAATAGAAAGGATACATGACTAACAGTGAGCAACGATATCGCTTTTATATCACAGCAATGATTTTCACTGCTTAATCCTGCACAATTGAACGCCTCGTTACCTGTTCCCTGAGTAGCAAACAAAAATTAAAAAGCCCTAAACTAAGAATTAAAATAAAAATTAATCGAAACTAAGCAATCGTGCAAATTGTCCCCAGCAACGGCGCCAAAATTTGATCGTGTTGTACCGAGTCAAAAATAAATATTTAATAACCAGGAATTAACTTTTATTCCGGAGAATAGTAGTTCAGTCTGAGTGTCAGTCCATGAGGACAAATTCGCTGAGTTGCGTTAATTCCAATTAACTTTTAGTTCAATTCAGGAAAAAGTTTGGTTTGATTGATTGCGAAATTGTTAAATTAAAGAATGCAATAATTAACAAGGATTTAAACTGATGGAGAGGGAATCTAGGGTTTAGAATCTACTCCACCCTCGTAACCACGACTTCTGCATAAGTTCGGTTAATAATCGAATCACAAGGGATTATCGCTAGGGCTTGCAATCCCCATCGATAATCGTCAAGAAAATATTTGTGAATGTTAAAAGGCATAAACTATCCCACGGCACGGACCATCTCACTGGTACTGTGTCACGCCGCCCAACGGCACGATCTGTCTCACGAGCATAGCCCATCTCAGAACTCCAAACACAACGTTGAAAACAATTATATGAATGGGTATTTGAAAACCGGTATACAAATATGCAACAAGTTGAAAGAATAAAACCACAATTCCATTGATCTCATGAAATCAAGTTTTGAACATATAATCCGATTCGATTAAAACCCTAACCTACACAAAATAGAAGGTTAATTGGTGTAGAGCTTCATCCTCCCCCTAGAAAGGGGTTTAGCCGGACATGGTGATGATTGACATGCTTTGATTTGAGGAACGCTTGAAGAACATGAAGAACTATGAGTTTCTCTCTCAAAGTAGCCTCTCTCAATAGTTGGGAACCCTAAAACAATGTTAGGTTGTGCTATTTATACTTCGGGCTCTCAAAATTACCCAAAAACCAATTAAAACGCTACTTCCCGACACCATGGTCCGGACTACGGGTATAGATTGCTCTCTGAAGTTCGCGGAGCCCTTGGTCCGGACGGGGGAAAGCGTGCTCCCGACCACCAAGTCAGAAAATGGCTCATTGGTCCTCTTTCGCTCCTCTTTCCATCCTTGACGCTTCTAAACCACTCCAAAGCATGTTTTCCACGTCTTCGGGCACTCGGTACCTGTAACACCATTCACCAACAAACGCTAATAAAAAACCAACCGAAATAGCTTAACAAAGTGCGAGTTAACGAGGTTCAGCGGGTGCTTTTCGGCACCTATCAAATAGTATCAAGAAACAATATATCTCATCTAAATAACTTTGTCATAATTTAGAATACAACCAACAGACTAGGCATATGAATTCCACAGTAGTATTATGCCGTGGTTAAGAGTCCAAAGCACTATTCATGCCCTAGGACCATCAAACAATTACTGCTTCCGTCCCATGTTATTTGCTCGTCTTTTCATTTTGAGCCATCGGAAAATGTTTGCTTCATTTCTAAAACTAGCAAGCAAAACAAGCTTTCAATTTTACCCCATCGCTTTTGAATTAAAGTAAATACTACTTACAATTGAAGGGTAATTGTGAAATTCTATACAATTTTAAGAGCAAAGATTTTGACTCCAAAAAAAATTGAAATCGGCATAGAAAGTAGACAAATTGAGCTAGCTGCAGTTTGTTTTATTTATGAATAACTAAGGAGATTAACCCATCAGAGATGCTCAAAGTTATCCACAATATAATGGAGTATGATTCTCTTTTGAGAAACACAATCTAATCATGTAGCATATCTCAGAATTTCTATCTGATATATAGAAACCCCAACACTCGAATAAACAAAACAACCAACTACGAAGCTCTTTTCTCGAATAAACGATGTTTGTAGTTTAATGGGTTTGAGGCATTAGAAAAAAACATAGATCGGAAAAAAAAAAAAATTCGTCCACAGAGAGAGAGAGAGAGATAGATCGAGCTCATTGTTTTGCTGAGGCCGGTGCGCCATCATCGTCGGTGGTGGCGGTTGGCGATGGCAATGGAGGAACGGCGGTCGGCAGCTGTGGAGCTTTCCCTGGGTGTCGACGGCTGTGGAGTTTCCATGGGTAAAACCGTGAAAGTGTGAAACCCTTCTTCTCTGTCCCTTTTCTCCCGATCTGAGTGACAAAATGATTTTTTGGGAATTTGAGGCCAAAACGACGTCGTTTTGGATCCTTTTATTTTTCCTGCGTTTTGGGCCTCGAAACTACCAAAAATGATACACGTACGTCCAACTTCTCCAACACTTTTCTCCAACAGCCAAAACGACGTTGTTTTGGCTATTCTGTGGAAAAAAAAAAACTCAAAATCAGATCTGGGTCTCTCCCCCTCCCCCGTTTCATTCGACCAGGGAGACAAAGAGAGGGCAACCACCTCCCATTCCACCAACACCGGCGACCCAGCTCCTCCGGCCTCCCTCTCCACCTCCGACGACCGCCACCGCCTCCGTCGCCGCCGCCAAGAAAGCTCTGAAACAGATGACCCTTGTCGACACAAACCCAGTACATTAACTAGCGATCTCTTCTCTTCGAACCAGACCCACACGAAGGTTGGCCTTCCTTCCATGATTGATTGGAATACAGGTCACGTTGTCGACTTTTGTGCCGTATATTCCGGACAGCATTTTGCCAGGGGCAGTGGCTTTCTTTATAGCTGTGGTGGGAGTGGTGTTGGTAAGGCTGACTTTATCTGTCTTTCAACTATTAGTGGTGTTTTGCCGTCGGTGATGTTGATTTATTCAGCTGTATTGAATCCAGTGTATGCGAAAAGAATTAAGGCTTTGATATGCTGTTTTTGCATGATATCTTGACAGACTTTGAATTTGGTTGAATAAACACTATAAGAACAGCCATATGGAGTGTTACTGCTGTGACAACACAGATCTCTTCCTTTCGGAATATCTCCTCTCTTCAGATTTTATCGACGGAGGTAGAGAGGGAGGCCGGAGGAGCTAGGTCGCCGGTGGTGGTGGAATGGGAGGTGGTTGCCCTCTCTTTGTCTCCCTGGTCGAATGAAACGGGGGAGGGGGAGAGACCCAGATCTGATTTTGAGTTTTTCTTTCTTTCTTTCTTTTTTCACAGAACAGCCAAAACGACGTCGTTTTGGCTGTTGAAGAAAAGTGTTGGAGAAGTTGGATGTATGTGTATCATTTTTGCGAAACTACGTTGTTCGTTTTGGATCGATCCTTTTATTTTTCTTGCATTTTGGGCCTCGAAACTACATTGTTTTGGCCTTGCACAGCAACATCTCCGCCTCCGGTGTAGGAGGAGAACTGGGCTCAGGACATGAATTTAAACCTTTTGAAGTTTAGAATCTCCTTATTTTTGTATTGGAATAATGTAATCTAATTTTCCAACAAAGTATTATCTTTTATCTGCAATCAAACTAAGACCACTTATGTTGTTTCCACTACTTTATTAATGAAATTATTTTCATCTTATTTGAATCATACCAATGATTCAAATAATACTTCCGAGAATCGGAACGGTACACCTTCTTAATCCTAGTATAATATACTATGACCCGACTATAGGTACTGAAACAAAGGGATATAAAAAATGTACGATGACTTGCGGGTCCACTTCTAAATTTTCAGACATTGATCACCTTCCGCAGTTCCACTATTACTCAACGGACACGGGGTGGCTGCTGTGCAGCCACCGCACACAGTGGCGACTCTAGGAATTTGGAAGTGTGGGGTCATCTCAGTAATGACAATTAAAAATTTTGTTCCAATAAAAATTACATTTAGAGCTCAACCTAATGAACAAAAGATATTATCAAAAGGCATAAAAAAAAATTTATACCAAATTAAGAGCTCATTGAGTACTTTAATTTGGTGCAAAAAAAATTTAAAAACATGCCACGAAACTGCATTTTTTAACGGCTACAAAAATACACGTTTCCTAAAAGTATTATTTAAAAAAGGACGGAGGGAGTATAAATCACTAAAAATCTAAACATTTTTTTTAGAGGTCCCAATTCTGAAATAGTAACTAGGAGCAGCAATTTGAAACGAAAGGAATACTTAATTAGCAAAACAGATCGACCTCTCCATTTCATTAAAAAAACAAAATGAGTGACTAGGATTCAAACGAGCTACACAAAGAGGTGGGATGAAAGCTAAGAAATTATCCAGTGGTGTCAGTCCTAAATTTATGGGGGTTCATTTTTTAATTTCCTAAAATAAATTAACATAGTAGTAGTATTTTTTTTTCCTCCGTGGGGTCGGCTGACCCCCCTCTTTTATATGCGGAGTCGCCCCTGACCGCACAGCAGGTGTTGTGCACTCATCCGAGCCGTCCGTTGCTCGGATGGATGACCCACATTTCACCTCAGCACCTTTGCATCCGAACCGTTTGTTGCCGCGCATGCAAGATGAAATCTGGGCCGTCCATCCGAGCAACGGACGGCTCGGATGGGTGCACAACACCTGCTGTGCGGTGGGTGCACAACATCTATACAGTCGATGTATCATCAGTAGCCAATCTCGAGGAATGAACCTGATACTCATTGTCTACCATCAATGTCTAAGATTCGAGCTTCAACATGACAAAATTTGAGAGAATCGATGCCCCCAAAAGCAAATCGAAACTAATTCGACGTTTTTATATGATGAGCTAGCTAGTTAGACTTTATATAGTGCTCCATATGGTTTTATTAGCCGGCCACAGGAATGTAACGACCTCAGAATTTAGAAAAATGAAAGAATGCCCCAAACAAGAAGAGGAATCACATAATCAACTATAATTGCCTGTTTATAAGCACCGTGGATCAAGACGATTCTTTACCTTTCGAAAGAGGTGAAGTCTTAATCAGTGGTCAGTGTTGGTTCATTAGTTTTGGAGGACTGAAACAGATTCATTAGATGAAACCCTCCATTTATGTTGCATAATAAAACTTTTCAACACATATCTTCATAAAAAATCATTACAAAATATTTATCATTTCACAAATTTAAATATATAGTCATAAAAAAATAAACAACCATTACAATATATAGGAGGCTTACATGTTTGGGGCCCTCTATTTTTTACATTTTTTTTTTTTGGGGGGGGGGGGGTCGTGGACTTATGCTATGAGACGGCCCTATCAGTGGTGGAGTCAAGATTTAGGTTTTAGAGTGGCAGTGTTTAAGGAAAAACCAGTGGCGGTCTACCATATTATTATTATTGTATATTTTAAGGAAACATATGAAAAAACACATTAAGTGCAAAATCAGAGCGCTTTGTCATGGACTTGATTTTTTGTTAAAATAGAAAATGAAGGCTTCATTCATTACTCCGGTGGTCTTAAATGAAAGCCTTTGAGATATTTTTTCCATGATCCAAAATCGTTCATCTTCTTAATTTCAGCAATTGTGTAAAATATCAAGTTGTTTAAATACTAGTAGGTGTAAATGAAACTTTTTCGGAAACGGAAACTTTTTCAACAGCTAGTTTCGTCCTTGGTCTTAATAAGAATAGTTGCAAGTATTGGAGTGAATCTTGAAGTTATTTGGTGTCCACTAAAATCCTCACCTTGGCGTTTAAGCCAAGGGGTTAAATACCGGCTGCTACGTAGCGTATTGGCCACTACTTAGCATTTTTTTGGTCCTTCGGTACTGCTACACCTCACTATACCGACACTACCCAAAATTCACACCCGTATGGCCGATTCCTGCTACGTATCGATTTTTAACTAATTTTTCGCCCGCTACATGGCTGCAACGGCTGCTACACGACCCTTACGACTGAATCAAGAGCTTTGCGCCAATTTTTTTTTTTTTAAAAAATCATGATCGCGACACCCGGTTCCGGGTATGCATTATTCCATACTCCCGCTTGGTCTACATCGGCTACCGCTAACACACAACCTATTAATTGAAAACCCAATATAGTATTTATTTTCAGCTTAGCAAAAGCCTTTCATGGCAGAAAAGATCATGAGAGAGACCAACAAAACCTTTTAAAAAAAAAAAATAAAATAACAGAAGTCAGAAATCAAATGAGGAAAACAACCCCTGAATTTTCATTGTGTACTTACTGAAACAAACAGACTAGTGCTTGTTTCACTGCATCATATATATTCATAATAACTTAGGGGTGGTGGTATTAATTGAGGAGAAAAGGAGGAGTTAATTGCAAATTAAAATAATTATACATCAACGTACGTTACAAACAGGAGGTGCAACAAAAGGCGCTTGACCTACAACCCCTTTACTCAAACGAACCAACACATCACATTTCACATAAATCCCGTAACGCCCTGTAGTTATACCCCCAGCCTTCCACCTGATTTTCCCCAGCAAAACCAACCTCAACCCAACCACCCCACATTCCTCATCCATCCCCAACCCAGACGCCACCTCCGGCGCCACCGCCACCACCCCACCACCACAAACACCACAAGCGCCGCCACCTAATACGGGTGCCATCTCCACACTGCTCCGCTTCTCGTGAAACAGTGGCGGCAAGGCGACCGGCTGCGTGATCATCTGGTTCCGGTACAACACATAGGCCGAGAGGCGGTCGTAAAGAATCGAGACGCGGTCGTTTGGGTTTTTGGTGATGATGGAGAATTGCATGGAGGCTGATACGGACTGCGGTGGGGGGGAGGTGGTGGTGGTGAGGTTGAGGACGGTGACGGAGACGACGGTGAAGTTGGGTTTATGGGGACGGTAGACAAGCCATAGAGTGAGGACTGTTATTCCGGCAAGGAGGAGGAGAATGGTGAGGCAACCGCACAGGGCGCGGCCGGGATGTTTGGCTGCGTAGCGGTAGTCGGTGGGGGACGTTTTGTTGTGTTTGTGGTTACAGCGGTGGTTGTGGTCGTCTGTCATGTTAGTGATATGTGTGAATGACGGTGGTGGTGAGGTTCCTTCTGGTTTGGTTTCTTCTGCCATGGTTCAAGAAGACTATGTAGAGAGAGAGAGTGACGGGAGAGAGTGGTCGTGGCGAGAGAATAAGAGAAAGGAGCCGAATAATGTGTGGGACAGATGTAACAAAAGAGAGGGGAAGTGGAAGTCAGAATATGTGACGAAAATAAAGTTATTTTTCAATAATTTAGGAGTAATTTTTTTTGTGAAAATATTCCAAGTGCATGACAGGTATTCTTGTACACCCATAATTTTAATCCATTACCTGAAAATTGTGTCAACTCTCTAGATTAGAAATACTTCAATTCATAACTTTTTTCCTCTTTTCGCATCAATTGCAATATCCCAATTACGTAGTTTTTAGAATGAAAAGAAAAATTGGAAAAGTATGTATGAAAGTACTTACTACGGAGTAATTTTTATAATAATTATAGTGACACAAACTTTGTGCCACAACCAACCATAACCCCATTCACATGGGGTGTGGGGCCTGCAGGTGGGGACCATGTGGGACCTACACCCCATGTGAGTGGGGTTATGGTTGGCTGTGACACAAAGTTTGTGTCACAATCATTTTTGTAATTTTTATCGAGGAAAAGCCACAATCTTTTAATGAATCAATATAATGCTTAATTAATGATGTACAATCTCCATTACAAATAAATAATTTAGGTAAACGGGACCTGGTGTAGCCCCAAGGTCCCATTTTACTGAAAGACTCGGGGTGCATAATTCAGGGGAGTGCATGTAGAACTGCAGGGTAATAAGGGGGACCTTGCTTACTGCAAGGGTCGGGAGGCCCTGCCAAGCCAATTGAGATCATCCAAACGAGTTTTGGACGGTTTAGATTTGAGGAGTCCCGAAGAGTATTTTGAGTATTTTAAGTCTCCTCAAATCTGGACTGTCCAAAATATGTTTGGACAGTCCCGATCGGGTCAGCAGGGCCTGCTGCGGTCAGCAGGGTTCCCAGGCCGCTAATAAAGTACAATCCTATCAAGTAGTAGTACTATGAAATTCAGACCACGTCCAATGAACTACTGTACTACCAATCTTCCAAAATAGAATAAACTACAAGCTCCCCTAACTGCACAAAGCTTAGTTAATCTGGCAAATTCTTATACACACGACCCAGAAATCATGAACAAACCCAAAAGCCCTTTTTCCTTTCAAAAAGAGGGCAATCTCAAACGACTAAAACATTACAAACACACTACCTCCTAACTGAATGCAAGACAAATATCCAGTTGAACCTTACAACCTATGTCAAAACTTCCACTCCAAATGTCAGCACACTACGAATACACGCTCATTTTCTGCTAACTACAAAGTGTACAAAAAATACATACCACACCCAGGAAAATTCTGGCAATGTCTCAGGGCATGAAGCAACTGAGAATCAACAAATTTAAGGGTTTACCCTCTGGGTGGATTAGGATTCAGGGTGCGTTGGGTTGGTTTTCAAATTGACGAACAAACTGTCCTTTCACTCTCGGACGCTGCTCTGCAAGTCTTTTCCTGCTCTGATACCGTACCTGTGCATAGATATGGCCAATTAATGAAGAACATTTCACTATAGTGCCTTATGAAGCAAACAAAAGCAAGAGAATTTAATGGATACAACTTTTTCCCAATTAAAGTAGGACGAGGGTGAGGGAGGGGTTAGCTGTTCTTCAGGTTTGCACCCTGGACCAAATGAACAGGCTTCAAGCACTCCAATCACCAGGCTCCCCTTCAAATCTTGGGTAAAGTTGGATTTTGGAACGTTTATAAGCTGGTCAACTTCATGAGAAATGATTCAAATACTCGGCAAATCCTACAGAATGACTCTGGAGCAATTGGCACCAACTACAAGCATGGGCACTTCACGAGTTGAGTCGTTGGATATGACTGATCGGTCAGTCACACCTCAACAAGGGGCGGAAAGTTTGAACAAGCTTCTAACCAATTGTTATTTTTTTTATTTCTGTTTCTGTTTTTTTCAAGTAGTGGACAAATTGAAAAGATTGGACATGCTCAAGAAATGCATATCACATTTATCATGTAATCAAACATGAAACACAAGTGAGATTTTACACTAGTTTGAAAAAATCAACTTCAGAGTCGATGGTTAAATTAAGGACACTGATTTATACTTACTCTTCCTTCCTGTAGGCATTTATGTTTTCGCAACATTAAATCCTAGTATAAAATAAACATAAACTCATACAAGATAAAATAAGGTTTATTATTACACGGAAAACGCATACAATGCATATTTAATTGCTATCATGACCATGCCATAGGATTCCCACGTGCCTGAGCGTGAGCTCCCTAAAGGAGTGTTCCCTTTCATTGGGGGCTTAGATTACTACTAAAGTCGACTAGGGCTTCATGAAAAGGTCCAAAAAAGACCCCTGTTTTGGTCGACAAGATTCCTAGGAACCCTCTCCATAAGAACGGCCAAGGTGGATAGACTAAAATCATATTTACAGTAACATCTGTATATCACCGTCAGTAGTTTACCATGCTTGGATAAACCAAAGACGATCACATTTCAGGTTGGGATGAAACTTCTCTTTTTATTTTTGCACAGCTTCATTCAGAATATAAATTTTATGATTTGCTTTTTTCTTTTGCAAAGTAAGGCTGTTCCTCAACCTCAGTCCCATACTGGCAAAGTTTATAACGAAAAATATATCGATAGAGATAACAGGGATGATTTAGCTATGCTCACATACCTTTTTGTCATAGCAGCGATCTTTTCGTTTCAATCTGAATTTTAATAGAGCTGCTTCCCTTTGACTGGGGCAATGAGAATCTTTGCCTCCTAAGCCATTGTCATTCACACTCTCAGACACACTCCTTCTCACGGATGAAGCAGCCGGAGTGGCATCACCATCACGTGCATGACACTTATTTTCAGAAGCACCGCTGTCAACCTTGTTACTTAAATTACCGTCACATAAACTACTAATACAGCTTAGTCCAGGGGTGGCAGAACCATCTCCCAGCACAGATTCGAATTTTTTATCCTCCTCTCGTACAGTGTGCCCAGAAGAATGGTTGGTAGTTTTCTCATACGGATTGTAACTTAGGTGCGTATTATAAATTTCAGAACCAAAATGAAGGGAGGAACTGATCAGGAAAGGGGACTGCTCCCACTGGCCTTTGGGATTCCGTAATGGGGGAAAATCTGATTGTGTGTAAATGATAGGAGGAAAAACTTGACCATGACCAGTAAAGAAGCTGTCAAATTTTACCCCAGGGAAGGGAATGAACCCAAGTTGAGGACCAGGGAATTCAGTTTCAAAGTGTCCAGATTGACCAGTGAACAGAGTGGAAGTATTGTCCTGACTACCCAATGAAGGACCATGTGATTGAGTATCAACATTGTTCGGGTGGCAATGATTAGTCAGTCCATTGTAAGAAGCAGTTGCAGCCTCCTTCAGTTCAGTGCAATCACTGGGCGATGATGGAAGGAGTGGTCTTGATGCCTTACCGTCATGATACCTGCAAGCATTAGTTACACTTCCTGTAAGATAAGCAATGTTCAACTACAAGGCATCTCATTGCGATCAATATCTGTTTATCCCTGTTTTAATGACGAACAGAAGAAACTAAAACTGATGCACGACAACTAGCCTATGACACCTTCCAGACCACAAGGGATAGACCAATGGTTAATGTTCTCTCCTCACTCCCCCTTGAAGCTACCCCCAGATTTTGGTCCAGTAAGCACGCACACATACACGTGCAGTTGGAAATTGTATATACGACTGCCATTCATTGTTCATAACAGAAAGAAATACCAAAAAACAGAAATACTGAGATACTTATATCTCCAACAATCTTATTGGGAGCATCAGTCAATTAGATTTTCCTAGAGATATTCCCTTCATCAGTTGCTTCATTTTTTGATAAACTTCTTAGCTCACGATAGTCGGATAGTTTCAAAATATCCTTACAATACAATTACACCACCTGTGTAATCCCCCAATTGGGCGGGGGAGAACAGACCTATCTTTTGGCAATATATGCACAAAGTTGTTGCCCTCAGCAAATTTAATCACCGAATTATTGGCCCCCTTGTACCTCTGAAAATTGAGGAACTCAAGGGACGTTATGCTGTGGAACCAAGCCCCCAAATCAAAACCAGAAGGCATTAGAGAAGGTAGGCCTAAAGACTCAATTTAGTTTAGGTGCTCATTACCTTGCTTCCTTCATTCACAATCTAGAGCATTAGTAATGCACAATATTTAAAAAATTCTGTACAAAACATTTTCATCAAATTCAAGCAAGCTTTATTCAAGAAAAAAATAATCTAGCAACTCACTAATGGACCATAAAAACACATTAATCAAAATCACAGAAAAGAACATAGTTTAGCTGTTTAGGTTAATAAAATAAGAAATCTGGTACATCTCAAGTATCATTGTGTAACCTTCTGGTTTGCACCTAAGAACAAAAGTTTCATTCGCAGAACAAAGACGATCAACAGGAACAGGATTTCTTCTAGCTAACAGACTTTATTTTACTTTTCGGAAGTCAATGGAGCTTCATATTTTATCCTTTAAACAAACATAAAAAAGCATCTAGGTGAACCAAACGACAACAGGGAGGTGCTCCACCACAACCAAAGCAACAACTACACCACCTCCATTGCACCAGACAAAATGCCAATACTAACAAAGCTACCAACCGCAAGTAATGGAGCTTCTTTTGGAAAGATATCACTAAAATAGCTCTTAGCCAAGAAAAGTTGATAGTTGATACCCTAAAATGAAGCTTGCGTACAATCTTGAGAACTGGAAAAGAGAATCCTATTACAAGTAGAAGACTACGAGGTAACCGACATTGGTTTTCTTGTATTATGTATTCTAAAATGCGTAACAGCATAACCATATGACGCCTAAGGACTATTAGCTTGTATTCTAAGAAAGTTTTTGGAAGCAGCAACTCACCATGAAAAGGCAGAGCCATTAGAGTGGTTTAAAGTATGCCCTTCGTCACCAGCTTCAGTTTTTGGGTCAGTTTGATGAAATCTCCTCAAAGAAAGTTCCAAATCGGGAGCACAACTGAACCTGTTTGTATTGTCCTTGGTACTCAAGTTTCCACAAGTGTTCTCTGGTCGATCTTCAAATCTGCCAATCAAGTCCAGGGCTCCAATTGAAGGTTCACCCATATTTGGAGCAAAGAAATGAACCTCAATGTTCTTATTAGAATGTCCATTACTTTCTGGCCCCAAGTCTGCATCCCTAGCCACTGCTTTACCACAAACAAGATCGCCCGAGGACACAGTTGACTTGTATGGTTCATTGCAAGAAGCACTTTCTGGTTCCATTCCGATTAATTCTCCTGCAACAAGAAGCTAGTTAAATTTTCTATTTGGTGAAAAAAGAACACAACAAAGATTAGTGCAACGGGAGGAACACTAGGGAGTATGGCATACTTCCGATTTCAGTCTTCGGCATACGAGATTTCTCAACCACTATCATAAGGTCATCATGCTTTTCTGTATTGCTCATTTTATAGTTACTCCCTCGGTTCAGACGTGATAAGCCCTCCATATTTTGCATCTTTGCACTCTCAGCTTCCATGCAAGGCGAACTACAGCTCTGCATAAGAGGTGAGAAAACATGCAGATTCACAATGTCAAGTTAAGGTGAATTAACTTTATATTGTTTTGGCTTTCTTTTATTGTGATTGTTGCTGGAAAAATTATTTAAATGTACTCATAGGGCACAGTTTTTAGATTAGGCCTAGGGCACTCCAAACCCTTGTGCCAGCCCTGCATGCAGTCTCTATGCAAGACTCCAAGAAGCCACCCAAATCTGGAAATTTGGAAATACGTTTCCTTTAAAGCACATACATACAACAACTTGTTTGTTCTCATGGAAATTGTGCAGTCTTTTAGCCAAAAGAAATTAATAATTACAGAACTGAATACTATTCCTTGACCCTATGAAACACGTATACTCTATTTTGGTCTCCGTGATATGTATCGTATGCGAATCGGATATGGATACGCTCCAGGCACATACCCGATACATTTTTTTAAAGTATCTAGAATTTAAATTTATTCTTTGGTATTCGGACACGTTTTGGATACGCTCGGATACACTGGGATACATTTTGGATATGCGAGGGGGTGTATATGTTATTACTTGAAATGTGGGTTAAAAGTGTAATTAGGGCTTTATATGTGTTTTCCCCAATTTGATCGACATAGAAGCTGCTCTCTGGTCGATGACTCTTATCGCCTCTCTCTCATGATCAATTAGTGTAATGGGAAAGTGACAAAAAAGAAATGCCGAAAAAGATGAAGTTGAAAAGGTTTGCAGCAATGTTGAATGTGCTTGTTGAAACTGGTGTGCTCGAGGGTTTATCCTACACCAGTCATGAGAACCAAGTTGCCCTTTTGATAAGGAATAGAGTTGTCTGCTATAAGTAGCAATTTTCAATCATTGTTTCAGTGATTTACCAAAAGTTTTATGTGATCAATTCTCCATTTTCATCTGCCTCTTGCTTTTCATTGTTTTTATATTATTTTTGGAATCATCTATAAGTTTGTGGCATCTATGTATAGGTGGATCTTTTTATTCTCTCTTTCTTTTTTTCTTTTTTTTTTTTTTTTCTGGGTACTTCGGAAATTCTTAGGTGGATCGTTTAATTCCATTACTCAGTTGCATACAACGATATGATACACTAGAGGAGTTGATGAATCTTTTACCTTTTTTTTTTTTTTTTTTTTTGTGTTTTGAGCTTATCATTCAACTATCCAATGATTACTTTTATCCTAGGGTGTCTAGGTAGGTATGATGTTTGCTTCTTCTGTTTCCCTTCTCTCTCTTCTTTCACCACCAAACATGGGATTTTTAGGATAGTTGGGTAGGGGTTGTGTTAGATTCTTCTTCCTTTCTTCTCCCTCTTCCAAATATGGGATTCCTAGGTTGGCCCGGTATGGGTTTGTTAGCATGTATAAAAGGCTTGGACCATTGTGATAAGGGAAATGAATTGTGAACATAGGATTATATTGCAATACATACTATAATAAGAGAAAAACATACTATAATAAGAGAAAAAAAATGCAGATACTCCAATTACTTTTTCTCATATTTTAATACTAGTAATAATATGGAGTATTTTATAATCGTATATTGTAACCATACTTTTTCTAGTATTTTTTTACGTAAATTTAATTTTATCTATATGCACAAATAAATTACACGTTAACAAGAAATATTATAAGATCACACGCATAAAATTAATTAGAACATCACCATTCAACAATCCTTACCATTTTTTTGGCTCAAACACAAATTTTGAGTAAAAACACTAAAAGTTTATCTACGACATACCCATTAGGGATGGGCATGGGGAGGGTAGGGGGTGGATACCACTACCTCCATCCCCAATTTCAAAGCCTATAACAATCTCCATCCCCTCCCCAATCCATTGGGGATTTTTTTTAATCTCCATCCCCGCCCCAACGCGGGGAACGGGGATCCAAAAGTTCACTCAAATTATTCAAGTGAATACCAAAGAAGATCTATTAAAATCCAAAGCTAATGACAAAGGTGGTTCTCAAATATAATTAAAACGTACCAAGTACTAAAAAGTGCTACTGCTATTTTCGTTCTTTTTCTCTTTTTGTTTTTGGTTTCTGGGTAGATTAAAATTTCACTCAAAAGTGCTACATAAAATAGAGGTAAAGGAGAAAACCTTCATTATACAACCAACCAATAGGACTCAAACCAAGCTATAGTCTTTGCTAGGGCAAAGTCAAACAACCATAACAAGGAGCATCAACAGCTCCAACTAAATCATAAAGTAGTTTAAACCAAACAGAAATCATAAGTAGTAGTGCTCCAAGACAGCAGTTTTCAACAAGAAATCAAACAGTAGTTTAAGAAACGAACATAAAAAAATTACAAAAGAAAACAATGATTGATAGATAGCTTATATGTGAACGGGGAAGCGAGAAGGAGCGGGGAGGAGGGGAACAGGGAGGGGCGGGGATCGTGGAGGAGATCAGGGCGGGGACTAACTATACCACCCCCTACCTGATCCCCGGAATTTTTAAAAAAAAATCCCCATACCCTACCCGGTCTCCGAAAAAATCTCCGAATCCCCTATCCATTTGGGGAGGGGACGGGTTAGATTGGGGCAGGTCGACCGAGATGGCCATCCCCAATACCCATTTTTAGTTTTATCTCTTTTGGGGAACACCAAATCCAAATCCTTTTTTCATAAAACTATTTTCTTTACAATTTTTGCATCCCAGCTATTAAAAAAACACAGAAACAATACATTTGTCGTTGTTGTTTAGGGAGAGGAGGAGATGAGTTGGAGATCACTTTTGGGTATGAATTAGGGTTTACCATTGGAGAAGGCAAATCCAAATGGGGCTTTTGATCCAATTTTTTAAACCTAAATTTGAGTTTAAAATGGGCAAGGAATGGTGATGATCTTATAGCACTTATTTACTACTACTATGAAAGTGGCAGTTGGCATGTCTATCATGCATGCATTTCTTAAATTACTATTTTACCCTCTTCTCCTATAAGTTATTACCCAGATAGCTATCCCTGCTACAGTTCCTCCCTACCGCCTATTGCTTTTAAAACAAGATCCACTCTAATACTCTATTTAAGAAATTTATTATTCAGTGTCTTGGGGCTCCTATCCACCATAATTCAACAAAACCGAACACACGAGTTCTCATTGAAACCAAAACTTATTAAATAATCCATTGTCGTCTAAAATAATAAATTGATGATGGAAAAGATTGAAATTTTAAGTGAAAAATATTCAAATTATCAAAAAATATTAGCCTGATGTCGTGGAAGTCCAACATTAGAATAGAGATGTGACGTAAAGATTATATAAAAGTATTAGAGCTAACAGCAATTCGTGATAGTGGAAAAAATTATAGAACTTGAGATATTTGCCAAGTTTATGAACAAAATGGAAGAAGACAAATTGCTGGCACTCCTTAAATTCCAGCAAAGCAAGTACAATACAAATCGAGAGGCTACAAAGGGGATAACAGAATAATTGGATCTACCCATAACCCAATAATAGTTTTTTTTTTTTTTTTGTAAAAAAGAAAATAAAAAGTAATAATGCTATTGTCATTATACATTCTACCACACTTGTGCATGGAAAAACCAATGCCATTGTCACGATGGATTCTACCACACTTGAGTATGGAAAATTGGTTGCACGGAAAAGGTTATTTTGCCACGATAGTAAAATCAACATCAATGCTTTTTACCTTTACAACTTAAATAAAACAAAGTAAATTGTTGAAATCACTCAATCCCCTAAGACAAACTAGGTTTTCTCCATGAAGTTAGATGTGTAAACTAGGCCTGTAACAAGGGCAAAACAGTTGCACTACAAGTTTAGACATAGACACGACACAATATGAGCAAACAATCATGTTACGATACAGGATTTAAAGTTGGTCACTGTAACGCCCCCAAAATTTGGGCACGTTAATTATTATTACAAACCATAAATAAGTTTAATCCTTAAACTTCAATACAAATTACAATGTCCTCAAACACTATATAAATAATAACTGGGGTGGTTCTAGGTTGGCGTCTATCCCTCCGCCGGGTCATTCCCCACTCTGGCAGCACTGCCTGCTCCATAGGACTGGTCTCCACGGTATTGGTCCTGTCCATCTAGATAATCTGACATAATACGTCCGAGTTGCACAGGCAACATCATGGTATTATGCCAGGGTTACACGAGTGCAACACCGTGAGCAAAGCTCAGTAGTTCACTATGCTAAACTTCTAAGTAGCAATTCTAGAACAATAAATTCATAAATAGTATATAATACTTGCGAACCGTAAACCATGCAAAACATCATGCGTGTCTATGCGGATCAGAGTAAACGTGTGTAGAAAATAGTATCTCATTTTAGTATCTCAAACTGTGCCATGTGTCGTTTTTCTCAATCAGTTCCCATTTCGTTTCTCAAAAACATATCTCATTTATCATTAGTTTTCCCAAACATCGGTTTTCTCATTTCGGTGCCTCTTTCAGCACTCTTCTTCAAATTTCATATATCTCCCACCACTCAAAAGTTATTTGTCCATTTAAGCCTCCTTTCAGTTGACAGTACCAACCTTTCCGCTCGAGGCCCCGGCCGTCGTGCATCACCGAACTTAACAGCCTATTTGCACGGTCTGTCCGCCCCGCGACTCACACGACACAGTCCCGGCCGTCTTGCATCACCGAACTTAACAACCTGTTTGCAAGGTCCGTTCACCGTGTGTTGTGCACGCTTAGCCCAAACATCCAAGTTCTCTCCGCGAACTGGAAGTGGCGCTCTCGCTGCACTACCGCATCAAAACCATTCCTCCAAGTTCTCTCCGCGAACTTGAGGTGGCACAATAACATCTCATCACATTTCTTTTCATTTCCCGAAAATTTCATTTCTCTTTTAAAAACTCATTCTCATTCTCAACTCTATTTCTCATCAACAGTTATTCAATTTTTCGAGTCCGGTGTCGTAAGGTATTGTGTATGTGCTCAATGCCACATGCTCAAAATCATGCCCATGCAATATTCCATAAATTTTTCTTTCTAACATTTCATATTTCTCCAAATAAACATTTCTCACATAAAATCATACATTTTAATACACCAACTTTCTCAAAATAATATTTCCTCTAGAAACTTTCCCACATAAAATCATACTCCCTCCATCCCGCAAAGTTTGACACTTTTGGGAGTGCGTGCCATTTTTAAATTGCCTATATCTTTCAATTCATAACGTTTTATGTGATTTTCAAAACTTTGTTCAAAAGATCTAATTGAAATCTATCAAACGAGATCCATATTGCTTATATAAAACATTACAGATTAAAAGAAATAATCAATTTTTTCATAGGGCTGGAATAGTGAAAGTGACAAACTTTACGGGACGGAGGGAGTACATGTATTACACCAACTTCTCCAAAATAATATTTCCCAATTCTCTCCAATTTTATTTCTCATCAAAAATCTCATTTCTTCCTTGTTCTCTTTCAAAACTATTTTATTTATTTCATAAGAAATAAAACTAGTCAACTTGCTCTTTCAAAAATAATTTAAACATAAATTCCTTTCTAGAAATTTCTTGCCAAAATTTAACTCATCTAGTTATGGACTTTCTAAAAATATATATATTTAACCTTTGCCAAAAATATACTCTTTATATTTCTAGAAAACTTTCTTTCTAATAAACTTAAATAAAAATCATTTTCTATATCTAATAAAATCACAACTTTCTTTCTAGAAAAAGTTTGATCAACTCTAGTTACTCTTCTCCTTTTCACCATAAAATACACTTACTAATTTATTAGTAAAATTTTCTAGAAGAAAATTTATTAAACTCTCCTTCATATTTATTTAGTAAAAACTCCATACTTTCTTATGAAAATTTCATAAAACAAATAGGTATTTCTTTCTAGTAAGAAACAAATCCCTCATTAAAATAAGTTAATTTACTTATTTAAGAAAAATTATCTCAATCAATAACCAATGATTTAATCAACTAAGTTTAACTAATTCTTCCAAGAAATATCAACAACATAAATACTAGAACCTTGTTTAGAATATACACATCTTCTCATCTCTTCTAATCAACTTCTAATCACTTTAATCTCACTAATCTCACTTCTAATTTCATGAAGAACCATACTAATTAGAACTAAATTAATATTCTTGTTAATCTTTCAACATGAAATCCTCTTTCTTAATCACTAAGTAACATGCTTAGGAACATAATACATGCAATTTACCCAAAAAAAAACATAATACATGCATAAATTAACCCAATCAAGCTTCAAAATCAATCTTAGAAAATTAATTAGAACAACTTAATGAGGCTAGAAATAACTAAATAGAAGGTTAGTTTAGTAAACTACCTTGTTTTCCGGTGTAAACCGGAAGCCGAAAAGCTATCCTTTGATGTGGGGCTCTTTAATCTACCTAGCTTACTTACTAATTAACTTAGTAAGTAGCTAATTAGGGCTTAATAAGGTTGACTAGATGGTGGTTAAGGTTGGTAGTTTGTTGGGAAATAGAGAGACAAACAAATATAGTAGGTGTAAAGTGGTCCCAAAGAATACAAAAGGTGGCTATTTATAGCAATACAATGCTTCTCTCTCCTCCCTCAAAACACATGGCACACACACACACTCACCTTGGCCGAACTACACCATGTGGAGGGAGTAAATGATGTGTTTTGAATGGCACATGGGCAAGTACACAAGTTGCACTCTAGAGTTTAGACTAGGTCGTAGGCTATTACACTTGCAAGTTGAACAAGTATGGGTATATACAAGGTAACTAACGTGGGAAACAAGGGGTGGGGAAATTATGCCTCTCGTTGTGTAGGTTTTTGCATGGTCACCTTTGTTACGGGGTGTTTTTAGGGCTAAATACACACAATGTGCATGTGAAAGCATCAAATAGCTAAGGGGTAGCCTTAATGGGCTAATAGTAGGGAGAATATTCTTCCCTAAAACATGGAAGCATGTTTCATGGAGACTTGGAGTGCAAGGTCTAGCATAAATAGGTCTAGGTTGTGTAGATTGTGCTCAAATGCATGTATTGTGTGGGTATGTATAGGTCACTCCAAAAATAACAAGGCTTGTTCTAACTAGTTTTGGGTACAAAACCTTAGCTTAGGAAGCTTCCCTTAACCCTCCACTTTGCTTGCTCAAGTGTATAAGCATTAAATCTTGCATGTGCAAAGTACACATTCATGCACTCACACACACTCCTCTTTTTCTCTCTCTCTACCGATCTCTCTCTCTCGGCATCTCTCTCTCTCTCTCTCCCCGTGGCTCTCTCTCTCTCTCTCTCTCTAAATTACTCTCTCTCTCTCTCTCTCTAACTTGGTCAACATACCAAGTTCCAATGTGAGGAGGTGACATGACTATGACGTACCGATGTAGTTAGATGGTGTAATGACGGTGGTTGGGTAGGTCTCGGGTATTAAACACGGTCCCCGGGTGCTACGGTAGTGTAACGGATGTGTTACTTGGTCTCGTACGCGTATATGTATGGCTAGAATTCTATTTATTTGAATTAAAAGAATTAAATAATATTTTAATAGAAAAATTCCAATAAACCGAAAATAAATAATTCAATTATTAAACGAAATTTTTATTTACGAAAATCCGGGTCGTTACAGTCACGCTGGGTCCTCATTTTAGTGTACGCAACAGGTGCATAACAGGAACAGAGTACATCATGAGCACGAGACATGCACAAGCATAGCACATGCACAAAATGGGCACGTTACATGAATTGAAGTACCGTTTATCTATGTATGTGAGATTGATCCATTTAATGAATAACAAGAAAGTCGATCCCAAACTAAAATAAATACGAAATATAGAAATAATGGATTATAATTTGTGATAATTTGATAATTTTTCGTCTCAACTTAAAAAGTAGATTCATGATTTTTTTCCAAATTTTTGAAAATTTGAATATACAAGACTCGATTAGGCAAGACACACTACGGAATATGGCTTGCTCATGGGCCAAACCAGATCTAGAAAATTTTAACACGGCATGGTATGACATGACACGCTCCATAGCATAACTCGGGCCAGGGACGATAAGCCCGACAAAATGCATTCTTACAAATTATTTTTTTGGATCCTTTATTTTTACATTTCAAGTTTTTCACTTTTAGGTGTTTGGCAGGGAGCCCACAAAAAGCATTCTTACAAATTATTTTTTTGGTTTTTCAGTTTAAAACAAAAGCCAAAAGTAGGGGAGAGCCGTAGTTGAGTTTTTTGACTTCTTATTTTGAACTTCTTTTATTTTGCCTAATATAAAGATCTACAAAATTTATTCTGCACATATCTCTCAAATACTATTGTAGTTGCAAAAATGCTTCATACACGTATCTCCCGAGCACTTTACAGATTCAATATGACCATAATTAGAAATATATATATATATAAAAAACAAAATGCAAAACAAAACCTCAAAATGAGCTAGGACGGCGGTGTCGTTTGGAAAAAGGAAAAGAAAAAAGAGATACTCCACTAGTCAACGAAACCCAAGTGTATATATCTTACCTCGACTATATATATAAAAGCCCTAGTAAGAGCATCACTAGTGGTATACTCAAATATGGATACTCAAATATTGTCACATCACATTTTGAGTATTCATTTAATGGGTTTATAAGTTTGTGTATCTACCCTTCTATAATAGTTCATTTGTGTCCATAATCAAAAAAGTACTATTCACTCTATTTTTATTCATAAAATGGGCAAAACTTTAAATTTGTACATATATATTTTTTATAATATTAGTACCATTTAAAAGATATTCACAATACATTTAAAATGAGATCAATCTTGAACATATTTTGGTAAAGATTAAAAATTGATAATTTCAATTTTTGAGAAAAAGTGCAAAAAAATTGAGTTTTGAATTAAGTATTTGAAAAATGGGGAGAGAATGTTGTTACTTTTGATAGGGTGTGATCCCCAAAATTTGGTTATTGAGGTTTGGTTAATGAGAAAGATTGGTAGTTTTGAGTATCCAAATGCCAAAAGTTGAGTATTTGTAACAAATGTTATTAACTTTGAGTATTTATCCAAATACCATTGTGCGCCTCTTTTGTGTATCAAAATACGCATCTTTGAGTATTTTTGGTTTTGAGTATACCACCAGTGATGCTCTAAGCCCCAGTGTATACATCTCACCCCGGGCGTTGCTTCCTAGATATAGTCTTCCCGGCGTTGCTTCCTAGATATACACTTGCTGGCGCTGGAGCTGCTTCTGGAAATCTCGCCTCCACATATGAAGAGTGAGGAAGATGATGAAGATGACCAGGAAGCGGAAGCTGAAATCTGCACCTATCGGATCAGTGATCTACCAAAAGGTTTGTTCGACGTGTAAACCATTAATCATCAAATTCGCCTTTCCATTTCTCTACGTTGGAGTTTTATGTTGTTTTTTCATCACTCAATCATCTCTATCTGCACCGATTCATTCGAGGAAAAAAAAAGTATCCTTATAGATACGTATCATTTGATCCGATTTATCTACACACTAATATGATTTGCTAGAGATGTTGATCTGAGCTTATCATTCGCGGATCAGTTAGATGTAGAACATCCTTTAACTAGCTAACATGCTCAGGTTAATTTTCAGGACGTGGTGTTGTCCTTGACAAAAATAGTTTGTGGAAAAATGGGAAAGATTGTTGGAGATTCCACTGGTTTGTGTTTGATCACTCCAACAATTTTACAAAAAAGTATCTTTTCTTTTTTTGGTAGGACAGTCAGGGTGTCAGGCCAGCTAAGTTTGGTTTGATGAAAAGATCCATTCCTATGAAAACTAGAAGAACAAGACAAAACCTTATCTTTTGAGCAAAAAATTCTCTTTTTTTCCCAATAAATCCATATTCATCGCGACTGTAAATGTTTTTGGCAGATTACTTGCCAGATTGTGAAGTATCAGCAACAGCTTGTTCTAGAATGCAAAATTGTAGCCAAAGTAGCAGAAGTAGAAATGACAATGAGATAAATAAAGAAGTCGGAGTTGCTTTATGTTACCTTATTACCAATAGATTTTTGTTCTCATAAAAGGCTTTGAATCATAACCAATCCACTTCATGGGGTCCATGGTGAGGATTTCCAATATATAGTTTCAACAACTTGCTTTTGCATGTTTGTGAAGAACTTCTGGTGTATTATCTATTACTTGTTGTAGCTTTTGTTGATGTCTTTCGTTTTCAATGTCATTTTATCTACTTAAGGAAATACCATGAGTTTCCAAGAGACATCACAAAACTCCGGTAGCAATATTTTTAATCAATGGCTTAATTAATTCCCCTAGAAGGTATGTGATGTCTTGCTCTATTTCTTATGAAATCTTAGTTTAAGGAAAAGTTATCGAAGACATCACGAAAATCTTAGTTTGCCAAAAAGTCTTAGTTTACGAAAAAAAAATTCGTGGGTTTGGAAGATTGAAAATTTATCTAGTGTGGTGTCAATATTAAACTTGTTGGGGTCATTTACGAATATAGAAGAAAAATTAAGATAATTGTAGTGACTTATTTTTTTCCAATGGAGTCGCCAGACCCAACTCCCTACACAGTAGCATTGCCACTGTTTACAGCTACCGCGCTTGTTATAATGTCAGCCTATATTTGAATTACTCAAAAGTAGAAAATTTTCATTTATGCATTTTCTAGTACCCTTTTCGGCAGTCCCCCTTCTATTGTACTAGTCTGACAATAAATAGTGCTCAATGTCAAACACAATAGACTGATCCAGTTTTCCAAATCACTAGTAGTTGCAATAACTTGGCACTATAAGATCGTCCTCCTTGTCCTCTTTTTTTTTTTGAAAGCTTTCTGTTCGAAGTGTTTGCAAAACTATCACTTAAATTGTGTAGCTATATTGGTGAAGTTGTTCTTACTATTTACCCATAGCTGGTGGAGGAGTCCGATGAAGAGAACAACAAAGAAGGGCTAACTTGTTCCGGCGAAGACGAAATGGATTATGGGTTGGCTGACCTGGACATCTTGCGCGAGTTAAGTGAATGCAGCGTCAATCAGAACAACATTGGAATGGATTATAGTTTGGGGATAGTGGATGGCTTGCAGGAGCTAAGCGGGGTAGGGTCCAGTTTCCTCACCAATCAGACAACTAATGATAATGGTATACTGTTAGTTGCAGGAGATGCAGGATTTTTGGAGCTCAATGACCTTAATGAGCTATTGATCAACATTCCTACAGATGTTGTGGACCAGTTGTTGTCTCTATTGGAGGAAGGAGACAATGGCCTTGGTGAACATTTTGATACGTCACAGGTGAGTTTTGATAGAGTTTCATTATTTTCCAGTTTCATCTATTTATTATCGGTCAAAAAATTGCATTTTTTCTTGCCCAAATTTACTCTTGGACAAATTTTAAAAATTGTGACCACACTAGGTGAATAGTGGTGGAATAGATATTGTTGATCTGGAATATCCGTCGAGTTCTTATGACGATAATTTTTCAAGCATGTCATGTGCATTCAATAAATCAATACATCAGAAAGTCTAGCCAGAATGAGTATCCAGAAAGTACGATTAGGTCATATTTTATTTACCTGTTACAGGAGATGAATAAATCAAGCGGAAGGAATTGTTGTTTGGCGTATCGACACCTTGTTCCATGCTTCTGTCAAAGCATCCTTCGGTATGTCTCACTTGGAAGATAATTAATGAGTTTTCTTGCTATGTACAGACGATTAGTTTTTTGAAAGGCAAAAGAAATTTTCATTAATCTTGAAATTGTTACAAGACTAATAGGAGCAAGGAAAAAACAAAAAGTCTAATCCGAGACCCAATCCAAGGATTGGTAAGAAGCCAATCAGTGGAACAAAACGGCAAGCCCGCATATCTACAATAAGATCGAAAATCCACCTAGAGACCCTTGAAGGTCAGAATAAGGCAAAGCCACAAAATATAGCAGCAAGCAATCACAACCGACGCCTTCGAGAACATTGCAGCCCTCAACGAGCCCCTGTTAAGCTGCCCCGATGAACATTGCAGTCCGCAACTACAAGACACCCCAATCATGACCGCCAGCATCGAAACCCCCAGCAATCATAACCCATACAACTTCTCAAAACCATAGCAGAAAATCTCGATCCAAAAAACTTCCTGATCAACTCCAACTCCTTGAAAGTAATAACTTCCATCTGATTTTCAAGCTCTACAATTCCTCAGCAAGCAATTGCAAAAAATCAATAGCTCCAACTTGAATAAACCAGAGATCCAAATTATGACTAAGCCTCCCAAATGCCATCAGCTTCAACCTATGAGAAATGGTGCACTCAAACTGAATCTAATGGATTAGGGAGCAGTAGCACGCGAATTGGCCTGCATAGTTGCCCTCTCTTCATCTTGAACCTCCATTTGGATGATTGTAGACACCCCAAAATGAGACGTTTGTGTACATTTTAATCCCCGATGATGAAAGGAAATACCCGGGAAACCTCTCAGATTGAAACTCTTCAAGTCAACTCAGTCAACAGTACCGTACGGTACTCATCTCTCACGCACGGCACAGCCCAAGTCACGTACAACACTCTTTTGAATTTTGGCGGTGGAAGTGTGCCGCACGGCACAGTTTGTGTGCCGTACGACACTGTCATTTGTCAAACAGCTTTTGCAGAGGTTCCAGCAGCTCAAAATGTTGACGAAAATGGTTACTCTGATCATCATGATTTCGTGCAAGGCCTCAAAGCTACCTACTAGCCATCATTTCTTTGTGTGGAGAATAAGTAAACTTGATAATCACGTTCATCCATCCCCTATAAATGCCGATCGATTCCAACGGATTGAGAACGGAAAAATTGAGGAAAAAACCATGAAGAGCCCCTCTTAAATTCTACTCCTAAATTCTTCGTATACTCAAAAACACCTGTTACCAGTACCCTAAAGCTCCAGAAATCTACCTCATATTTCCAAAAAAAACCAACCCAGTCGCAACCCGAAACCCATTGCTCTGTTTTCCCCCCAAAATCCTTCACTGATCACACCCAATTCTATTAAGCTTTCAACCAAGCTTTCTACACCACATTGAGGAGTGATTTTGCAAGCATCAGAGGAAGTCCAAGCAGTACCTAAGAAGTTCCAGAAGCGCTTCAATCCGAGAGTTTCCCACCGGAGGTATATTTCCGTTTCGCCAATTTTCTCAACTTTGGTACCCTGAGGGGAGGGGTACCAAGTATGGAATGATCTCCAATATCATATCCATACTTGGTATGCCCATGTCACATCAATATCAGTTTGATTTCATACCTCTCGGTTGCGTCGTACGGTGAAAATATCGCCTCATACGGAGTGATTTAGTAAGGAGGAACATTTCCCACTTAAACACACTGTTTTCTTATTCAAAACAGTCTACTTTTAACCATATTTCATGCCTTGTATGTGCTTTTATTCAATCATGTCGAAAAACCAAAGTTTGAACTGTTTGTGAAGGAAATAGTGCCGCACGGCACTCCTCCTGTGCCGCACAGTACACTTGGAATGTTGTACGACACTCTTTTAAAAATTTGACCGTTGGATGGATGAACAGTGCCGCACGGCACACTTTCTGTACCGCACGGTACACCTAGTGTGCCGCACGGCATACTTTTCTTGTAAAATCTAAATTTTTGATAAGTACCTTGCATGAATAGTTTAAACTCTTGATTTTCGTGCATTCACTGTAATTTACATACTAGTTGCTTGTTTTTTCATTATTATCGTCTGCTTTGCTTGATTTAAAATATTTATCTGTCAAAGTTCGGCATTAAAATATTTTCTAAAAATCCCACAAATGTTTAGTAAAGACCGATTTTTAATCGGGCAAACGGGGTGCATTAAAACCCTTCCCCGTTCGTAACCTAGCTCCCGAACCCAAAACGAATCTCTGGTTTTCAAATTGTTTTATAAATCATTTTCTCAATCATTTCTCAAAACGGTTTCTCGGGTCCTAAACCATTTGTCAAAAACCCGGGTGGCGACTCTATTTTCAAATCAAAACCACCGGTGGAATTCGACCGTCCACAATGATCTTACTAATAACTTCTTCCTCTGATCCAGCATAATCGTTACCCAATAGATTATCTAAAGCACAAACAGCTTGAGCCTCATTTAATAAAATCCTATTCCTGTTAGCAATCCCTTCAATTGAGACAGAGAGAGCAACAGCTGCTGTAGCAGAGCGATAAATGGCACACTTATTCTTGTTTCTGCCACCTTTTTGATTACCCATGTTGATTTTTGTAAGGCCCATTCTATCATCAATATTTTTTCTTTTCTTCTTCCCTTTAATACCTTTAATTGCAGCTTGAATTGGAACATGGTTGTCTTCAACAAGATCCAGATTCTGCCCTTCTACATTGGGCTCATACGGGTTGAAAGAAGGCCCAACCACGTTATGAATCTCTTCATTGTACTCAGCATCTTGTGAATTTCTGCATCTCTCCAATGTTTGACTTCTAATGATTCTCCTCATCTCCTTCGGCCTTAGATCCACTTGCAAATTAATTCCTTCTAATTGGGATGCCCTCATCTCATTTTTAGATCCAACTGTTACTGGGCCTGTAATACTTTCTTCCAACTCTGAGTCCTGCACAATCCAGTTTGTTTCCTCTCCATCTTGGGCTTCAAGATTTTGGGCTTCATTTTCTGAGCTTCCACTGTCTGTATCCTCCTGTATCTGTCTAGCTGTGATTAGTGGGTCTAAAGAATCCTCTACCATTGATTCCAATCCAGGCGTGCAGTTTGAAATTTCCTCATTAAATGCTCCAACTGCATCAGATAGATGTACTTCAGCCGACTTAGAAACTTGAGACTTGTTACCTTTATTTAATTTCAGCTGCTTGTCTACCACATTTTGCTGTAAAGAACATCGATCTCTGTGTTGACCATCAATGGCCTCCACATCATCATCTTCTTTACTTTCCAGCTGTGTACCCTCATCCACTTGGATCTTACTTATTCTTCTTTCATTTGTCTTTCTTTCACCCTTGTCCACCTCATCATCTTCCTTAGCAGATAGAGGTTCTACCATGGTGGGCTTTAAGGTTCTGAAAGTTTCTTCTTCTTCCACCCTAATTTCATACGGAACTCCCCTTACCCTTAACTGGATATGGCCTTCAATTTTTTTGGGATTTTCAGTAGCAACAAGTATTCTTCCTTTGTCATACGAATTCTCTCTCAAAGTGTCTTCATCCACTTTTATAAAATCACCCCATTTACTTCCAATTTTCTTGAAAGTGGGCATCTGCCATGCGTTTAATGGCATTCCATAGCATGCTAACCAAACGAATCTCTCATCTTTTGCAGCTTCTCCCTTCCATTCCTTGACTTCGTCAAAACACTCCAATAGCCATTCTTTCTCAATAGCTTCATCTCTTTTTTTCTCATCTCTGAATGATGCAATGATATATCGTCCCCCCATTGATCTAAACCTTATAGCCTCTCCATATTGTTTTTTGAATTTGTCTTCCAATTCTTGGACTGAAAGTAACCTCCTCAATTTACCAATAGCACTACTATATAACCAGCCATTACCAACTGGTTCTATAGTAATACCATGGTAAAATTTGTTCTTATTAGTCCTGACATTTGAGATGTCCACTTCCTCTTTTCCTTTTGCCATTCTTTCTTCCCCCTGCTTACTTGACTCTATTACACCCTTTCGTCTCCACACTTCCTTGCCTCTTTTTTCAACGCCAAATCTTTCTCTTTTCACTAATAGCCTTTGATTTCGTAATCTCATACCATTTGCTCTGCGTATTTCTATTTCTGCTGCTACTGGGCAATCGTACTTCACAAAACCAAACCTGCTCCCTGTTTTACTTCTTTTTGCTGGTATAAAAGCATCTATAACAATCCCATAACTGGTGAAGTGATTTACCAGCCATGTTGTGTTGTTTTCCTCTGGTATATTGTCAATGTACAGAGTTTCCAATCTCTGTGGTATTTCGTTTTTGTTGGTGCTAATGCTCCTTTGATATCCTTGGTTACTCCTCCAACTCTGTGATTGTAGCCTGAAGTTGTTAGTGTTTCTTCTCCAGTATGAATTTTCTTGAATTCCTCCTTTCCATCTCCATTCTCTCTCTTTCCACTCTCTCTCTCTCATTTTTTTATCATGTTGTGTAGTGGTAATTAGCTACACCCCCTCTATTGCATGATCTGTGATTAGTTAATTGCATGATCTCCTCCAACTCTGTGATTAGTTAATTGCATGATCTGTGTACCTGATTATTTTTTTTTGCATGCTTCTGATCGGACACCTAGTTATAATAAAAATAGATTGTGTGTTTTGTCCTAATAAGTCATTTTGACTTTTTTTTTGTCTTCATTTGATTTTTTTTCCCGCGTTTGTTAGTTTTTAGTTGTCAAAGTCTTTAATTCATTAAATTTAGAGTCTGGGAAGTTGGAATTTGTATTTCCTATGCTTGGAGGGATGTTCCCAGTTATCTAATTAAACCTATCCAGTGAATGAAACAAGTAGAGAGTTGTGTGTTTGAGTTATAGCTTTTGGCTTGTGAAGACTAGTTCTTCTTTTATGTTTATGTATCTCTTTGGTGGATTCCATTGAGTGGTAAGCATTCCCTAGCCCTGTATCCCTTGCTAGACACCTCGGGTGATGAATATCTATATCCCTTGGCATCTTATCTCGGGTAGTGAGCTTCTATCTTTTACCATTTGCATTTTTCTTCAATCCCATCTACAAAACCCGGCATCACTATATGCCGTGATGGGAACTAGATTTCACTATCTTATATGAGATGGATTGGAACTAGTTTCTCAAACTACAAATTTTAGTGGACAATAAAACATCATACCTGTTGTTGTTGCTTTGTACCTTCTTTCTCGAATGAGTTTTACCATTTCTCATCACATTTCATTGGTTTTGTTTCTGTCATGGTTGTTGAGTTCATTTTAATTTTGAGTCCCTATGATCCCAAAAGTTAAGCTATTTTTCACCACCTTCCACCTTTTTCCAATCCGCAGAACAAGGTGTGTAATGAGCGCTATTAACATGATTACTTAATATAAGGGGATGAGGCTTCCTATTTATTGGAATATACAAGTCGCTCAATTACAGTTTGTGAAGTGACTGGACTCCAACAAAAGACATGTTGTGGATGAAAGCTGTGATGATGAACAGAGGACATGTTTGCAACATCGGGCATGAAAGAGGTGGATCCCATTTGCTTTCAATAGCCATCGTTGTTGGTGACAAACTCAAGGGATTACCTGTCATATGGGCAACAATAACTATTGGTTCAGATGAGCTCCTGGAAACTAGTTTTTTCGAGGGTTCCACCTACACCAGCCATTTCTCAGAACCAAGTTGTCCTTTCGATAACGAATAGAGTGATCTTCTAGAAATAACTATTTCAATTATTGTTTCAGTGAATTACCAAAGATTTATGTGATCATTTGTCCATTTTTGTTTCACTCAAACATGTACGATTTGTCATATTACAGTGGGCTGGCCATGAGTATTTTTGTTTATCTTTCTTGCCTTACATTTTGGTAATGATTGGAAATTTAGGTATGTTACTGTATTTGTAATTCAACAATGGGCATGAGTATTTGGTAATTGTATTGCAGGCTCTGTGGACAAAAAGCTTAATACTCCTATGATCTTAAGGAATTTAAATGTGGCAAATTTCAAACAATGTCTTCAAGGAATTAGGAAGCTGAAGGTTTGCAAGATGTCAGTATAAGATTAAAGTATAACAGAAAGCTAGAAAAGTTTCTGGCAATGTATTGGTTTTAGAAATCAATTAGGTGCGGGTGTGTTTGTTTTGTTTCACGCAATGTCTTGGTTTTTAAGATTTTGGGCTTGAGTTCTCCTCTTAGGTGGAAGGGGCTTTGATGCAGCGAAGTAGATTTTGTTTGCAGAGTTAATTTCTGGTAACCTCTTTGTTTTGCTTATCTTGTAATCCTGAACTTAGGCTCTTTTGGATCAATGGTTGGTGTTTTGCTAGGCGTTTTCCTTTCTTTCTTTTTTTCCATTTTGGGTATAAGCTGTTAGCTTTAAACTTGGAATCAAGAAATGCAAATAGAAGAGAATTAACAGCAGAAAAGCCTAGTTGCGCGCTGCAAAAGAAATATATTGGGTACCGCCGCACATTGGCCTACACTCTACCACTACACATTTTCGTGGGATCTATTCGTTTAGGTCTTGGTGCGATGTAAATGTATGTGTGTGAAGAGAGTTAATGCTCCGCATGACGGTCCTGACTTAGAGTAACGGGAATCATCCTTTTCTTCAAAATTGCTTTTGCAACTATCTCTTTTAGATCCTGTCATAAGCGTGTAAAACGACAAAATTTCAATTATTTTGGATGCACTGAAGTTAATCTTGGTGCTTGTCCAAGATTATAATGTGATGGCACTAGTATATTGTTGCAACATTTTTGTTTGCAGTCACCCGTCATGTTCTAATTACATTTTCATTTATTTGTTCAAATTCTACCAAACAAACTACCCACGTTTTTTTTTTTTTTTTGTCATTCGTCATTCCTAATCTATTACATGGGGGAGGGGGGAATGGGACTCGGTCCCGGGATGCAGTATGGGGCATCCAATAGCTCTACCGCATGCGCTAGCTACCACTAAAGAATTGCTTGATTTGGTTGGTCTCTCTATATAAGTAGAGCAAAGCATATGGGACAAGGAAAAAAAATTCGGAGAAGTTAAGAAGAGACAAACAGAGAAAAAAAAATATCCGAAGAAGAAGGAAAACGCAACAAAAATACAAGAGCTTTTATGTTACCGTGTGGGTTCCAATCTCTCTTTTTCTCCCTTCCCTTCTTTCTATTTCTCAATCCAAAGTGTTAGTAGTTAAGAAATAAAACCAGTTCCCAAATATCCTCCGGTCACTAGAATTTCTCCAAAATCCAAAATTCTGCTTCGTCTTGGAGTTTCTCACTCCAAAGATCACGCGAGAAAACCAAAATCAGTTCCAGTATTTGGATATGCTAAAGAGAAAAGCATGTCTAAAGCCGCAAAAATCAAGTTCTGTTCACAATCAAAGGCGACGCAGAAATACCATTTATTTGGCCCGTAAAATATTTGTTCATTACACCCCTTGTGATTATATTGTGGACGGTATTTTATGGCCCAAAACACAGCAAAAGACTCCACCAGTTGAATCGAAAGAATGCAGTCTGATTACTACTTGTTTAGCCCACAAAATACTTGTTCATTACTCCTCATATGGACATATAATGAAGGAACAATTACCATTAAGGTCAAAAAACAAATATTTATTACCATTAAAGTCGATCACTTTTTTTAATTACCATTAAGGTCAATCACTCTTTTTTTGGGTTTAGGTTTAGGGTGCACTTTCCTATTATAGTGTTTTAGTGGCTTAGGCATTTTCATAGGGTACCCTAGAGTTTTAGTGGCTTGGGCATTTTCATAGGGTACCCTACGGTTTTAGGCACTTTCATAGGGTACCCTAGGGTTTAGGTTTACGCATTTTCATAGGGTACCTAGGATTTAGGCACTTTCATACGGTTTGGGGAGTTAAGGAGAGAGAGATTGTGCCCATGTGGAGTGGAGAGAGAGAGAGAGAGAGAGAGAGAGAGAGAGAGAGAAGTTGGAAGTGCATTGGATCGAAATGGAGTGGACGGTGCTTTTTCCCGCATCAGGTAGAGTTCGCTGTGCATGGGGTCGAAAAACTGGACCGGCTGGTGCTTTCCTCTATAATGAACGGTGTTTTGTGGTCCAAAACAAAAGAAGGGATCCACCATGGAGAGAGAGAGAGAGAGAGAGAGAGAGAGAGAGAGAGAGAGAGAGAGAGAGAGAGAGAGAGAGAGAGAGAGAGAGAGCAGTCCAAAAACTACTCATTTAGCCTTCAAAACATTCATTCATTACACCCCTTGTAGCCATATAATGAACGGTGTGTTGTGGCCTAAAGAATCCATTCATTAATTACACTCCTTGTGGCCATATAATGAATGGTGTTTTATGATCTTAAAAGTTTCCCTCGTGACCTTAATTATGACTCTCTTAATGGACTCAAAACTGGTTCGCAAAATACTTATTCATTAGTGTCAGGACCCGTGTTTTTAATTATTATTATTATTATTTTTTTTTTTTCAAAATAAAGTTGGGAAAATGTGAGGAATTGATTGAAATGTTTAAGTGATGGATTGTTGGGTGTAGTTAATTAGTTTGGGCCTTTTTGCACTACACAAGTCAATACAAGGGTTGGGGGTATAATAATTTAAAGTGAGTATGTATTTGTGGTGTGTGAGAGGAGTGAGAGAGCACACTCCCTCCCCAACATCAGCCAACACCTGTCTCTCTAAACCTCCATTTTCTTCATTTCTTCCAACAAATTCTCCCACAAATTCCACAAATCCACTAACCCCCTTGCACAAATCCTTCAACCTTTGATCTTTGGAGCTTGATATCTTCTTGTCTTGGCTTTAGAGAAGCTTGGGTTGGTGATTTCTAGAGTTTGGAGAAGCTAGGGGTTGGAGTCAAGTTGGGTCTTGAGCTTTTCTTCTTTGAGGTAGGGAGATTTCTAACTCTTCTAAGTGTATTTGTTGTGTATGTGTGTGTGAATCTCCTCCTACACTTAATCTTCTTCTCGTTTGGTTGAAATCTTGTGAATAAGTCATTTCTAGTCATTTTTGAATGAGTAAATGCTTGATTCCCCACATTTTTGTTGGATTGATCTTGAATTAGTACTTAGACATGTTCATTTGATGATTTGTTGTGTTTTGGAACCTCCCATTTGAGTTGGATTGAAGCCCCCATCAAGCTTGAAAAGCTGTCAAAATTCTGTGCGAAGCCAGCCCGCTGGTATCGATACCCCTGCAATCTCATATCGATACCAGCACGTTATGTTTGTTTCTGGTCGACTGGTATTGATACCCCATTCTGGGGTATTGATACCAAACAGCTCTGAACCTAAATTTTTGTTTAGACCTTTCCTTGACTCTTGGACGTCTTGGGACACCTTCAAATGTTTTGTTCACTCAAAATATTACTTATTACCAACCACTTAGTTGATCGGATTGTTTGTTTGGCTATCCTTTGACCTCCGGTAAGGTAGTTTGACCATGTGCTTGTTTGGTCTCGAAACACACAATTCACTTGTATTAAGATATTTTCCACCTTGGTAGCACTTTGGATTCAAATGATAGTGGGGATAGCTTGGTGTCTCTTGTTTCTTGCTATTTAATGGATTTGGTGAGTTCTCGGTGCATTTATTAACACTTGGCGTTCATTTGGGTTGAGTGGGGATTTCGGGATACATGTAAATGGATAATGTGACATGTGAGTTATATATATGGGACTATGTTGAAATTGTATTTTTATAAGTGATGATATGATTGTAAGATGATTGACATGGGGCCCGAAAGGGTATGCCCGGCGTGACACGGGGCCCAATAGGGTATGCCCGGAGTGACACGGGGTCTTTATGGCATGCCCGGAGTGACACGGGGCCTACATGGCATGCCTGGAGAATAATTTAATGTTTAAAAGGAATGAGATGCTTATAATGAACGTGTTGGACACATATGGCGTGTTGGGTACGTGTCGGGTACTAGTTGGGTACGAGGGACGAGAGTAAAAGAAATCTAAGTGTTCATGTGTTACTTTCAAGTCCTTTTGCCATTTAAACTCTTTCTTAACCCTTGTATATGCCCTATGCCTTCTTGTCTATCACTCATGTACATATCATTGCATTTAGGATTGTTAGACGTTTCTCTACTGGGCTAGTGAGCTCAACCTTACAAAATTTCAGGTACACATGAAGGAGCATGACATGGAGTGCTTGCGCGCATATATTTTGAAAGCTAAAGGGAGAAGTTATTTAATCATCTTAGAACTTGTATTTTGTTAAGATGATTTTGTAACTTAATTAAGTTTCTTCTTTTGACATTGGGATTGTAATAACTATACACTCATCTTTTCTCTATTTGGGGCTCAAGTACCCATAGACCTTTGTGTATTTGGATGTTGACTTTGACTATTCTATTTGGACCATGACATGGCCCGTGGACTTGTTGACCGTCCACGTGGATTTATTAATGAAACATCCTTTAAATTTTGAGGGCATGACAATTAGGCCTCTTGTGGCCATATAATGGACAATATTTTTACAGCCTAAACAACTCGTTCATTACACCTCTTGTGGCCATATAATGAACGGTGTTTTGTGACTAAAAAATGTTTGCCTATTGTGGACGCTCGTTTTTCGCGCGGAGCGAAATAGATATCCACAGAGTTTTGGTTATGAAAAAGGCGATCCAGGAAAATGAAGAAAAATTTAGAGTCGCCACCCGAGGTTTAATTCTTTGGAGAATGTTGGGTACCCGAGGAACTGTTTAGAAAAATAATGACTCTTGTGCCGCTGAAAAAGGGTTTGATCTGCGAAAAATAGAGATTTGGGTTCGGGAGCCAGGTTACCTGCGGGGAAGGTTTTGTTCGAAAAATGCACCCCGCGTGCCCGGAATTTCCGGTCTTTACTAAACATTTGTGGGATTGTTCTTTGAAAAGATTTTATGGAAAAACTTTGTTTCACATAAACAATAATAACATGCTTTTAAAGAAATAAACAAATAACGATGACTAATCAAACAACATATAATCAAATAAATAAACACGAGAGAATTATTTAAGGAGGGGTACAAAATGTAAAAACAGAAGATAGAGGGAGAAAACTGTAATTTTGCTTCACTGGTTTTCTAGAAAATAGAGCATCGGATTTTTAGAAAACATTGTATCAAAAAGGTTTTTCCATTGATACCGCACGGTGTCAAAGTTATGCCGCGGGGCACACTAAGCATACCGCACGGTGCCACTGTGCAGTGTGTTTTCTAAAAATTTTCGTTTCTGTCCGATCGAGACCAGCTTCTGTTTTCATGTAAAAACCAACTTTTATTTGTTAAACAAAGAGGGTTTTGAAAATGGTTTTGATGAAAGAATGTACCTCATTTTGAGGACGGCATCTCGCGACAATGAACGATGTCACGCGACACTCATCCGAGAGGCTTGAGCTTTTGTTGAAATGTCTCCTTTTCGACCCGAGGAAGAGCTACAGAAGTCTCCTCAAGCTTGACGGAGACTCCCCTCAAAAGATTATCGCGATTTCGAACACGGATGTTGTACCTTGGATTTGCTCGGCTATGATCAGAGTATTCGAATAGGATCGGTTTTGAGGCTCAGAATGATGGTTGTAAGGTTATATGATTTGAATTTGAGGATGGTTTTGACAGCGTAACAAGGGACGAGAAGTTTTGTTTTTCTGAGAGTAATTTTTCTGAGAATTCGTGTCTCTTTTTTCGGCCTTCCCTTCTCACGGCTTTATATAGACGGAGTTTTGAACGATTTCATCATTTTGGGGATAACCGGACGCCAGTGAATAACATCATTTGTCGAATCTCATCATTTCAACGAATATCATCATCGCTCTGAGCTGCTGAGCAATCGCGGGAATCCTGTTGATGGGACAAGGGTGCCGTACGGCGTCAAGGGTGCCGTACGGCGTCAAGGGTATGCCGTACGGTGCACATGGTAACACCGCACGGTGCAAGTGGATTTTCAAGCCGTACGGTTCTGGGTTTTGGACTGTACGGTTCAGGTGGTTTTTTGGTTTTTGGCTTGTTTGATCCATCTGACTCAAGGAGCTGTTCCGAGGTACATTTTGCGCGTTCTTCTTTTCCATCATCGGGGATGCACAAGTCATCAAAATTGGGGTGTCTACACCTGTACGGCTAATTACACAATCCATGTGGTCCGGAAAATTAAGATGAAAATTTAAGCTTTGAATTGGCTTTGCACTGAAGAAGTAAAAAAAAAAAAACTACAATGGAAAGAGCAATTTTTCCGGTACAGCTTAGAAAAAGATTATACACCTAATCATCTAGTTTTACAGTAAAATATCTAACAAGTCCCAACTAACAAAAGTTGCAAATGCGCTAAACTTGATACTCGTAGTTCCTAGATTGAGAAATTTAGCAGTTACACTATGCTGTTTCATGCCTCCAAACCAACCATTTACTGTTATGATGTCCTAAGCGTACAAGCTGAAATCTACCAGTCTGCAGTTGTAGATTCACATTTTGTCTCTAATTAACTACTGAATCCAGTTTGTCTTGCTTGAAGGTTTCTAGATTTAGACACTATCTTCTCAGACCTATGAGAGGGTTTCTGTCTATTTTTAATGATCTTCAGAGCTAATGCTTTCAACGGCGCAATAACATCCAGAGGAACGAGCACTTCTTGCAACTCATGCCACTCAAGATCTTCAAAATCGCCATCTTCGTATACCACCTTGTACCAACCGGCTTTTTTGTCAAACTCGGTAACTTTTCCCGTATAAAACTGCTCCCCAAACAACTTCCTAACTTCTCTTCCCTTCAGCCATTCACCAAAACCTGTTGTCCTGTTTGAATTAGCATCGCCGACGATGTCACAGGGTACAAGAGCATTGTTATTTGGAGGCAATGGAGGAACGCCATTAATAACCATAGCATGTTCTCTTGTGGATTTCGTCAATAAGCTGGCAGAAAAAACATATTGATCAGTATAAAAATTGATCGAAATGATTACTAGTTTTATGAAATTATACTATAGACCATGTTCGTGAATTAAAATGTGACTGACAGGTAACGTAATGTAAGTAATGGAACCAGGAAAGAGAATCACTGTCAAATAGAAAAGTAAAAATAGAAATTGATGAACATCTTGGAAGAGTCTAAATACTATTCCCTCCGTCCCTTTTAAGTTTTAAGCGTGTAGCCTCGTAATTCCAACTTATTTTATCTCACATCAACTTTTTCAACTTTCACATTTACTTTCCACTACTTACCCTTATCAATATAATAGTAATACCAACTAACTTTTCAAAAAGGAATCTACTTTTAAGGGCAAAATAGGAAATGTACGCACTACTTTTTCAAAACAAACACTTATTAAGGGACAGCCCAAAATGGAAAGTTAAACACTATAAAAAGAGACAGAGGGAGTATAGGATTGTGTATATGGTGTGGTACCTACAATGCATTGCCAAAGAAAGGGTAACTGGCAATGTGGAAATACTTAGAACGCCATACTATATCCAAGGGTGGTCCTAATGGGGTGCAAGAGGGGGCCTGGGTCCCTGCACACCCTACGAGTTATCACATTAGTTCTACTATATTTTGTTTTTTTTTATGAAAGTTATGAAGAATGGTCCCCACCTTATTTGTCACGCCCTTGAAATTTTAAAACATAAATCATTAAGAAAATTCTTGTGGACGGTCAACCAGTCCACGAGCCACGTCAAAGTCCAAGTAGAATAGTCATAGTCAACAACGTGCTACATAAATGTCTATGGGTACCCGAACCCAAAATATACACGTACATATGTTTTAAATAAGTTTACAACCCATTATCAAAAGAGAAGACTTGACAAGTTACAAAATCATCTTGGCAAAAATACTACTTCTGAGATGATGATATAACTCTTCCATACGCTTTCAAAACAATGCATGCATGCACTCCAAGCACTCCATGATCATGTTCCTTGGTGGGTACCTGAAAATTGATAGGTTGAGCTACACTAGCCCAGTAGAGAAAAGTCCAACAATTCTAAATGCAATGAAATGTACGTGAGTGATAACCATGAATGATTAGATCAAGGAACAAGAACCAAAGGGAGATCAATAGTTTAAGAACATGAAAAATACACATAAGCCACCAAATGCTATCAATTACCATCACTCGTACCCGGCTCGTACTCGACACACACACGACACGTCAAATGCATCCCAAAACAGTCATCACATTCATCACTTTTCATTTAGACATTTGAATATTCTCCGGGCATGCCATATAGGCCCCGTGTCACTCCGGGCATACCATAAAGGCCCCGTGTCAATCATCTTACATTCATATAATCAATCATCAAGATACAGTTTCAACATAGTCCCATATATGTTTCACAAGTTAGATTATCCATTTACATGTGTCCTGGACCTCCCACTCAACCCGAATACACATCAAGTGTTAATAAATGCACTGTGACCTCACCAAATTCACCAAAATAGCAAGGAACAAGTGACACCAATCAATCCCCATTATTATTAGGTACCAAAGTGCTACCAAGGTGGAAAATGTCTAAATACAAGTGAAAAACATGTTTAGGGACCAAATAAGTGCATGAGGGTGGGACAAAACAACACAAACAAAACCGCCCATGAAGCTGTCAAAACCGCCCAAGCGGCCACAAATCCCGCCCGGGCGGGTTTTCCAGAGAAGGGGCCGAAATTGGCCCAAAAATAAGATTTTTGGGGATTTTGCTCTATAACTCCGAATTGGATGATTCCAAAGCCAAATATCAATGAAATTGGATGGAGGGAGATAATTTAACACTCAATTTGATCAAAGAAACATTAATCAACAAGAATAAAGAATTTACTCAAAGATTTGAGTGGAAAATAGGGTTCCAATTGGGTTTCTTCCAATTTCAAGCAAATACATGGATTTGTTGCAAGATTAAGACCAAGTAACATCCAAATTGAGTGAGGAATCATATATGAACCAAGGGATAGCACATAATAGCTCCATTTGAGAATAAAACATGATTTTCTCAATGAGATACACAAGACACAAGAAGATGAACCATCCAAGAGCTTATACAAACACATACACAACATTTACAATTGGAAGAGTTAGAAATTTCCCTACCTCTTGTGATGAACTTGAAACCCAAGCTCAAAATCCAAAAGAGAATCCTTCAAACACCTGTAGGAAAAAAGTACACCAATGCGTAGATCACGTGATTTTAGGAAGGTTTAATGAAGGGGTTTTAGTTGGAGACTTGTTTTTTATGGAGGTTGGTGAGAGGGATGGGTGGGAGCTTCAATGGAGGAGTAGAGAGAGAGAGTGTTGGTGGGTTTTGGGAGGAAGAGAGGTGATCTTCTCTCCAAAAAAATTAGCCAACACTTTTTAAAAACACACCCCACTAATTAACTGTTACATAAATGATACACATCCCCAAATTAAAATAACTCATCTCTATGAATCTAGGGTAATCCAAATGCTCACTTCCTAACTCATCAGGATATTGCCAATGCACTGGTCCTAAGCTTCCAACATTACATAAACTCATCTGCACATAGCCTAATCGTCAACATGCTATAAACTACATGACTAACGGATCTGGCAAACCCAACTATGAAAACACTCCCTTATAGTTTAGTTGTTCAAACAAGTGAATCCCTTCAAACTTTCCAATGAAACTCTCTCGATACGGTTCCCCTTTATTTAAGATAAGGTAGTTCCCTCTAATACCAAGAATCATATACTCTTATTACAATACCAAACACGTGGATATTCCATCATCAACAGAACTGATTTAGGACCCTAAGGCAGTTACCATAAGGCCCAAGTACCAAAGTTGTCGGATACATCATGCCACAACCTACCAAATCTAGCTTCAATAAATGAATGGAAACATCTTTCCTGGACCCTTACCCAAATGAAACTTCAAATTATTGCTCACACCACGGACACGCACCCTTGTTTTAAGTAACATCCTCACCTAACCAAGTCCAAAACCAAGGTATTCATGAACACACGTACCAAATTCCAATGCGTTACAAAAGGTGCACTTTCATAGTAAAAAACTTAAGGGGTACCACTACAATCACCGCATCCAAAATTTTAATCCACAATAATCCGGTCAATTTCAAACAAGAAATACCCAGTCAACTGGGACCCCAAACAACCGCAAATTACTACAAGCAAATCCACCAACTCCAACTAATGACAATTTTCAACAAATCACAGTGATACCAAAAAAAAATGCAATATCTTCTAGCACAGAAACAATACGAATTTTCACTAAGCAGGTATTCCCACTCACTTGTTCTCATTTCTGATCATATTAAGCACTCATCACATAAATCAAATGCAGAACTATACGCCTACTAAGTAAAGACACAATATGTTCGTTGATATAGACATTTACTCTACCGTATGTACTTCTTTACACACCTCCACTCACCCACATGTGGTAATAGAGTGACATTAGAGATTTGTTTTGAAGTGTGCTGGCCAGTCACTCTTCAAATCAATCCTCCAGGTCATTCTTAAACCACCACAACAAAATGAGAAAATTTTCACCCACTTTTACTACAAGAGACATAATTTCGACAAACAACTTTTTCACTTTCTTACGAGTTTAAACCTTCTTTCCCCAACACAAGTCAAAACAATACAGGTGTTCCAATGCAATCTCAACATACACGATAAGGTTAAAGCCTCCGGTTTTCCAATGCTGGCTCAACTCAAGTGTTCAACTCAACGTTATATTTTAACTCACAAGTACGATGATACTGAGATACTATCTTTATAAATGTCACACAAGCACACAATGAATGAGAAATATGACTTACTGAAAATTTTATGCATTGGTTTTAAATCCCGAGACGTAGAGTCTCCCCACGGTTCCTAGGTTTTCGAACCTAATGCTCTGATACTAAGTTGTCACGCCCTCGAAATTTTAAAAGATAAATCATTAAGAAAATCCACGTGGACGGTCAACCAGTCCACGAGCCACGTCAAAGTCCAAGTAGAATAGTCATAGTCAACAACGTGCTACATAAATGTCTATGGGTACCCGAACCCAAAATATACACGTACATATGTTTTAAATAAGTTTACAACCCATTATCAAAAAGGGAAGACTTAACAAGTTACAAAATCATCTTGGCAAAAATACTACTTCTGAGATGATGATATAACTCTTCCATAAGCTTTCAAAACAATGCATGCATGCACTCCAAGCACTCCATGATCATGTTCCTTGGTGGGTACCTAAAAATTGATAGATTGAGCTACACTAGCCCAATAGAGAAAAGTCTAATAATTCTAAATGCAATGAAATGTACATGAGTGATAGCCATGAATGATTAGATCAAGGAACAAGAACCAAAGGGAGATCAATAGTTTAAGAACATGAAAAATACACATAAGCCACCAAATGCTATCAATTACCATCACTCGTACCCGGCTCGTACTCGACACGCACACGACACGTCACATGCATCCCAAAACAGTCATCACATTCATCAATTTTCATTTAGACATTTGAATATTCTCCGGGCATGCCATATAGGCCCCGTGTCACTCCGGACATACCATAAAGGCCCCGTGTCACTCCGGGCATACCCTTTCGGGCCCCGTGTCAATCATCTTACATTCATATAATCAATCATCAAGATACAGTTTCAACATAGTCCCATATATGTTTCACAAGTTAGGTTATCCATTTACATGTGTCCTGGACCTCCCACTCAACCCGAATACACGCCAAGTGTTAATAAATGCAATGTGACCTCACCAAATTCACCAAACTAGCAAGGAACAAGCGACACCAATCAATCCCCATTATTATTAGGTACCAAAGTGCTACCAATGTGGAAAATGTCTAAATACAAGTGAAAAACATGTTTAGGGACCAAACAAGTGCATGGGGGTGGGCCAAAAAAACACAAATCCCATGAAGCTGTCAAAACCGCCCATGAAGCTGTCAAAACCGCCCAGGCGGCCACAAATCCCGCCCGGGCGGGTTTTCCAGAGAAGGGGCCGAAAATGGCCCAAAAATGAGATTTTTGGGGATTTTGCTCTATAACTCCGAATTGGATGATTCCAAAGCCAAATATCAATGAAATTGGATGGAGGGAGATAATTTAACAGTCAATTGGATCAAGGAAACATTAATCAACAAGAATCAAGCATTTACTCAAAGATTTGAGTGGAAAATGGGGTTCCAATTGGGTTTCTTCCAATTTCAAGCAAATACATGGATTTGTTGCAAGATTAAGACTAAGTAACATCCAAATTGAGTGAGGAATCATATATGAACCAAGGGATAGCACATAATAGCTCCATTTGAGAATAAAACATGATTTTCTCAATGAAATACACAAGACACAAGAAGATGAACCATCCAAGAACACACACATACACAATATTTACACTTAGAAGAGTTAGAAATTTCCCTACCTCTTGTGATGAACTTGAAACCCAAACCCAAGCTCAAAATCCAAAAGAGAATCCTTCAAACACCGGTAGGAAAAAAGTACACCAATTCATAGATCACGTGATTTTAGGAAGGTTTAATGAAGGGGTTTTCGTTGGAGACTTGTTTTTTTATGGAGGTTGGTGAGAGGGATGGATGGGAGCTTCAATGTTGGAGTAGAGAGAGAGAGAGTGTTGGTGGGTTTTGGGAGGAAGAGAGGTGTTCTTCTCTCCAAAAAAATCAGCCAACACTTTTTAAAAACACACCCCACTAATTACACTTCACCCCTCATGTTTCTAATGCATTGCAAAGACACCCACGTGCATATACCAACTTCACATTGACCCCATTTTGCATTTTAAAACATTTCTCACACTTCCCCAACATTATTTTCGAAAAATTATTTTAAAAACACGGGTCCTTACATTAGTAGCCCAAATCAAATTTCTTGATGTGTTACCACTCATTTTCTTCCAAAATGTATAATTACGTAATCCACTTTGGTCTTTTTTGTTGTATGCAAGATAGAATACTTCGCGGTACTCACTCGTAGGTTCGTATCTAACCCTCACATAAGTTTTCTAGGTACCATCCTCAAAGAGACGTGTTACATCTCTGCAATACTTAAGGCAAAGGGAGAACTTTGTGGAGTCAAGTTCTCACCCTTGGGTTTTTCAATCCTCTTCCCCCATTCATACTGTCTTTTCTACAGTCCCTCCAAGGCAATATCACTTTAGCCCACTCCTACTAGAGCAAACACTGGAAAATTGCTATGTTACATCAATTCGGGTCTCAAGTGCTGGTATCTGTCAACGTGCTGGATCCCTTTACTTTCCATTTCAATGATAGTAGGACATAGCAAATGCAAATCCTTCGATGTTTCGGAGGAATCTTAAAGCAATTCATGAATAATATATGAGTTTTATGCATAGTTTCACTTAAACTCAATTTCCAATCATGCTTGTAAGGCGTACATCAAACACATTTTGAAAATATATCCTATGTACCCTTACCTAGAGTCTGAGTGTCAGACACGAGTACCTTGTAGGTTAAGACGAGTCCATTGCAATTCATCCATAATGAGCTCCACTACTAATTACTGTAAGCCACCACCTCGTAAGGAAAGATTTCAAGCTTTCTCGAGACCAAAATCAGTCGGTGCCTAAAATAGCCTATTTCGTTGGAAAAAGCAATCAATTTAACGCTTCATTCAAGCCACAGAAACAAGGAGACAAGCCATGAAAACAGGAGAAGAAGACCACTGGCAAGTTCGGCCTTTTTTCAAACTTACACGTTTGGAAGGGACTATTTCGAATGCTAACCTCGTCTTCTACACCGTTTCATCATGACAGTAATCTCCTACAAAATCTTCACAAATTCCCCACAGATCATTTTGAACCATAATGCCGTGTTTGAGTCTTGGCAGTGTTTTAAAAGGCGCGCGCCTCGAGCGCTTAAGTGTTGAGGCGAGGCGAGGGGCAGGTTTTGTGCCTCACAGGGTTGAGGCAAAGCGCACAAAGCAAAGGCGCAGATTAGGCGCAAAAGGTGCACTTAAGCACAGAGGTGCAAGGCGCTCGCCTTGTGCGCCTTTGTGTTTTTTCCCTCTAATTGAATCCTCACTCTTCATCTGAGTGGTAAAACATGTGTGCCAATGTTTGAGGATAAGACCCTTCAATGGTTTTAACCCTAAGAAGAAGAACAACAGCCAGAAAAGAAAGAAAGAACGAGAGCTGAAGTCTGAAAAGAAAAAAGAAAACAACGAGAGCTGAAGTCAGAAAATCCAGCCTCACTTTTTTTTTTTTTTCTTTTTTCCAGTCAGTTACTTCTCTCCTTTTGTTTTCAATCAGTTACCCTTTTTTTCTTTTCTTGGTACTCTGTTTCTTGATCCTCATCTTCTTTTTATCTCTTTTCCCCATTCACTATGACAAGAGGTATCCCTTTGCTTTAAGTTATTGGTGTTGCGGTGGATGATTAATGCCTATGCATGACACTATGACATTGGAATGTTTTATAAGTGTTTGCTTGTGTTGAAAGTATTACCTATATTTGAATTCTACTCGTTCTAAAAAAATGCGCGCCTCGCATTCAAAAGGCGCACGCCTCACCTTGCGCCTTGCGCTTAAAGCTCCAAGGGACCATGGCGCCTCAGCGCACCTATTGCTATTTAAAACACTGAGTCTTGGATTTGTAGAGGTACACAAGAAAATGTTAAATGAACCAAAATTAGGTTCACAAATCCCTCCCCGTTTGCTTTCCCTCTTATGGTATAATAGGAATACCTTGTTGATCTTGGATTTATGGTAACGGTCTTACTCCTGTATCAAGGCATCGATACTATCGACGAATTAAGAAGAACTATAAAAGACTATTTCTCGCAAAGCTCTTCTAAAAACAGAAGATTTTTCAGACCAGGATTTCGTCGAGATCTTTACAAAAGTTGAATGGTGGTATAGACTCGTACGCAAAAGAAAGGATTCCGTTTTCAGAATTTTTACCAAATTGAGCCTTTCTTCAAGAGCCTGGAGAAAGGCCTTTCTACGATTGATCAACTTCGATTAACATTAAGAGACCCCGAGGCTCGTGAGATCCTTCTACAAATGGAAGATTTTGACAAGGAATGAAAATCATTTTTATAATGGTCCATGTATCATTTTCATGGTAGTGATAGTTTCCATTACACCATACAGAGCAGGAGTTAATTGACTTGGGGCTATACTATCGTTCAAATCCAAACCCTAAACTGCTCAAATCATGGAACCAAAATGAATTATACACATCAAATCATTAAAGATATATGAACATTAAGAATTACTGACCAAAGAGTTAAATTGATAAAAAGATACCTGATAAGAATTAGCGTAAACTCGGAAGTATGATTTGAAGCTTCATTTCAAAAAGCTTAAGACTTTGCTCAGGTAATTGTTGATTGAAGTTAAAGAAACACCATAATAAACATGGAATCGAGAAATCTATAAGAATTAGGGTTTAACAGATGCCTTGAAGATTGGTTTTAATCTACTGTGAAAGGGAGCGATTGGTATTTGGAAGGCAATTGCAGACAAGGACTTGTTTGGTTTTCAAGCAATTGAGCTGAATCCCTTTTCGAACTAGTTTTTTCTTTCGAAATAAAAAAAATGAAAATACTCCTAGATCGATCATTTTTATAACTAGTTTTTTTCTTTTATTTTTTTCAAAAAATATCAATTTGAATAGCTATTTTTGGGTTCTACAAAGACAAAGATAGACACAATGAGGCATACTAAATTACAACCATAGCTTTATTTTGTTATATTGTACATATTATGGCATAGCATATAGCATGCCGTTACTTACCCAAAAAAAACATATAGCATACGGTTGGAGATGCTCTCATAAAAAGAGAGGGAAAAGGATTTTGAGTTAAAAGTAACTTGACAACTAGGAAAAAGTGCCACATTCTGTCAGGGGTGGACCTACATAGAGACAAGGGGGGTCACCCGACCTCGCTAGATTAAAATTCCCCACATATATGTACATATGTTTTTGAATATTTCGGTAAGTTTGCCCCAAGACTTATACTCTATTATCTAGATCTTGCCTCAAGTAACATGAAATATTTGTAACCTTGCCCAAATGATTCATTGAATCTTCCATGATATTTTCCTTATTTTGTGGTCCCACCATTTTCACACACTCTCCCTCACATGCGAATAAGCGGAGCACAATTACAAATTATATAACTTTCTTTTTTTGTTCTCTCTTACTATCTCTCTCTACCTCAAGTAACATGAGATACCACTTTTTGCATGTATATATTGAATAGATCTCTTTTTTTTAGTATTCTAATGTACTCCCTTGTCCCATTGATAGTCTCCTATATATGGAAAGACGTATAATTTATACGCTGTTCTAATGTACTGTGAAAATGGAACAAAGGGAGTGTATGCAGTAGATTTTTGACCCCACTGATGTTAAATCCTGCATCCGCCCCTGCATTCCATAGGAACATGAAATAGCTAGAAAAAGTACAGAATTTGGGGGCTCTGTTGTCCTGCATTCCGTAGGAACATGAAGTAGCAAGAAAAAGGTTTATAATTTGGGGCTCTGTTGTCTGAGAGGCATCTCATCAATTTATTTGTGTATCTAAACTACTAAACTATTGATTGTCGAGACGAACAGCTGAGATGGGTTGGCAAGGCCTAACGTCCCTCACGGACAGCAGACCACCGTGTTCAAAAGTTAATTTGAAGGCCGTAATTTTCTTTAATTGCATCCAAGAGTTTTGATCTAGTGGGCACAAGAAAACAATAAGTGTTTGTCCTCAAGGAGATTGCATGTTCGAATCTCACGAGGTCAAACATTTTAAACATTTGAGCCACCAGAGGGTTCATCTGGTTGTTAACTTTAGGACCCCTTAATTGCTTAGTCCTCGAGATATTTAAGTGTAATCATTCTTAGGCTAAGTTCTCCAATGGATTTTATCAAGATTTGATAAAATCAATCCTTTGATTTTATCTATTCATGAAGACATTTGATAAAATCGGTAAATTTTTGCATTCAAAAACCAAAAAATCTATAGATTTTATGAAATGTCATCACGAATGGATAAAATCAAGAGGTTGATTTTATCAAAATCTTGATAAAATTCATTGGAGAACTTAGCCTTAACTGTTTCATTGGATCCCCCAAAAGTATCATTATGCCTCCTTTAACTGATGCTAACTGTTACGTAATAATATATTGGGATTTGGGGGCGCTTTGCACCCCTCAGCCGTTCAATCATGCTTTGGACAGTCCGGACGTGTTCCACAATTTTAATTTAATTTTGATTTATTTTTATTGGTAAAAAATCAAAACACATCCGAACCGTCCAAAACACGATCGGACGGCCGAGGGATGCAGAGCACAGTGCAAAACACCCAGGTGCACAGCATCCCCCAAATCCCAATATATTGCTGCTTGTATTTCTTTGCAATGCATCCCCATATCTGGCATTATATTTATCATGGCCTCATGGGTGACAAGTAAATTAATGTCCATAAAATACTACAATTGATCCAAGTAATTTCCCAAATCCATTAATCGTGATTAGTTTAAAAAGTGAAGTCCAGCGCTAGGACGTGTCTTTTGAGCACCAAAAAAGTATAAGGCATTAAACATATAGGTAAATAATATTAAACAACCCCTTAGCTTCAATTCAGGCGCGGAGCTAATACTCCTATTTATTACTCCCTCCCTCCGGATTTGTTAGTCCGTTTTGCGGATTCCAACTTTTTTTTCATTACTTTTTGTGTTTGTTATTTTCACATCATCAAAAGTAATTTTCCCCTACTTTATCCTTTGACTTTTGAAAATGGACAAACATTTTCGGATTTGAAAAAATATGTTTGTGGACCAACAAATCCGGACGGAGGGAGTAACAGGTTACTAGAGCCATATATACTTTATAATCACTAAGGGCCCGGATCGGGATTTCCAAGGGACCCTCTTGCCACCACATGCCGCCGTCTTTGAATTCCATTGAATCATAATCCACACTCAATAATGTAAAAATGCAACTCCAATACAAAAATTGTAGAGAAAATTAATAGTTAATGATTTGTCGCATTCAATAATGTAAAAATAAGATATTAACCAACGTAATTTATAATGGCTTATTTACCTTTTTAGTCCCCAGAGTATTCGCGAAATGTCAATTTGGTCCCCAATATTCAAATCGTGTCTATCGAGTCCCCAATGTTCACAATGTGTGTTTAAATGGTCCCTGTGTCTAACTCCATCCGTCTTCTCCGTCAAATGCAGGGGTAATTTCGAAATTTCACCCCCACAACTTATCTTCAACCTCTAATCGATCTATGTCAACTGAAGCAAAAGGCAAGAAAAAAAAAAAACCTAGACTAATCAGCTTTCCTTCTCTCTCTCTGACCCCGATCGGTACACTCCCCCTCTCTCAAATCTTCTTCTTCTTCCTTAACATCATCTCTCCAATCTCCATAGCCACCACCACCGTACACCTCTCCTACCCGACCGGTACACCGTGACCCATCTCCACCGTGACCACTTTCTCTCTCCTCCACCGTACACCACCATCACCTACCCTCTCTCTCTCATCTCACACCACCGTGGTACACCACCGCCACGACCGTACCTCACATCCCTCTCATCTCTGTCTTCTCTACAAAACCACTACCAAATCCTCCATAACCCCTCACCACCGAAACCCACCAACCCGATAGGGATTTTTTTTTACCCAGTAACTCAAATTGAGAGAGAGAAAGAGAGACAGACCACGTTGGTTGTGGTTGTATTCGCCGGTCGTAGAGGCGGCGTTGGTGGTGTGTCGACGTTGGTGGTGTCTCTCTCTCTCTCTCTCTCTCTCTCTCTCTCTCTCTGCGCAATGGACCTCATAGCAGAGAAGCTCGAAAACCTAGAGCCCAAATACAGCCCGGAATGCTACATCGTCCACGTCGGCACCCACCGCATCCACTGACCCCCAAAAAAATCCCATACGACCACCGGTGGATGGATTCTGGCCATGAAGTGTTTAGAGGAGGCGGTAGTCGCGTGGGACTGAGATGTTTTTTAGGGATTGGCTTTGATGAGGGTGAGGTTTGTTTTTTTTTATCAACAGGGTGAGGGTTGAAGATAAGGGGTTGAGGATTGAAGGTGAAGTTTTGAAATTACCCCTGCATTTGACGGAGAAGACTGACGGAGTTAGACACAGGGACCATTTAAAGACACATTGTGAACATTGGGGACTCGATAGACACGATTTGAATATTGGGGACCAAATTGACATTTCGCGAATACTTTGGGGACTAAAAAGGTAAATAAGCCAATTTATAATTGTAGAAAGTCTATGTAAAGTTCTACGAGAATATATGTGATCGAGATTTTGCGTCAAGTCCAAAGTAAGTGTCAATGAGGTCAATAGTAGTAGGAGTAAAAGTTTTGGAAGTAAAAGAGTAGCAAAAACACCCTTTGATAAGGGCAGACAAATATGGGGTGGCAAAGCTACACAATTTGCATTATTGAATGCTCTCTTTCTCTCATTTGCAGGGACAACAGAGTCAAGTATTGGGCCAAATGATTTATTTTCTTTCCTTTGCATCTGCTTGTTCTTCCTGCATTTTTTAATAGTCAGATGTTCGGATCAGCTTGCACTTACCTTGACGATTTTCATGGGCGACGATTTTCATGGCCTGAAATTAACAACCAGACAAACCCTCTAGTGGCACCAAGGTATGTAATGTTTGGTTTCCGCAAGATTCGAACATGCAATCTCATGGAGGACAAACACCTATTACTTTCTCATTCGCACTTTGGCCAAACCCCATAGTGTTGTTCTTTTTGCCTTGTTATTAACCACAATAGAAACCATGGAGATAATGAAAAGAAAGAGTTGTCTGCTATAAATAGCACTCTCAATCATTGTTTCAGTGAATTACTAAAAAGTTTATGTGATCAATTCTCCATTTTCGTCTACCTCGTGCTTTATTTCTTTATTTATTTATATGTTTGTGTCATGTATGTATGTATAGGTGGATCGTTTAATTCGATTACTCAGTTCCAAACAATGACATGATTCACTAGAGGAGTAGATGAATCTTTTACTTTTATTCTTTTGGAGTTTTGAGCATATGATTCAACTATCCAATGGTTACTTTTATCCTAGGGTGACCGGGGAGGTATGGTGTTAACTTCTTTTTTCTCACTTCTCCCTTTTCTTTCACCACCAAACATGGAATTTTTAGGGTGGTCAGGTAGGAGTGGTGTTAGATTCTTCTTCCTTTCTTCTCTCAGTTCCAAATATGGGATTCCTAGGTTGGCCTGGTAGGGGTAGTGTTAGACGGTACAAATGGTTTGAAGCATTGTGACGAAGGGAAATGAATTGCGACCACAGGAGTCTACTGCAATACAAACTAGAACATAAGAAACAAAAAAAAAAAGAAGCAGATACTCCAATTACTTTTTCTCGTATTCTAATACTAGTAATTATATGGAGTATTTCATAATCGTATATTGTAGTCATACTTTTCTCAGTATTTTTTACGTAAATTTAATTTTATCTAAATACACTAATAAATTACACGTTACCAAGAAATATTATAGGTTCACACACATAAAAAGAAATTTTATATAAAATTTAATTAGAGTATACCATCCACCAATCCTTCCCATCTTTTCTTCTCAAACGCAAATTTGAGTAAAAAAACTAAAAATTCATCTACAGCATAGCCATTTTGAGTTTTACCCTTTTTTGGGGAAACCAAATCCAAACCCTTTTTTCACAACACCTATGTGTATTTACAATTGTGCCGTCCTAGCTATTTAAAAAAACACAAAAACAACACATTCGTTGTCGTCGTTGATGGGGAAAAGACGAGGAGTTGAGTTGGAGAGCACTTTTGGGTATAAATTAGGGTTTACCATTGGAGAAGACAAATCCAAATGGAGCTTTTGATCCAATTTTTTAAAACCTAAAGTTGAGTTAAAAATGGTAAAGTATAGGTGATGATCTTACCGCACTTATCTACTAATTTTTTGAAACCTAAAGTTGAGTTAAAAATGGTAAAGTTTGGTGATGATCATACCGCGCTTATCTACTAATTTTTTGAAACCTAAAGTTGAGTTAAAAATGGTAAAGTCTGGTGATGATCATACCGCGCTTATCTACTAATTTTTTGAAACCTATAGTTGAGTTAAAAATGGTAAAGAATTGTGATGACCCTACCGCGCTTATCAAATCATGCACTTCTTAAATTACCACTCTACCCTTTTCTCCTTTATGTTATTACCCAAATAACTACCACCGCTTCAGTTCGTCACCACCGCCTGTTGCTTTTAAAACTACACCCACCAACTCTAATACTCTGTTTAGAAAAAAAAAATTGGATAATTTCTGTTTAGAAAATTTATTAGGGCCACTTAGTCAAAAATCCAAAACATTTGACATTATTAAGAGGAAGGACATCAGGGAAATTTTTACAGGAGAAGGTTCATCAATTTTTTGGCCCGCTGGGCCATAAGGCCAAAACAAATTTTCCGGACCAAAATGCCGAGGGTCGTTAAAACCCCCAAAACAATACCTGCCTCTTTTGAAGCCCGCGTTCTCTCTCTCTCTCTCTCTCTCTCTCTCTCTCTCTCTCTCTCTCTCTCTCTCTCTCTCTGGTAATCGATCTTTGTTGCTGCAAAATTTGAATCACCTTTGGTAATAGATCTCCATTGCCGCTGTTCAATTCGATCTTCATTGCTGCAACAATTTGAATCACCTTTGTTTCGAAGGAATCGCACAAAAACCAGGTAATTTTCGCATCGTCCCTCCCTGTATTGACTTCGATTCAACAATCGACCTCCATTGTTGTTGTTTTTGTTTGAATTTTAATGCATGTTGAGTTAGTTAGGCAGATAAGATAAATCACACAGTTTAGTTTAATACGAGTTTGGTAAGCTCTAACTAGTTCTGTAAACAGCGAAACATGAGTTCCTATCGACTTCGACTTCAGCTGTATTGACTTCGATCTCCATTGTTGATGTTTTTGTTTGAATTTTGATGCATGTTGAGTTAGTTAGGCAGATAAGATTAGATCGCACAGTTTAATATGAGTTTAGTAAGATCTAACTAGTTTTGTAAACAACAAAATATGAGTTTTTGCGCGTTATGCTTTAGGTTCTATGCTTAAATATGTTTTTACTAGTCGTATGAAAATCAGCTTTTGTTTGACTAGGAATATGAGGAGCTACTCTGGAGTTTAACCCGACTTAAAAAGGTTTCATGAACATTAGTGAGGACTAACTAATTTCTATAAATAGTGAAATAAGAGTTTGTGGATAAATGGTTTAGGTTTCTAGCTACAACTTATTTTTACTAGTTATTTGCAAATCAGATGTTACTACACTGGAGTTCAACATGACTTAAAAAGGTTTCATGAACATTAGTGAGGACTAACTAATTTCTATAAACAGTGAAATAAGTGTTCGTGGATAAATGGTTTGGGTTTCTAGCTACAACTTATTTGTAATAGTTATTTGCAAATCAGTTGTTACTACACTGGAGTTCAACATGACTTAAAAAGGTTTCATGAACATTAGTGAGGACTAACTAATTTCTATAAACAGTGAAATAAGAGTTCGTGGATAAATGGTTTAGGTTTCTAGCTACAATTTATTTGTAATAGTTATTTGCAAATCAGCTGTTACTACACTGGAGTTCAACATGACCTAAAAAGGTTTCATGAACATTAGTAAGAACTAACTAGTTTTCATAAACAGTGAAATAAGTGGTCCTGCATAAATGGTGTAGGTTTCATGCTATAGTTTGTTTTTACCAATTGCCTGTAAATAAGTTTTTACTATTGTGCAGTTCAACATGGCTTAAAAAGGTTTCATGAATATTAGTGAGAACTAACTAGTTTCGGTAGACAGTGAAATGAGGGAGCATTCTTGCATAAATGGTGTAGGTTTCATGCTACAATTTGTTTTTACTAGTTGTCTGCAAATCAGCTTTTACTACTCTAGAGTTCAACATGACTTGAAAAGGTTTCATGAACATTAGTAAGAACTAACCAATCACTGTAAGTGTTCTATTCTTTGTACTTTATGATGATTAGTGAGAACTAACTAGTTTTTGTGCAATTATAATTGTTCTATCTGTTTCTTGTTTTGCAGTATGGATTGCCCTTTGATGTTGCTCTGCACGTATGGATCATCTACTTGTGTTGTGAGGGTCTCCGTCACTATGGATTTTGATGAACTCGTGAATACTTTGTGTGCCAAATGGAAGACTTTGACCTCTAGTTCGATTAGCCTTTCGTACTCCTTAACCAATCACTGTAAGTGTATGCTGGAATCTCAAGATGATTTTGAAAACATGTTGATAGTAGTGTGTCCTCTTGGACTTGATAGAATTGATGTAGCCGTTAGTAGGCAAGGCTCGAATTTAGATTATGATGAAGAGAATCCTGCTCACTCTGCTGTTGGGATTGTAACTAGTAGTTCTAGACTACTTGGGACTGTGACTAGTAGTTCTATAGTAGTTGGCAGTGAAGCGACTACTGGTTTGGAGATCGAAAGGAGTTTTTTTGGTAAGTATCCATCAAGCAGTGGAACCATTTTACTGTCTGCTGACTGGGTTAATCTAATTCGTGAAGTTGGTCAAGTGTTTCCGGGAGGTGCGAATGAGTTTCGGACAGCTTTGAAGAAGTATGCTATCGAAGTTGGATTTGAATTCAAATATGTCAAAAATGATGGGGCAAGAATTACTGCTGAGTGTGCCAATAAAGAGAGATGTCAGTGGCGTGTTCATGCTTCCATTGAAAGCGCAAATGGATATTTCTATATTAGGAAGTTGTGCAATGACCACAATTGTGGAGTTGCTGTTCTTAAATCAAGTAATAAAAGGATGAGTTCTGATCTAGTTGCCCAAGCAATAGTAGGCAAGGTTCGTGGTGCGGAGTCTTCGACAAAACCAAAGGATGTCATGGATTTCTTTAATGAGTATTACGGCATCAAGATATCATATTTCCATGCATGGTCAAGAGTCGAGAAAGCTAAAAGCGAAGTTAATGGGGATTTTGCTTTGTCGTTTGATCAGCTACAATGGTATTCTGGAATTGCAGAGGAGACTAATCCAGGGAGTTATTTTGATTTGCAATATGATCCAACTAGTAGACGTTTCATGCGGTTCTTTGCTGCATTTCATGCTTGTATTGAAGGATTCAAATCTTGCCGTGCTATGCTTTTTCTGGATGGTACATTTTTTAAGGGACGTTACAAAGGGATGTTGCTGGCTGCGACAGCGAAGGATGGAAACCAAGGTGTTATTCACCACTCTTTATTTCATTCATGTTTTCAACATTTTGGTACACACACTTCTTTGACCAAAACGTCATTATAGTACACACTGCTTGAACCATGTTTTGTGTATTGAATTAGGTAGGACTCACTAATTTTTGTAACGCACATTTTTTTATGTCCGTGTAGGGATTTTCCCACTTGCTTATGCCATTGTTGATTCTGAAACATTGGAAAATTGGTCATGGTTCCTTCAGAATATGCAAAAGATTTTGGTTGAGGAGAGACCGATAACTTTTCTTTCAGATCGGCATTATGGGTTAAGGCAATCGATTCCTCAGTTTTTTCCAGATAGCTGCCATGTGTTTTGTCTTCAGCACCTCAAGCTTAATCTACGTGACAAGTTTAGTGGTCATGCCTACACAAATATGTTTCGTGAAAAAATTGTGAACAAGTTTACTGAGTGTGCATATGCTGCTACCCAACCTTCATTCCATCGGAAGTTGAATGTATTGAAGGCCGAAGGTGGACAAGTCTTCGTGGAATTTCTAAAGACCCTGCCATTTAAGAATTGGGCCAATGCGTATTTTCCGGGAAAACGGTATGGGGAAATGTTTTCAAATGTCGCAGAGTGCTTTAATAATTGGATTGAAGAAGCTCGAGAGCAACCTGCTACTAAGTTGGTTGATACAATACAGCTCAAATTTATGAAGATGAGGACTGATAGGAGAGCTATTGGTTCGAAATGGAAATTTTTTTTAACCAAAGACACAGAAAACAAGATGGAGATGTCTTATAACAAGACCAGGACTTGGAACATTAGACAATCCACTGAGTATTTGTATGAAGTGAACTCTGATCCTTCAGTTACAGTGGACCTCAAGAAGCATACATGCTCCTGCCGTTGGTGGCAGATTGATGGTCTCCCTTGCGATCATGCCGTAGCGGTCATCCAAAAAACCTAGCACAATCTGAATAGCTTTGTTGAACCATTTTTTCACACTGAGATGTATTGTTTGTCGTATTCTGATCCAATCTTCCCTATACCTAATATTGACAAGCCAGAGACGACCTCACAGAATATGCTTATTCGCCCTCTGTTGTGCAAAAAGCCAGTTGGTAGGCCAGCAAACAAAAGGATTCCATCCAGAGGAGAATGTACAAGAAGAATGAGATGCAGTAGGTGTGGAGGTTTTGGCAACCACAACAAAAGGACTTGCAAGGAGGTGATGCAGTAGGTGTGTAGCTTTTGGTCATCTCTTTTGGCGAAAATAAAAAATAGGATTCTTACATTTGATTTAGTCAATATATTTTTGCATTCTTATTGAACAAACAATTTTCTTGTTCTTTTTTCTTAGTAGAAAGAATTTCATCAAGAGGACTTGGGAAAAAAATAAAGAATTTTGTTATATAAGATTTGGTTATATGGTGAAATAAGACATATTTGTCTCTGTGTGACACTTGCAGTTTTTTCTTTCTTTCTGCTTTTTGTGGGTGTTATTTGGATCTTGTATCTGGGGGTCTGTTGCCACCAATTTCCCCAACGACGGGAGAAACAGAGATGGTCAACACCTAGTCGTGTAGAAGATGCAAGGGCGTGCCAGGAGATGTGAATCTCCAAGAAAATAAGGAAAAGCACCTGAAACTACTAACTTCTTTCAAGCAAATGTGAAACTTGAATAAAAGAGAAACTAAAGTTACAACGGTTCGTGGGCCTTGAACAAGGACTTCCACAATTGAAGAAAACTAAGGTTTACATAGAAGAAAAAGAGAGAGAAGAAGAAGAAGAAGAAGAAGAAGAAGAAGAAACGGGATAGAGGTAGAAGATAGACATAGATAAATAGAAGAAGAAAGGATCGATCGAGTAACTGAGAGTTAGGAGATAAACTAAATTTACTTGTTGCCGTGAGCTTTGTTGGTGTTGGGACCTTTTCAACGTTGCACGAAGGTCTTCATTTATAGTCTCTGGGTCCAATTGCAACTTCCAAACGTAACCGCCCATGAAAACAAGCCATTATGCCCATGTCTTGCATCCACTACAGCGTCTTCTTGAAAATGTATAAGGAAGTGACATGTGTCCCTAATTCAGCCGAAAATAACTACCCACGTTCTCATCATAATTTGCACATGTCAATTTCAGCCTTTATCATCTCGTTTTAGATAAAATCCCCTTTCCTATAATTTAGGCAACAAACTTATCTCCTAAATCATAGATAATTCGGCCACTAAATTAAATCTGAATTAAATAAAAATAACTCCCAGCCAATCTATTTGCCACGTGTACAATTTAAAAATTTATGGTACAAACATTGCCCCCCATAAACTCTATTTTAAAAATAAAATGGAGTTTATTAAAAACATGCTTTAGGCGATAAATGCAACACAAGTCCTTAAATGTTAGGAGATAACGGCTAGAAGAAAATGAACCGAGCAGGACTCTTGTTACCGTTTACCCCCAACACGTGGCATGACTGGACTGGTTTGGGAATCAAGACTCCGGAATACTTGAGATACTCCATCAATACGTATCCATAAAAAGGGATTTAAGAGAGAGAGAGGAAAAAATACGTTTCACAGTAAAAGCACGCTCTCTCTCTACCTTTACCTTTTCACCGCCATAGCCCAAAGCTTGTTACTGTAGCAGAAAGAAATTTCACCATGGCCACCCTTCGAGCACAAGCTTCTGTCGAAAACAAGAACAATACGGGTACAGTGATGAAGAAGCTGAATTTGGAACAAAAGCCCAACATTCACGAGGAAATTATGTTCCAGGTACCCAACCAACACGAACATTCTTCTGGATTAAATAAATATGGACTAGGGCCTTGTTTTATGGACGCATTCCCAGAATTTTTGGATAAATACTACCCTCATGACATCTCCCTTCCCTTGGCCCGATCTTCAACGGATTGGGCCCCAGATTGGGAAAATTACTCAAAGTCGAGACCCTTTAAAGTGTGGGTTACCTCCACTTTGGAATATAATGATTGGCTGGTTAGGGTTGAAAAGGCAAAAAGAGCTGTTTGGAAAAAGGCCGGAATCTATGATGCCATTCTTATGAGCTATGACATGCCAAACCCCAACACCGCCCTTATTAGTGCCCTAGCCTTCTTCTGGTCTCCTAGCACAAATGCTTTTCACTTCCCTTGTGGGCCTATGACGCCTACACTCCAGGATGTGGCGTTCATCACAGGCCTACGCCCCCACGGCATAGAAGCCAACGACGCCCTAGAACCCCAAAAGTGAGCTTTGAATATCCTAAGAAAAAGGATATTACCTTCAACTACTTCCTGGAGCAGAATGCTGTGACAGATGACAAGGTTGAGGTCTCCGAGATGGAGCATATAGCTTTTCTGATCTACTGGTTGAACAAATTCATCTTCTGTAGCAGTCACTTGAAGATTACTTGGTACTACACAGATTTGGCCAAAGCCCTCTCTGTTGGTCAGGAGATCGCTCTGGCCCCAATCTTTCTTGCCCACTTCTACAGATGCATGAAAGATTTGGTAGATCATAAGATGTCAAGCTATACTGGTCCATTATGGTTGCTGCAGTTCTGAGCATGGTCTTACTTCTCAGACTTAGCTCCTGAGGAAACGCCAAAGCAGAAGCAAAGAAGAAAGTCAGGGGAGAAAGTCTTCTGTGGGTTGTACCTGAAGTCACTTGTCCCTAAGGAGCATTCATTTGAGGAGTGCTTCAGGCATCTCTACTGCCTTACAGAAGATCCACGTCCAGACTTTTGGACACCATTTGAAAGAAATTCCACTTGTCCAGATTGGCTCCAAACTCCTACAGAAAAATTATCTCCAGAAGATCCGGTGCACAGGGCGGTATGGGCCAGCTTCTTGGTGGCAAGGGACCTCCCTTACGGTATGGGCTCCAGTGGCCCTAATAACAAGTGTGTGGCCCTAATAACAAGTGTGGAGTGGAGTACTATAACCCTACTCAGTGCGCTAGACAATTTGGACTAGCCCAACTTATACCCATCCCTCCTTACCAAACCATAAATTCTGATCTGAGTGAGAGGATGTTACTCACTCTAGACGAAACGAGAAAGCTAATGGAGAAGAATGCTGCTTTAATCTCAAAATACTTCAAACTTGCCCTGTTTCCTGACTTTCCTCTGACATCTCTGGCCTTCGACATATGGTGGAAAAAGGTCGTCTTTAGCCAATTCTCAGAATCTCTGGAGTTATTGCTGGAAAGGATTACTCCAACGACGGTGCCAGAAGAATTACCAAAAACCAAAGAGGCTAAGCAGGAGCTGTTGGATGAGAAGACAAAGGCTGCAGAAAAAGCTAAGGCCAAACCTACATTAAAGAAGAAAGGTACGCTTTCTCGTGCCGAAATTTATCAATCTATTCGTAGGTTTGAGACCTTTTTTAAATGCAAATGGAACCCTCGTAATCCTGAAGCAATGGAAGAGGCTAGGAGAAATAGAATGACTGAAATTGAGACTAGGCAAAGAGACTAGCCGCTGCAACATGGTGGAAAATATTCAAATCTACTCCTCCAGGGTAACCTATGCCTTCTTTAGAAGATTTAAAGAAACCATTTGGGAAACCTATTCCCCCAACACCCAACACTTCATTTGTTATTGCCGACACACTGGCGTATGAAGGCATGTACGAACTTTATCCAGAAAATAGAAGAGTCACAGTCGTTAAGACCGATGCCCCCCAATGGGAAATAGAAGATTTCTATAAGCGTGGGATAGTCAGGGTTATAAATTCTGCTGAAAAAGGTCAGAAATTGATATAAAATCTTCTAGTACCTCTGTCTGTAACATCTGCTTGCTAACTAATGCCTCTTCTCTCAGAAGCTGCTCCTTTAGTAGAATTGTCTGAACATGATGAGGAGGAGGAAGAAGCCGAAGAATCTAAAGAAGAGGCACAAAAGACAGAGAAGGCACTTCCCCAGAAGACAAAACGGAGACTGATAAAGGTAAGGCTTTTACTTCCTCTTGCCATACACTGCTTCTGGTTGGGTTTCTATTGATAACAGTTCTTCTTTCCAGGAGACACCTGTTGTCAAACCCAAAAGAACCCGATCCAGTACTAGATCAGAAGATGCACCCATCTTTGCTTCATTAGAGGAGGTATTGGAATTTCCCAATCTCTTCCTTCCTCTATTTTGAGAATAACTGATCATGCTATTTTTCGGGCTGTAGATGGCAAAGGATTGAAAAGGAAGAAGGTGCAACATCAAGAAAAATCTGACGAGACAGGAGATAAAACCACCTCCAGCCCAGCGTCAAAAGTCCCAAAGACATTGACTGAACTGAAGAGTACTGAAGCAGCTTCTTCTGAAATTGGAGTTTCTTCGAAGGAGAATGTCCCAATTTTCGTCCCAGTTGGAGGCTTGACTGTCGTTGACCCAACAGGAAACTTGTCGTAGAGCTCTGGCATCCCAGTAAGTAATCATGGCATTATAATACCAAGATATACGCGAATTGCTTCCAAACTGTTAAAAACTTTGTTTACAGGCCATCTCCAAAGGCTCTAGCATGGCTTCTCCCACACGTTCTACTGCTGTAACCAGCAAGGTTAAATTAGAGCCTCAGGAGCTTCTCATTCGCCTGAAGGAGAAATTGAGGAAGGAAACAAGCAGCAACCAGGTGTCTTCCTCAGCCACATCTTCTGGAAGTATTCAAAAGAGTCCTTCGACAGAGGAAGTGTCCAAGGCGAAAGATGCTCTAAAGACAGCTTTGAGCTTTAATTTCGAAACGATGATCCAACCCGAGGTTTTAACCAAGTTGAAAGGTGCTCTAGAGGTTCTTACCTCTTCTGAAAGCATACCTGATGTGCCTCAAGACAAATTAAGGCAATTCAGAGTTGCTCTGCCATCCCTCATCCAGGATTACAACAAAAGCATGACTGAAATACAGGAGATGAAAAACAAACAAACTCGCTTTGCGGACCTTGGGCAGGAGTTGATCATTGCCATGAATAAAATGGAGAACTTCCAACATCAGAAAGAACAACTGTCCATCCAGAAGAAAAATGGCCTCAAGAAGATCAAAGAGATTCAAGATAATATTGTCCTTCTACAGCAGCAAGTGGTCCAGCTTCAAACGGATGATGCTAGCCATGACGAGAGGATGCAGAAAATCATACAAGAGGAAGAAGAAATCACTGCTGCTACCCAACCTTTGGTAGAAGAGCATGATGTTCTGAATGCTAAAATTCCTCATGTAGAAGCTCAGATTGAAACATTGGTGACCAACTTGTCTGCATCAACTGCTCCTTGGGACATCTTCAAGGCTGAAGTTCTAAAAAGATGTAATCTTTTCTTCTTGCTTGATTTCTGAACTTTCTTTTGCTGTTGAACTTTAAGAATTCTGATTTTTTAGGAGGCACTTTGCAAGTTTTAAGACTTGGTAGAAATTATGGTTTGTGAATGCAGTTATTGATATCCATCATCTCCCACATAGTAGGATACCATAATTTTAGAAATTTGCCGTTGATTGGATGTTTATGTATTTCACCATCTAAATCTTGTAGCATATACGTACCTCCTCTTAAAATCTGGGAGACTTGAAAAGGACCTTCCCAAGTAGGAGACCATTTGCCAAACTTATGATCCTTTTTCTCGAATGGTAAGACTGCTTGCCAGACCAAATCTCCTTCAACAAAAGATTTCTCTTTAACTCTTTTGTTGTATGCCCGAGCCACCTTCTGCTTCTGGGCCACCAAATGGTCTAAGGCAGAAAGCCTCAGTTCATCTAAATCTTCCAATTCCATAAACATAGCCTGATTATAATCTCCATAATCTAGGCCATTTTGAAATGCAATTCTAGCAGATCTAACGTTTACTTCCATTGGTAAAATAGCATCATGACCATAGGTAAGAGCATAAGGAGTAATACCAGTGGCAGTTCGCTTAGAAGTTCTGTAAGCCCACAGTGCGTCTGACAATTCCTCATGCCAAGTCCTTGGTTGATCTTCCACCATTCTGCTTATAATCCCCTTCAGGATTTTGTTGGTAGACTCAGCTAGTCTGTTGCCTTGGGCATAATAGGGAGTTGAATGCGACAACTCTATCCCAAACTGAGACATAACTGATTGAATTCTATTTCCAAAGAAAACAGATCCTCTATCGGCAACTATATGTTGAGGAATGCCGAAGCGATGGATGATCTTCTCTTTAATGATAGTGATGATGTCTTCTTGAGAAACAGAAGTCATTGGAATAGCCTCAGCCCATTTGGTGAAGAAGTCAGTGGCCACGACTATATAAGTGTGTCCTTTAGAAGAAGGAGGGAAAATTTTGCCAATCATATCCATGGCCCATCCTCTAAATGGCCAAGGCTTTATTACTGACCTCATTAGAGAAGCTGGAATCCTCTATACAGGACCGTGGGCTTGACAGGCTTGACATCCTTTAGCAAACTGAATGCAATCATTAAGAATGGATGGCCAATAATAACCGTATCTCCTTAAAAGCCATCTCATTTTCCTTCCAGATTGATGTGCTCCACAGATGCCCTCATGAACTTCTCCCATAACCCTTAGAGCTTCTTGAGGTCTAACGCACTTGAGAAGAAGGTCGTCTTCCAAACTTTTCTTGTAAAGCTCATCTTCAATTAACACATACTGGACAGCTCTTTCTCTGATCTTCTTAGTTGACAAGAGATTTGGGTACTTCAGAAAGTTAGTAATTTCAGTCCTCCAATCATCCTCTTGCCCCCCTAGGTTAGTAGTAAAAATCTCCAAAGAAGCACTTCTTCTTTTTACAGAAGGTAAACTCCTTCTTCAAATCGTGATTGTTCTATTGTACCAACCTTGGGGAATCTTGATTCCGGTGGCGATCTGTGCCAATTCATTTGCCTCTTGATTGAATCTTCTAGGAATATGAAGGAGACTGGCATCATCGAAGTCGTCTAACAATTGTCTTGCCGCCATGTAATAAGGAGCTATTTCTTCACTGTTGCATCTGTAAATGCCCCCCAATTGGTTGATTACCAACTGAGAATCTCCAATGACTTCTATGGTGGCTGCTCCCATTTCTCGTAGAATCTCCAATCCAATAATTATCCCCTCATATTCAGCTTGATTATTTGTACATTGGAAATCAAACTGAAATGACAATTGAGTTTTAACTCCGGCAGGAGATATTATGAGGATTCCACAACCAGAAGATGAGATTGTTTTGGAACCATCAAATAATAATTGCCAAGGAGCATATGAAACAGTAAAAACATCTAAGCCAATTGCTTCTTCATCAACATCCAAACATGGATGATCTGCAAGAAAATCGGCCAATGCTTGTCCCTTTACTGCTTTTTGGGGAATGTATTGGAAGTAGAACTCCATTAATGCAAGTGACCATTTACCAATTCGGCCTCTAATGATGGGCCGAGAAAGTAAATACTTTATTAAATCGGTCTTGCAAACCAAATAAACCAACACAGGCATCATATAGTGCCTAAGTTTTATTGCTGAAAAGTACAAGGCTAAACATAATTTCTCCACAGGAGAATATCTGCTCTCTACAGCAGTTAACAATCTACTAAGATAATACACTGCTTGCTCTTTGCCTTGTTCATTATTTTGAGCTAATAAGCTCCCAATAGAAGTTTTTGATCCTGAAATATAAAGTCGAAGAGGTTTCTTCTTGATTGGAGGCATAAGAACAGGAGGTTGGGTCAGATACCTCTTGATAGCTTCAAATGCCTCTTGATGGCGAGCTTCCCGTTTGAAATCCTCTTCTTTCTTCAACTTCAAGAGCTCTGAAAAAACTTGAACTTTCCCGGCCATGTTTGAAATGAATCTTCTGATGAAGTTAATAAGGCCGAGAAAACTCTGCAACTCCTGCTTGCAAGATGGAGGCTTAGCTTCAAGGATAGCCTTGGTCTTGTTCTGGGGTACTTCAATGCCTCTTTGGTGAACTAGAAATCCGAGGAAATTGCCTGCAGAAACTCTGAAGGCACATTTCAATGGATTCATTTTGAGACTGTATCTCCTTAGACGCTCAAAACTGGATCGCAGGTGCTCCAAGTGCTCCCTGAACAAATCAGACTTGATTACCACATCGTCTATGTAGATCTCCATAAATCGGCCAAGCATGTCATGGAACATACAATTCATTGCCCGTTGGTAAGTTGCTCCTGCATTTTTAAGGCCGAATGGCATAACAATCCATTCAAAGGCCCCCAAAGCTCCTGGGCATCGAAAGGCCGTCTTGTGGACATCCTCTTCTGCAATATAGATTTGATTATACCCTGAATGGCCGTCCATAAAGGATAGCACCTTGTGTCTGGCTGCTCCATCGACTAAGACATCAGCAATAGGCATAGGGTACTCGTCTTTAGGAGATGCCATATTGAGGTTGCGGAAGTCAATACACACCCGCACCTTTCCATTCTTCTTAATGACTGGAACAATATTGGATAGCCATTCCACATATCTCGTTGGCCTTATGAATCCAACTTTCAGGAGATGCTCCAATTCTTCTTTAACCCGTAGGTTTAACTCTTCTGACATTCGCCTAGGTGCTTGCTTATACGGTTTGAATGCTTCTTTAATAGGAAGTCTGTGCTCCACAAAATCTCTTTGTAACCCAGGCATGTCTTCATACTCCCAAGCAAAGCAATCTTTATACTCGTGGAGGAGATCAATGTAAGCGTTTTTAACTACTTCAGGAAGGCGTTGGCTTACATAGATAGGCTTTGGGTGATCTTCTGAGCCTAAATTTACCTCCTCCATAGGATCCTGAACATCATCCTTCAAATCATCCAACTTTGCTGGTGGTGCTTCCAAATCTTCTAACTGGATAACATCGTCAGGGAGCGTATTGCCCCCTTCAAAAAATAACTCGGTCGTCAAGACCGAATTATCTTCTGAATCCAAAGAACGTAGGCTCTCCTTTGTAATATGGGCGATCAATCGAGCCAAGGCAGCCTGCAAAGCCGCCATCTTCTCACTGACTGTTGGAGCTTGATCCATGGGAAAGAGCTTGAAGAAGTGGAGTGCTCGGCCTATTAATCTCTGTAAGGAGAGGGCCGACCAACTGCTTGTAGATAGCTTTGAATTTGTCTACAGAAGTTTGAGTAGACAAAGTAATAGCTGTAGGCTTGCCAAACTTATCAATACCAGTGAACTTGACAGGACTGATCTCATTGTCATACAACTTAGCATCTGCATGGTTAGAAGAGGCTAAGAAAGGCCTCTTGTCTGCCCAAACCACTTCTACGTCATCACCACGCCAGAAGATTAGGCATTGATGAAGAGTAGAGGGAACAGCCATGCAAACATGAATCCAATCGCGGCCCAACAGTAGATTATAACTTGAACGTGAATTAACCACAAAGAATGGAGTTGTTAAAGTCTTTGTACCAACTTGCAAATTCATAATAATAATACCTTGAGCCGTGGTGATGCCTCCAGCAAAATCAGAAATGCTAGCGCTATAAGGTAACAGATCTTGATCTCCTTTGCCCAACTTAACGAGCATGAAACGTGGCATGAGGTTAGCAGCAGATCCATTATCCACCAGTATACGGCTGACAGGAATACCATCCAGATGACCTTGAATGTAAAGAGGACGAAGATGCTGAGTCATCAATGGGTCTGGCTTCTCAAATAAGACACTGGCCACAGGAGATGGACGATATGCAGTTGGCTCATCTTTCAGAACCAAAATAGAAGGAATTTGGGAGTCAAAAGCTTCTGGAGCAGACGCCTTTAGCACAGGTATAGTAGCAACAGGCATGATAGAACTAATCTCCGGGGTATCGCCTGAAGCCTCTACATTGCCATCCATAGAAGATGGTTGTCCCTCTTTGGCCATGAAAGCAGTAGGAAGAACAAACACCATATTGCAGGGGAGATTAGCCAAAGAAGATGATACTTTTGCGACAGGGGTTTCCTCTTGCACAACCAACATATCCTCTGAAGAACGAATGTTGATAGAACGGGGCTTTGCAAGGATATCCTTCCAGACAGGCTTTCGAGCTTTGGGAACGTCAGCAGAAGATGATTCCACACGTTGAGAAGTAGGTTTCTGCACTGGGCGATACTCCATACGAGATTTCTTCTGTACATGCTGAGGAACAGAAGAACGCTTTGGGGGAATAGGTGGAGGAGTAGGGATCCCCTGTGCCAACCTTTCAGCCTGACGAATCCTCTATCGACGCCATTTCTGAGATTTTGACAAAGGAATCTCAGGCTGTGGAAACTTAGGATGCTTCACTTTGAACCAATGATTGGGAGAAACAGACCCAGGTGGCTTAACCATCCTAGGTTTACCCTCTTGTGGAGCTATAATGACTAAGGATGACATCTGCTTCTGAACTTCATGAGTGGTGGGCTGCAAGCGATTAAACACAGAAACATGCTTCTGAGGAAGACGACGTGGAGAAAGTGATGGAGTCTCTTCCCTTGGACGCTTGACAACCACACTTTGTAGACGCTTTGGCTTCTCGGGTTTTCCACACTCACAGCAATAGTGGACGGATGGCTTCTTTGGTATAGAAGAAGATCCTCTACGACTTCTAATAACCTCTTGATCCCACCATATAGGAGAAGGGTGATCATCAGGAGAATTATCAGAGTCATGAAGGATCTGCTTTCCTTTGGCAGCTTGTGAAGGAGCACCTAGAGAAATCTTCTGTCTTGGAGCAGTCCTGGGTGCTCCTCTCATGTCCACATGAACCATATTAGCTCCAAAGTCAGTAGGGAATGGATCCTGATCAACCGCCATTCCCTTCTTTGCAGCTTCAGGGAATTTGAAATCCCCTTTATCAATCCTATCCTGGGCTAGACGAACATACTCGGTCTCAGGCAAAACCACTTTACACTTAAAGCGAGCGGTTTTAAACCGAGTAATGTACGTCTCGGCTGGTTCTCCAGGCAGTTGATAAAGCCTAGAGAGATCAGCTAGAGTGACCTCTTGTTCAATTCTGTAGAACTGTTTGTGAAACAACTCTTCTAATTGGGTCCATGACTGGACTGAATTAGCTGGAAGATTTATATACCATGTAAAGGCAGTGGCAGTGAGAGAGTTGGGGAATAACCTCATTTTAAGGAACTCGTTACTCGCTGCCTCTCCACACTGAACGTAGAAGCGTGCCACATGCTCCACTGATGACTTGGTATCTTCACCGGAGAATTGGGAGAAGTCTGGCACCTTGTACCCCTTAGGAAATTCCACTCGATCAACTGTTTCATTATAAGGCTTCTTGTAAACAGGCCTCCCAAACTTCTGCAAAGTGGGTCCGAACTGATCTTGGACGTACTCAATAACCTGCTCCTTACTCAGAAGCACTGAATTCTGAGGTGTAGGAGATGGTAGTATCCCCTCAGCAGATGCAACGTTGGAAACACCAGTAAAGAGAGGGTTGGGATCCTTCCATCTTCGAGGAACTGCTCCAGGATGAGATGCTGCTCCCATCTTCAACCTACCAACGACTGGACCATCTTTCTGCTCTCCTCGATGATTGAATTGAGAAGAAGAAGAGGATGCCTGGTAATGGGGTAAAACGAAACCCTGAGGACCAGGCATCTTGAGTTGGACGTTGTTGGCACCATTTCCAGTTGCCACAGAAGCGACTGGAGTTATCGTTAAGAAGAACTATCATGTCTTTTATGGACTTAGTGAGATCCATTTGCGACTCCTTGATCTCCTTCAAAGGACCAACAATAGAGTCAGTGAGTCCTTGAGACAATTCAGCATTTGTCTCCAGAATGATGTCTCTCATGCCAACAGCCATTTCCTGCAAATCTTCTTGTGATGCTGCGAAGGACTGGCCTTCTGCGGCCTCACCTGTGTCATCACTAGTTCCCGTGCCTTTAGCTCCTCCTTTCTTGTCTTTTCCCGCCATATGGAATGATCTTCAACTGTTTTATGTGTCCCACCGGGCGTGCCAAAAAATGTTGCCACAAATTTCCCCAAGGACGGGAGAAACAGAGATGGTCAACACCTAGTGGTGTAGAAGATGCGAGGGCGTGCTAGGAGATGTGAATCTCCAAGAAAATAAGGAAAAGTGCCTGAAACTACTAACTTCTTTCAAGCAAATGTGAAACTTGAATAAAAGAGAAACTAAAGTTACAACGGTTCGTGGGCCTTGAACAAGGACTTCCACAATTGAAGAAAACTAAGGTTTACATAGAAGAAAAAGAGAGAGAAGAAGAAGAAGAAGAAGAAACGGGATAGAGGTAGAAGATATACATAGATAAATAGAAGAAGAAAGGATCGATCGACTAACTGAGAGTTAGGAGATAAACTAAATTTACTTGCTGCCGTGAGCTTTGTTGGTGCTGGGACCTTCTCAACGTTGCACGAAGGTCTTCATTTATAGTCTCTGGGTCCAATTGCAACTTCCAAACGTAACCGCCCATGAAAACAAGCCATTATGCCCATGTCTTGCATCCACTACAGCGTCTTCTTGAAAATGCATAAGGAAGTGACATGTGTCCCTAATTCAGCCGAAAATAACTACCCACGTTCTCAGCATAATTTGCACATGTCAATTTCGGCCTTTATCATCTCGTTTTAGATAAAATCCCCTTTCCTATAATTTAGGCAACAAACTTATCTCCTAAATCATAGATAATTCGGCCACTAAATTAAATCCGAATTAAATAAAAATAACTCCCAGCCAATCTATTTGCCACGTGTACAATTTAAAAATTTATGGTACAAACAGGGTCTCAAGGAAAAAAACAAAAAACTAGTAAGGTGTCACTAACTTGGAATTTTCCCTTTTCATAGGGAATGGTTGATCACCCTATTCCACCACTTTCTCAAGTTTCACCAAAACAATGTGTGGACGCTGGTTTTTCGCGCGGAGCGAAAAGAAGAAATGGTCCACGGAGTTTTCGGTTGTGAAAAAGGGCGATCCGGGAAATGAAGAAAAATTTAGAGTCGCCACCCGGGGTTTAATTCTTTGGAGAATGTTGGGTACCCGAGAAACCGCTTAGAAAATAATGACTCTTGTGCCGCTGAAAAAGGGTTTGATCTGCGAAAAATAGAGATTTGGGTTCTGGAGCCAGGTTACCCGCGGGGAAGGTTTTGTTAGAAAATGCACCCCGCGTGCCCGGAATTTTCCGGTCTCTACTAAATCTTTGTGGGATTATTCTTTGAAAAGATTTCATGAAAAACTTTATTTCACATAAACAATATATCAAATAATAACATGCTTAAAAGGAATAAATAACGACAACAAATCAAACAACACACAATCAAGTAGATAAATGCGAGAAAATTAACTAAGAGGGGGTATAAATGCAAAAACATGAAGTAAAGGGGGTTAAGTGCAATTTACCCCACTGGTTTTTCCCAAAAACAGAGCATCGGATTCCAGAAAACAGAGCATTCAAAATATTTTTCCAGTGACGCCATACGGCGTATCAATGTACACCGCGCGGTGCACCTAGGATGTCGTACGGTGCCTCTGCGCGTTGTAAATTCCAAAAATTTCCATTTTGCCCGATTGAAACCGACCTTTGTTTTTATGCAAAAACCATGCTATTTATTGACAAAAGTAGGTTTGGAAAATGGTTTTAGTGAGTGAATGTACCTCATTTTTAAGGACGGCATCCCGCGACGATAAGCGATGTCATGCGATACTCACCCGAGAGGCTCAATCCTTATTAAAATGTCTCCGTTTGGACTCGAGAAAGAGCTACAGAACTCTCCGCAAGCCCGATGGAGACCCCCCCTCAGAAGGTTATTGCGATTCAAAAATGAACTTTTATACCTTGGAATAGAACCGAACGGATTGGATCGATTGGTTGCGGGAAATGGACACTGGACTTCTGGGTTTGTATGAAGCTGGGCTTTGAACAATGGATGGGTACAAGTATAACAACGGGGTTTTTCAAAGAAATGAATTTGGGTTTCTTCCTTTCGGTATGATCTGTTTCAACTCTTTCCGATCGAACTCCCTCTCTGCGAACTCCCTCTCGAACCTTTTTGGACGGGGTTGGATTTTATAGACGAAGATGAGCTGCTGGAGGAATATCATCATTGCCGAATATCATCATTCGATCGAATATCATCATTCGTTCGAATATCATCATTCATTTCTGAGCTGCTGGAGTTTCCCGGGAATCCTGTTGATGGGACAAGGGTGCCGTACGGCGTCAAGGGTATGCCGTACGGTGCACATGGTAACACCGCACGGTGCAAATGGATTTTCAAGCCGTACGATTATGGGTTTTGGGCCGTACGGTTCAGGTGGTTTTGGGTTTTTGGTTTATTTGATCTGTCCGTCCAAGTATCCGTTCCAAGGTACATTTCGCGCCTTCTTTTCATCATCGGGGATGCACAAGTCATCAAAATTGGGACAAGTCATCAAAATTGGGGTGTCTACACAATGCTTCTAACTAAAAGTTTGTAAAATGTTTCTCATTTCTCAATTTGCTCACTCTCAAGGAGAAAAAGAGAAAATAGTGAGGTGTCACTAATTGGGAATTTTCCCACTAACTTTTGAAAATTTCTCTTTTGAAAGGTAGAAGGGTGTATTTGGACTCTCTCTCTCTCTCTCTCTCTCTCTCTCTCTCTCTCTCTCTCTCTCTCTCTCTCTCTCTCTCTCTCTGTATATATATATATGATGTGTGCGCTTGTTTGAAACAAAACATGCTTCTTAAAAGTTAGTGAAAACTCACTAACTTTTGAAACGTAGAAATCTGAACAGGCTATTAAAAAACTTGCCCCACATGCACTCTTTTTGGTCATGAAGAGAAGGCAAAAGGGGAGAAGCAGAATCCAAACACATGAGCTAATGCATAGGGTGAAATTTGAACCCCAGAAATCTGATAGTCAAAAGCATACATCGCCAAGGTGCGTTAAGCCCAAAACCTCTCAGATTCAAATCATGATTGCAGATAGATTCACGTTGCAAAGAGCTTCAAATATGTTGTGTCTACTTGTTTGAAAAAGTTAGTGAAAACTCACTAACTTGAAATTTAAAAGTTAGTGACACCTCACTAGTTTTTAAGGAGCAGTTTTTGTACCCAGTACCCAAGAGAAAAAACAGTAACACAACCAAATAACTAATCCCAGTACACTCAGGAAAATTAAAGAACAGTTTTGTATTAGTGACACCTCACTAGTTTTAGTCTCTGGCAAATGAATTTAAAGCCATAATAAGCAAAGCAAATTTTGAAGACATAATAAACAAAGTTTCATGTTGCACTAGCCATTGAACATAGACCACAATATGATTTGAACCTAATCACATTGATAAGCTGTACAAAACAAAACAAAAAAAGTGGAAAATCACAACTCCAATCCTACTCCCATACGCTTAGCGATGGCATACCCACTGCTTGACCGAAATCCTATACCTAAATTACTGGGTTGCCCCAAGCGTAGGGCGGAGACCGGTGTAGCACAATACCCGGTAAGACCGGAATCGAATCCACAGAGAAGGTGGAAAGTGCTTAACTAAAAACTCGGGATGCTAGTTTAAACACGGCTCTTAGGTAGCCACCCTTTTTGGTTTGATTGGTGAATTAACTAAATTAAGAGAAAACTGATTTTGATTAAATTAATTAAAAGGAAGTACAGTCGTAGGGTTCATAACACGGTGACCAGGTCCGGATATTTCCTGCTCCATTCGTTGTTCCAAAAAACAGTTGACTTTAGAGAGAAAAAGATACCCCGAAAGATGCGAATCCTCGTGGTCGCCGTTTACCCATGTACAGCGAAGAACGAGTTTTGGTCCCCCGTACCTCGCGTTACATGGGCTCCGACGATACCCGGATTCGTCCAACGGACGTTCTTTAATAACCTAAAATTGCTTTTACCGTTATTAACCGTGAAAATCGGAGCAAGAACGTATCCAGCCCTGGCCACGACGTGTTAATCACCCCGCGACCATACCTAAGAAACTACTCACTCATATTGAACAGAACACATAAGAAAATTCTGAAATTAAACATGCTATTTTACTTGAATATGAATTAAAACACAAGATTCGAGTCTCAGAACGCGGACAAACTCCCGCAAACTGAGATTAATGTAAAGAAAGTAGAAAGTTACCGAAAGCAACATGTAGACATCCCAATTTTGAACCCGAGATACGCTCGAGCATCCCCGATGATGAAACGGACCGATTACCTGGAACTTGTAAGAATGATTTGAATTTGATCAAAATCAACCAAACACCACCTGAACAATCAAAATGTTCCAAACCAGCCTAAGCACTGTTGAACCAAGCCAAGCCAGCAAATTGCCTTCCACAGCCTTGAGCGCTCAAGCCCATGGCCTTGAGCGCTCAAACCCCTGAGGAGCACCTTGAGCGCTCAAGCCCACGGCTTTGAGCGCTCAACTCTGGTCCAGTCAGCAACTTGCAGAGTATCTCATCATGAGATTTCCTGCATGGGAGCGTCTGGGGTTGATCTTATACGATCTCTATACGTATAATACATCCCACTAAGTCCTAAAATACACCTAGAATACTTCTAAATACATAAACCCACTTCTTCTCTCTCCTCTCTTCCCTCCCACTCACTCTATAAAAACCAGCCAACACCCCTGGTTTTGGGGACGAATGCTCACACTCCTCACCTTCGAATTCCACCAGAAAAACCACTCTTCTCTCTCTCTCTCTACAAAACCACTCTTCCACCATTGAAACCACCTACAAAACCACTCATCAAACCCCGAAATTCGACTCTTGATCATCGATCAACCACCTACATTGTTCAATTCGTCCAGATTATAAGCCAAAAACATCCATAATCACCATCCCAAAGCCCAGAATCAAGTTCAAATCACAAACATCTTCCTAAAGGTAGTAAAATATGTGATATATTCACTGTTTTGGCCCATCTGAGGAAGACCAGTGAGTTTAAGCAAGTTCTCTATACTTGCATTGAACTCACAGAGGTCTGAAAGTTGCTCAGAAACCATTTTCAAATTTGCAGTTACAACAGGTTTGAGCGCTCAAGCCTCTGGCCTTGAGCGCTCAAGCCCAACTCTGAACAAGCTTCTGTTTTACTAACTTCTGAGCTTTCTTTTGGTTTTGATCATTATTTAAGAGTTAATTTCGTTCATGTAACTCTCAAAACAGTTTATTTCCACAACAAAACTACATGCATGAATGTAAATTAACCATTTTGTGATGATCAAACATCAAAATCTTCAAATTTCTTATATTTGACTGCAAAACAGTGGCTGTCTGACCTTTTAAAACTTTATTTTATGCCTTTGGTGATCCTGAGGAAGTATTGAAATCTGTTTAAAGGTCAAAAATTGGAAAGCCATGTTATGGCTTGAGCGCTCAAGGTCAGATCTTTGAGCGCTCAAGCTGTTCTTGGCTTTATTTGCAATTTTCCAGCAATTCTGATGATGGATTATGATTTAATTCCTTGTTGGTGTGTATAAATCGTCAGTGCAGCGTTTGCAATCTGAATCCCTCTCTCTTGCAAAATTGGTTTGAGCGCTCAATCCATGAGCCTTGAGCGCTCAAACTGGTTCTAAAGCAAGTATGTTTTAAGCATTTTTTTGGTGATTTCTAGAGTGAGGTGATACTTGTGTGATGTTTCTGTAGTGGTTCAAAGTCTTAAAGCATCATCAAACATTAAAAACCAGCAAGGAAAATGTGTGGGTGGAATGAGGGTTGAGCGCTCAAGTCATCACCCTTGAGCGCTCAATCCCCATTCTGGGATCCAGATTGTAAACAGTATGATAAGTCTCATGATCATAATTTCTTAAGTTATTGTATGATTTCTGTTGTAATCTACTTCTGTGAACATTTGTAGTTTCATGTTCATCATCCATGTAGATCGCGCGCACAAGCATCCACTGTAAAATCATATCCCTTGTATATTTTGTTATTATGTGATTCCTGTCCCCAATCCCCCCATTTATGTGAATAAATTAAGTTTCAAACATTTTTTAAAAAAATCCCACAAAATATTAAGTAGAGACCGGTTCATGGACCGGGCGAGAGGGGTGCCGTAAAACCCTTCCCCTCTCGTAACCAAACCCCCGAATCCGAGAAATCTTTGGTTCCGTCAGGACTAGTAAAATCTTTTTCAATGGGCAACGAGTCATATTTTTTTATCGGTTTCTCGGGTTCGGACCTCAAATCCGGGTGGCGACTCTAACAATCACAATCTGTTTTCGCGCAATCCAGGTGGGCCGTCCACAAGCTGGCGACTCTGCTGGGGACGTTGGTTAATATGTATTTTATTTAATTACACTTGTGCAATTTTTGTTGCACTTGTGTAATTTTATTGAAATACGTGTTAATCAAAGCGGGTTTAATTCGAAAAATATTTTGTGGGATTTTTCAAATGTTTGAAATTTAATTTTTGCATTACATTTGCATTGTTCTTAACCCCGCTGGCGTGTTTTGGCAATCCTGCCCGGCTTGCCGGTGACAGGGAATCCCGAAATGCCCAGCAGCCCTCGACCGTGATAAATCACATTGTCACTATCGTTTTTAACGGTAGGAGACGATTTTGATTTTGAGTCCGGGGTACCCTCAGTGACCAAAACCGGCCTTTGCATATAATTAACCATAGAACCCCACGTTTAGCAATCCACCTGTGTGTTAGGTTTACATGCTCCATTTTGTTACATGCTATGTGTTACCGCTTTTTCTCGCCATGCCATGTTGCATTCATACATTCGCATTGTATAAAGTCACTGCGAGCGTCGTTTGTATAGGTTTTCTGTGTACATATCCCATTTGGTTTTAATGCCTTTACAGTTAGTAGAAGGTTGCCTTGGCCCGATGATGAATCGTGCATTCCATATGCGCGTTTTTTTTTCGAGATAGCCTTTAGGACGGCCGGACGTGGGAAAATTTGGATCATCGAATTCCTAAACACTGATCTAAACAGGTTTAAGGGACCTTGGCCCGAGGAGGGTCAATCGCCCTTAGGCATCTGATCTTAGATCATTGTCGGAAGTTGTATGGACCAGGATTTCCCAAATCCGACCATCCGATATCAAGGACTTATTACTCAAAAAGAAAACTTGAGGATTGAGGCAATCTTCCAAAGCTGTCATTTTTTAGTCCAGGAGACTTAAAATCCACGGAGTTTGAGATACCTCCGGTGTTGGTCGTGCCCGAACGGCCACCGTGATTTGGACTAGCCTTAAGATCATTGATATCTGGATTACAACATCCAAATTGCTTTGTCTCGGATGATCAAGAAAAGTGATTGGCTCTGATTCCAACAAAGTTTGGAGTTTAACCTGCCGAGTAATGGTCTACCCGGGGTGTTGGAAAATCTTCTGTGCAATGATCTTAAGTGAGATTCGGATCTGGTAGACTAACCCTAAGATTGTACATGCAGTCTAGGAGACTTAAAATCCACGGAGTTTGAGATACCTCCGGTGTTGGTCGTGCCCGAACGGCCACCCGTGTTTCGGACTAGCCTTAGAATCGATTGTAACTGGATGGTAACATCTCATTGCTTTGTCTCGGATAGTCAAGGAAAGGATAACGATTGCAGTTTCAACACCTAGGCTGTAGGTTGAAGCTGCAATTGCCGAGTAAAACGACTTACCCGTGGTGTTGATACAATCTACTGTGCAAACAATTCTAAGTGAGTTCCGAAACCGGTAGACTAATTCCTAAGGCTAGAAATAAGACTAACTCCGTGAGTTAAGTTGTGGCGAGACGATAGTGAGCATTCATAATTCATTCATTTTGTGCATAGTAGACACATCGAGTACACCTCTGAGTCCGGTTTTTGCTTTATAATCAGTTCTTGAATCATTGGGCCTGCAAAGAAGAAGAAGACCTTACCTGTTTGGACTCGACCTCCTGGACAAAGATTGTCTAGATCTTTATCACCAAAGGCCGAGACAAGTATGGCGGAAGAACAGGGACAAGACCCCCCAAATGAGTTTGAACGACTAAGGAAGGAAATGCACGATGAGAGGGTCCGAAATGATACCCGAATCGCTCAACTGATGGCGATTATGGTAAACATCCAGGGTCGACTCCCCCCACCGCAGCAGCGAGTACATGATGATGAAGCTCGGGATCAGGAGGTTCCTAATGATGAACATCCGGAACAGCCTCCTCCCCCTAAAAATCCTCAGTTGGCTGAAATGCTAGCTAAGATACTTAAACTGGAAGAATCTGTGGCTAAAAGTGAAAAGCGAGCCATTACCGGCTTTGACATGAACAAACTCTGCATCTTCCCAGGTGCAAAGCTTCCCAAGAGGTTCAAGCATGTAGACTTCGAGAAGTTTGACGGGACTGGGGACCCGAGAGGACATATTCAGGCATATGTAAGCTCCCTCTCGTTACAAGAAGTTGATGAGCCTGCCATGGCACAGATGTTTCACGAAACTCTCACAGGGCCTGCACTCCAGTGGCTCTTATCCCTTGACATTTCGAAGAGACAAACTTGGGAAGAGATGGTGGCTGTTTTCATTAAGCAGTATGAGTATAATGTTCAGCTTAAAGTCACCACTCGAGAGCTTGAGAGCATCAAGATGAAGGAAAGGGAATCTTTCGCAGATTTTGTGAAAAGATGGAGAGCAAAGGCCGCGCAAATGACTGACCGTCCCAGTGACAAGGACCAGATGCGCATCATAACCAAGAACCTTCAACCCGATTTAGCTCAGTACATGGTCATGGCCCAAGCACATAACTTTGAAACCTACTTTGAGATGGGTCTGTCGATTGAAGAGGCTCTGCAAAGCGGGATGTTAAAGAAAGGAGACTCATTCCCCAAACCAAAGCGAAACTACATTGGTAACACCTCTTCCCTGTATGCAAACCCCAGTTACACAGCCGGTACCTCATCCAACACCATGAATCACCAATCCCATAAAGCTGAACCCATAAACGCCATCTTATCTCAACCAATCCAATCAATTCAACCGCCGCAAAATCAAAGAGGACGGCGTGTCTTCACCCCTCTTCCCCTACCTTTACCTGTTGTTTTCGAACGACTCGTACAACAGGGAAAAATCAAACCTCTTCAGCCAACTCCACCTCCACAAAATCCCCCGCCAACATATAACCCTAACACCTTCTGTATATTTCACCAGACACCCGGTCATCCCACTGAAAGATGCCAGCGCCTGCGTCATGAGATTCAAGATCTCATTGACAACAAACAAATCCGAGATCCCACTGAAAAGCCCAATATCCTCACAAACCCTCTGCCAACCCACAAAAGGAATGCTGACATAGGTCAAATTACCTTTAGCTCCACTCAAAAAGACCTAAAATCCACTCCGTTTGACCCAAGCCAGTTCATCCTACCCGAAACAGACCCCAAGCCCATTGTGCCAATACCTGTTGAGCACGAGGTATGCTTTCTTGACATCCACTTGGACCCCACTGTGTGGCAAGAATGGGGTGATTTGATAATGGTTATGGAAGCTCGGGAGTATGAGCAGATGGTGGCCAACAATGTGGCAAATGAAGAAGTTTGGCCGCATAATGAACAGCTTGATGAAGGACTTCCATTTGGCGCAATGATTAACCTACTTTGGGATCCAATGTTTGAGGACGCACTGGATGGATTTGCACTTCCTAACCTATTTGAACCTTTGCCTATGGTGCAAAATCAGCAACCTGTGGAAGAAGGACAAGGACAGAATTGGCAAGAAGAGAATGGGGTACTCAATGGTGCACAAGAAGATGAATGGGACCCCACACCTAATGAATGGCAGCTCATGGACCCTAACGACCCTCTGGATGGATCCACACTTCCCATGTTCTTCGAAGAAGCATATTTTCCAATGCCACCACTATGGGAGGGTCGCCTTGATTTTTCCATGATGAGTGAGTACGCAATAAATCGAATGACGGAAGGGATAGAGTTCACACCTTATGATTACATAGTCGATGAAAATCTTCCGGCACCCCGAGTGCAAGTCCCGGAGGACTGCAACATCATGGTTTTAAATGGAGGTCTACCCGATGTTTGGGGACAGCAAATGGAAGAAAATGTCGTAGCAAATATGTGGGCCAATCAGAATGAAGGCATAGCACCGCTGTGGGTCGGAAACAATGAGGTTTGGGCTGTTAACGAGGCTGCCATGGAAAATGGAGATGTTTGGAGTGAAGCGACTGTGGAAGGAATTACCAAGGGTTTGGAAGGAGCCAGTATTGCAAAGGGAAAAAGAAAGGCGGAAGGGGATCTTGTCGATTTCTACACGGACTACACTGATTTATGGGGGGATGACATCGACTCGGTTCTTCACCTTCTTCGGAGTGGTCGGTTTTATCAACCACCTCAGATGTTCACCGGAAACACTTCCAACCCACCACCGAATACTACAAACCAGCTACCATTCAACCTAGCTCCGCAAAACAACCCAGCTCCACAAAAAAACCCAACTCCACAAAATAACCTAGCCACACCACCCTATCCAAACAACCTTAGTGACCCAATCGCTAACCCAGCTGATTTCCAAAATCTCTTTAACCCAATAACCAACCAATCCCAAGCTACCTCCACGGCCAACAGTCGTATTCCTCGTCCAAAGCCTCCCCCAACCAGCGAAGAAAATCCCATCCAGAAACAACTTGAGAAAACCCCAACCGCTCTTACCATTTGGGGATTGCTTATGAGCTCCAGTGAGCATCGTCAGAAACTCGCTCAAACATTATCTTGTATGGAAATTGCGCCTGATATCACCCCTGAGGCCATGATGGCTGCCATTGTTACCAAGCCTACCATTGCCACTAAGCCGACTAAACATGTTGTAACCTTTACCGAAGCTGACCTACCGCTTGAGGGAACTGACCACAATAAGCCTTTGCATGTCACCATGAAGTGCATGGGGAAATGGATCCCGGTTGTATTGATAGACAATGGGTCAGCGCTCAATGTATGCCCTCTCCGAACAGCTTTATGTTTGCGACTTAAACCAAAGGATTTCACGCCATCTAGTCTCACTGTTCGGGCTTATGATAACACCCGTCGCAATGTGCTTGGGACTGTTGAAATGGAGATTGCTGCAGAAGGGTTCAAATCAACAGTTGAGTTTCATGTGCTTGAGATCCCAGCTTCGTTCAATTTGCTGTTGGGACGTCCTTGGATGCATCGATCTGATATCATGGCAGTTCCATCCACCTTGCATCAAAAGGTTTTGCTTGGTTTGGAAAGTGGGACAGTTGCCCTCTACGGAGACACAGGCATTCGCCCTCATGCTGAAGACAATGCTCCCTTGTTAGAAATTATGCATGATGAGAATGATGTTCAGCTTGGGGGCTTTGCTTTCGATACGTCCGGTGGTGTGTTTACGCTTCGTATCGATGATAATTTTTCAATCAGCACCACAGCTCTCGAGATGATGAGAAGGATGTCTTATCTGCCAGGCACGGGCTTGGGTCGAACTCACCAGGGGGTGGCTCAGTTTCCAGAATTCCCTTCTCAGCGAGGCCGTTTTGGGTTGGGATACGAACCTACACTGAAAGAGATGCAAAGGGGGAAGACCAATGGAGCGAGTAGCAGTACAAACCGTCGGATTCGCTTTGTTGGAGAAGGGTCGAATGCACCATATCATGGCCAGCCTGAGCCGTTCGTAAATGAAATAAGTGGAAACGTGCACCCTGGGTTCGAAATCTTTGCTAATGATGCTTGGGACAGCGAAGATGAACATGAAAAGGTCGAGAAATTGGTGAAAGACCTTAAAGCAGATTGGATGGAGGCTTTGGATGGTGGGGTCTTGATGTCAATGTTTGACGAGGTCAGTCTGACAGGTAAGGATGAAGAAGAGCCAGCTGTGATGATGCTCGGACAGGAGGCCCTCGATGATCCCAGTGTGCTGATAGTGGATGCAGTCGGTGAATACAAGAATTGCACTTTCACTCCTGTTGTAAAATTTACTAATGCATTCACTAAGTTAGAGTTCGAGTCTGAGTCAGGGTTTGAATTTGACTGTGAGTCGGAGTTTGTGCCTCTTGGCCCTCCACGTCGTCATTTCTATTTCGAGTTTGAGTCTGATGCCATGTACTATGCCCCAGAGGGCTTTGTTAATGAAATAAATGGTGATTTCGCTTACTTTGCTGTTCCCGAAATAAATTGTGTTGACCCTGACAATGATGAGACTGAGTTCGAGGGAGAAATACCCAAAGAACTCAAGTCTCTAATCGAAAGGGAAAATGAAAGGCATGCTCAGCCAATAAAAGAAGAAGTTATTTCAGTTAAATTGAGAGATGAGGAGAATCCTCGCATGGTTCAAATCGGTTCCGGGCTATCTACTGAGGAACAAGAATTACTCGTCGATTTACTCAAAGAATTTGAAGATGTCTTCGCTTGGTCCCACGCAGATATGCCCGGAATCGATCCTGAAATTGTGCAACATCGAATTCCCCTGTATCCCGATGCAAAACCGGTAAAACAGAAATTGAGAAAAATCAGGCCAGATTGGGTTGAAAAAGTCAAAGAGGAAGTCACCAAGCAATTCAATGTCGGCTTTTTGATGGTAACTGAATATCCACAGTGGGTTGCAAATATTGTCCCGGTGCCCAAGAAAGATGGAAAAGTCAGGGTATGTGTAGATTTCAGGGATTTAAACAAGGCCAGTCCGAAAGATGATTTTCCCTTACCGCACATTGATGTACTGGTAGACAACACGGCAGGGCACGCGCTGCTATCATTTATGGATGGTTTTTCGGGATACAATCAGATTTTGATGGCACCAGAAGATCGAGAGAAAACGACCTTCACCACTGAATGGGGGACGTTCTGTTATCGGGTCATGCCGTTTGGATTAAAGAACGCTGGGTCGACTTACCAACGGGCTGCTACAACCTTGTTGCATGATATGATGCATAGAGAAGTTGAGGTATATGTGGATGACATGATTGTAAAAGCCAAGGAAAGGGAAGGACATCTCCTGGCGTTACGCAAGTTCTTTGAAAGGATACGGAAGTATCGGATGCGTCTCAATCCGCAGAAGTGCACGTTCGGGGTCACCGCAGGGAAAATGTTGGGGTTTATGATCACTACCCGAGGGATTGAAGTTGATCCAACGAAGATCAAGGCGATATTAGAAATGGAGCCACCAAAGACAGAAAAAGAGGTTCGAAGTTTTCTTGGGAAAATTCAGTTCATCAGCAGATTCATCGCCAAGCTGACTTCAACTTGCGAGCCGATGTTTCATTTGCTCAAGAAAGGAGTGCTGTTCAAGTGGGATGGCAGGTGCCAAAAAGCCTTCGAATCAATTCGGCAGTATCTTCAAAGTCCCCCAGTATTGATGCCGCCGACACCTGGAAAGCCGCTGATTCTGTATTTATCAGTAACACAGTCTGCAATGGGTTGCATGTTGGCACAGGAAGGTGAAGCAGGTATCGAGAAGGCAGTGTATTATTTAAGTAAGAAAATGGTCGGAGCCGAAGAAAGATACACCTCTTTGGAGAAGACTTGTTGGGCTCTTGTATGGGCCTCTAAAAAGCTTAGGCATTACATGTTAGCTTATTCGGTAGTGTTGATTTCTCGGATGGACCCTCTCAAATATCTGTTCGAGAAACCGGCACTCACTGGGAAGTTGGCACGGTGGTTGCTCTTATTGGCCGAGTTTGAACTCAAGTATGTAACGCGAAAATCGGTGAAAGGCAGGGCTGTGGCAGAATTCTTGGCAGATCATCCAATCGAAGGGCCAGAAGATACGGAATTCCAATTTCCCGATGAACACGTTATGACAGTAACAGAGGATGTTTGGAAATTGTACTTCGATGGAGATGCAAATCAGAGAGGATTCGGGATCGGCATACTATTGGTCTCACCAGAAGGGCCGCACATTCCTCTATCTTTCAAGTTAAATTTCGAAGTTACCAATAATCAAGCAGAATATGAGGCATGCATTGTTGGAATGGAGGCTGCTTTCGAAATTGGGGTTAAGAAGTTGGAAGTGGTCGGAGATTCGAATCTGGTAGTTTCTCAAGCCAATGGTGATTGGAAAGTGCGAGAGGAAAAGTTGAAACCATACCACAAAGACCTCGATGACCTGATCCATCGATTCGAGCAAGTTTCTTTTACACATATCCCGAGAATGAAGAACCAGTTTGCCGACGCCCTTGCTACTTTGGCATCCATGGTAGAATTGCCCGTGGGAGTGAGAATGAGACCAATCATGATTTTGCAAAGGAATAGGCCAGCATACGAGTATGTGATGAATGTTGGCGAAATTGACGATGGTCTGCCTTGGTACCATGATATCTGGAATTTGGTTGAGAAAGGAGAATATCCGGAAGGAGCAAACAAGAAAGATCGAATAGCATTACAAAGGTTAGCTTCACAATACATCCTCTGCGGTGGAAGGTTATACAAAAGGTCGTATTGTGGCATGCATAAGTTGTGCATCTATGGTGATGACACGAAAAGGGTGATGGAGGAAATTCATGAAGGAATCTGTGGTCCTCACATGAGCGGATTAATGATGGCAAAGAAGATTCTGAGGCAGGGGTATTTTTGGTCGACCTTGGAAACAGATTGCGTGCAGTATGTGCGGAGATGCCATAAGTGTCAGGTCCACGCTAACCTCATGCATGTGCCGCCATCTGAACTTCATACAATGGCAACGCCTTGGCCTTTCTCAGTATGGGGGATAGATGTGATCGGGAAAATCACGCCACCAGCATCGAACGGACACAAGTTTATATTGGTGGCAATTGATTATTTCACGAAGTGGGTAGAGTCGGCCTCTTACGCTACATTGACCGCAGTACAAGTGGCTCATTTCATTAAGCAAAACATCATTTACCGATATGGGGTTCCTAATGCCTTCGTGTCAGGCAATGGTGTGCATTTCAAAGGAAGAGCAGCAGAGGTGCTTGAGGAATTCAATGTTCAGGTTCACAAGTCAACAGTATACAGACCACAAACCAACGGGGCAGTAGAAGCAGCAAACAAGTCAATCAAGAACATCTTGGAAAAAACCATCGAGTCATCCAGAGATTGGCATGAGAAGCTACCATTAGCATTATGGGGGTACCGCACTTCGATCCGAACTCCAACAGGGGCAACACCCTATTCACTGGTTTATGGAATGGAAGCAGTACTTCCTATTGAACTTGAAGTACCGTCCCTGAGGGTGATGATAGAAAGTGAGATTAACGAAGCCGATTGGTTGAGCGACAGGTTCGCAGAGCTAATGTTGTTTGATGAAAGGAGGTTGCGGGCATTGTATCATATTCAGGGATATCAGAGAAGAATTGCCCGCGCATTCAACAAAAAGGTGAAGTCCAGGTATCTGATTGAAGGGGATATGGTGGTGAAGGAAATTCGGGCACCGATATTCGATCCGCGGGGAAAATTCAGGCCAAAATGGGCAGGACCATACATCATCAAGACTATCCTCGACGGTGGAGCAGCAGTGATCCTTGATTTGGATGGTAACGAGTTCAGCAATCTTGTCAACTTGGACCAACTCAAGCGATATTACCCCTGAGAGATGCTCGTTGGGCGGAAAATCGCAAGGGCGAACCGATCCAAGCAAAAATTAGAGCAAGCCTGCTAGTCTGAAAACCCACACTGGGCAGTCTAGGCAAAATTTAAGGCGAAAATTCAAAAGAAGCTCGTTGGACCGAAAACCTGAAAAGGCGGTACCAGGCAAAACTTAGAGCACAAAAAGGAGAGTGTTAATACCCGAGTGAACCTTTCCCTGAACTACGCCATGACCTGATTCCTTGAAAAAGGATACGTAGGCAACTCCATCCTGGGGTTCGGTCTAAATCTGATAAGTTGGCCCGCAGATTCGCAATATCCGAAGGAGATAGCATATGGAACTAGATGAACCAAGAGGGGGAAACCCTTCATTGTTCAATTTTATTCAAATCACTTCTTCGATTACATAAGCTGAGCATAAAAGCCTAAAAAAAAAAAAAAAAAAAAAACATTTATTTTGGGAAACAGCCTAGTGAGTCGGAAAGAAAGTTGCGCTAATTTCTTCAGCGTATGGCCCTCATCTGCATCCTCATCCAATCTCTGTAGTGTCCATTCAAATGAATAGTTGGGTAGGGATCAGGAGCCCAAACGACCCTGTGCCTCCAAGAAGTACGATAGCGCTGAAGAACGGAATGTTTGAATGCGGGAAGGCTGAAAGTAGCAGGAACTGTATACTCCACTTCTTGGCGAATGCAGTATTGACGGAGAATGCGCTGTGGGAAATAATACGCGTACCCTTGTAATCCCGCTAAAATCACCCATGTGTCTCCCATGTGATTGGCCGTCATATCTGGCAAAGGCAACCAATGGCACCTCCAAGTGATGTGATCCTCTTCCAATGACCTGAAGAAATCGACCCATTCATCTTCATCAGGCTCGACATGAACAAATGGCCTACTCACCCAAGTTCGAGGCTCGTAAACCCAATCACCTGCCGGCTCCCTCAAAAGCCCAACCTTGTCACACAGCCATATCTACAAAACCAAAACACCCAAGTCAAAAGTCAAAACCAAAGCCAAACAACCAAAATTCCAAAAAAAAAAAAAAAAAAAAAAAAAAAACATCCAAACCAAATGAATCAAACCTGAAGCAAAAGCGGACTCCCAGCAAATGTATCTGTTCTCCCAGCCTTAACCGCATCCAAGCCCATGATTGTTTCAGCCAAAACCAAAGGAACCACATCCTGCCGCTGTTCGACTTGAGCAGCAACACCGACAATGGCAGAACTGGGACGGCCATCATGGGGGACCAACAAATATAATGCCAAGAGGCACATGCAAAGTGCAAACATGCGCCGGTTTTGAATGGTAAAATCTAAAAGATCGCCTGTTGGGCCGTAATCCGCAAAGAGACGGAGGACGTTGAGGGTCTCATTGCGAATCAAAAAGCGCGCGGCACCATTCCCAAGACCAAGCCTCCTGCTGAGAATGTCGGTGTAATTTTGGCGGATGGGCGGTATGACGGGATCGGCGAAAGCATTACCGCCAAGATATGCTTGAAATTCTTCGACGGTCGGGCAAAGTTCTTGCATACCAAAGTGGAACACATGGAGTTCCGAATCCCAACAGCGAACGGCGGCACGTAAGATGTCTTGGCGAATAGGAAAAGTGTGGAGGTGGCGAAGGGCATTAAGGCCAAGACCTCGGAAATTGAACCAATCGATGTTTTCAAAGCTAGCAACCCAAGTATTGATAATGGAAGGATCAAGGGCAGCCATGTTTGGGGCAATGAAGAATTATTGAAAAATATATATGGAGTGAGAAATGAGAATTGATGTAGAAATGATGTGTGGGGAAGGCTTGGTCATGAATGGTATTTATAGGGGGCTTTGGGGAACCTTACAAATTTGCCATGCAACATTGGAAATCAAAGATTGCATTTTCAAGATGGTCAAAATGCATGTTTTCAAAGTATTTTGTTGGAAAGTTTGAAAGTGCATTGGAAATGCATGGCATTTGTGGGGAAAATGTGAAAAGACCTTGGGAAGATGATGTTCAAAGCTTGAAAGGTGTTGTAGCAGAGCAAAAAGACATTTGGGGTAGAGGAAACCATGCAAAAGAGTCCAAAAATGCATTGGGAAGCAACATAGTCTGCCTGCCCAGCCCAGGCGTTGAGCGCTCAAACCAGTAAAGTTGAGCGCTCAAACCACATTGAGCGCTCAAGGTGATGAGCTTGAGCGCTCAAACCCCATTGAGCGCTCAAGGCCTGCAGAAATAGCAGCAGACAGCAGCAGCAGTACAATGGCCTGTTTGATGCCCGAAACCTTTTCTAGGCCTCCTAACCCTCATTTAACACCCAAGCCAAGTTTCAATGAGCATTTGTGACTTCACGGAACGTCCCGTACCCCGAGTTATCAAGCCGATACATGAACGGATACGTGATACGTGAATACGGAAGGTTAAAGCTTAAAATGGCCATTCAATGTTCAAATCCATTTCCAAGCCTTGCTAGCCATATCCAATCATCAAAACACGTGTCGGAAGGTATTTACGACTTGTCGGAACAATTCCCGGGGCAATTCTTCAAAGATTTAAGGTTTTGAGTTTCCGATGGCTTATTCAAGCAATGAAATGGCGGCCATCACCATGTCGAAAATGGTTTTAGAAGTTTTCTTGATGAATGGTCACGATCCCAGGGGCATTTATGTCATTTTTGACTTGGTCAAGGTGGTAACATGGCAATTCATTACATACAAAGAGGCTCATGAAGCATTTTACTTTCAAATTTGCCTTATGAACATCAAATTCCGTTCTAAGGTCACTTTGTATAGATTGTTATTGATTACTTACATGCGGGAAGTGTGTCAAGTTGTGCGGCATGAAAATACATCTTCCGGTTGTGCATAAATTCAAATGATCATGTTTTGTCCAAATTCTCGAACATGTTAGCTTTTCTTAAAAGTTGAATTTTAAAACTGTATACTCGGATGTTTGAATTCAAGAGTTTGGTGGATAAATCGCGTACATTCTACAACAGGTTTGTTCGTTTGTACATCAAAACAGCAAGTAATACAACGAACGATGAAAGTGCAAATCATGTGCGTAAACTGAACTAAATCCATGTAAGTCAAAACATCGAATCTGTGCAGGGCACACAACGCCCAATAAAGAAATCCGCAACTGGGGCACGCAGGCCCAATCCATCTATCTACTGGGGCACGCAGGCCCAATCAAAAAGAAAAGATAAAAAGCAAAAGCAAGACTCTAAGCTACTCTATATCTACTATGTACTACTCCGCCTCATCCATCGTCTCGTCCGAGCTCTCAGTCTCGTCTCCCTGTCGCTGCTCCTGTCGCTCCTGTCGGGAAGAGGGATAGTTAGCATCGTCAACGCTATCATCGCTTGAGCTTGTGGTCTCAACTATCCCCCCAGGTGCTACCTCCACCCTCTGACGGGTCGATCTCCGTGGCCTCACCTCCGCAGGCTTTGAACGCCCAAGCCGCACAGTCGTGTCTCCAGGACCACCAGCTCCGTCGTGAGTCCTCTTCCTAATCACGGGTGGCTGCATCATCAAGCAAACAAGGAAAAGAATCAGCACATGGTATAGTCAAGGAATTGAAAGCACAAGGGAGGTAAATTGCATACCGGTGCGACTCTCAGTCGAGAAGGACCAGGAGCAGCAGGAGGTACTGGCTCGCCCTCCCGGCGGATAGTGACCTCCTCTCCGGCTATGAGGCGGCGAATCAGGACGCGCAGTCCTCGGTTCTGCTCATGCAAAGTCTGTACCGCCTCATGTGAAACCTGCAAGCACATCAAAAATTTGAGTCATCAGTACATTTGGGCATTCATAATCAAAGTTTACAAATTTGAAAAGAGTGAAGTGTTTCTTACCGGTGCCGAAAGCCGCGGGAAATCTACCGGTGGCCTTGGGATGTCTATATCCCCTATCTCACCACCGGCAGAGGTGACGCGCACCCACCACCTAGCTCCCGCTATTTCCTGGGTCGAGGTACCAGTACCCTCACCCTCACCTCCTGCTACCCCACCAGCTGAAGCACGCGCCTTCGCGGCCTTCTCCCTCTCCATCTTCTCCATCCACTCCGCCGCTCTCAGGGGACCGGCCAGGTACCTGCTCCGGTAGTCAATATAGCTCAAAGCAAGGCGCAAATACTGGCGCAGGTCCAGGTCGGGTGTCGTGTAGCGCTCTATCTCCGCTAGCGTATACCGGGACGTCATCAGCACCCGGGGAGGAAGGCGTCCTGGCACCCGTGGTTTATCGGCCCGTATCGACTGGCGCAGCACCCTGTCACCAAGGTACCAGAACCAGCCGTACTGGCACTCGAGTAGGACCCTCCCTCTCGTGAGCTCCCTGCTCCGGGCCAGGTAAGGCTCATCAACGGTGTCCCATACTTCCCAGCGAACCTGCAAGAGTCGTTAAGAGCATCAGATATTGAATACATGAGGGAATCAAAAGCAAAATGAGTACATGAGAAAGAGTTCGATATTTACCAGAGAAGCAGGAAGTCTGTCCAGTGAAGCACGGAGAACGTGAATGTTCCCCCGTGCTGTACCACCGTAGCGGAAGCCTTCACCCCAGCACAATGCCCGGGGGATGACGTTTGGATCCTGGTGCCGTGTCTCAGGGGGGTGCAACCCCAACACCTCGTAAGCCCAGAGCTGCAATGAAAACAACAAATCAGTCAGTCAGTGTGAATTTTGGTAATCAAGTGCGAGTATCGAAATGCATGCAATTAAATTTGAAACTAAGAGTTTTGAGTTTTACCTCCCAGACGCTCCATAGTCCTGAAATGCCCGTCCCTTTCCGCCTCGAGACGGCATTCATGAACGCGTAGCAGCTTCCCAGCGCTGCCCCACCCCAGTCATACCTCGCCGCCCTGGCGAAATCTCTCAACCCTCCGAGATAGGAGAGGTGCACCCTGTTACGCCTGTTTGGGTACAGTGATGCCCCGAACAGGTATAACAAGTAGCACCTCGCCTTCTGTGCTGCATCCTCCTCACCAGTCGGCTCGCCCAGTCCTCTTGTCTTGAATTGGCCATATGTGGCCGTCTCCCCCTCTTTGTTGGGCACGAAACCCAAGAACCACCTCAGCGCAGCATCATCCCTACCAATCCCCGAGTCAAACGGGATCGGGTCTCCTCCTACCTGCAGTCCCGTGATCGCCGAGAAGTCCAGCGGCGTCATCGTCGCCTCTCCGAAGGTAAGGTGAAAAGAACTCGTAGAGTCCCTCCACCTCTCGGCCAGTGCTGTCACCACAGCATGGTCGTGCTGTGTGCCCGTGAGAGTCGGGATGAACCTCCCAAACCCGGCCAGATCCACCAGAGCCCTCACAGAGGCATGCAGCTGCTGGTATATCTCCCAACTTGAGCCCATGCCTCCATGAGCCTTCAAGCGCAAGTCTCTCTGCACACAATCAACAGACAGACAAACAATCAGATGTTAGTCCAATCTCTTATTCAAATCCAGTCGCCAATCAATCAGTAATTCAATCATTCAATGCAAATCAGGTTTATTAACTGCTAAAGTGCGCGAAAGCAATGAAGCAAGAAAGTAAAGAAAGCATACCATCAGGCAGTCCGTCGAAAGGTGGACCTCGGGGTCCAGTAGCACCTCCTCTCCAAAGTACAACTCCCGTTGGGGAGTGTAAACGTCTGAAGCAGAAGGCACAAAGAGGTGCACTGGTGGAGCATAAGTCGCCGCATCGAAAGCTGGTCTCCCTCTCCTCAGCCACTGTCTAGCAGCCTGGACCACCGTCACTCTCCGCCCAGCTGCCCTCTCCTCCTCCTCAGCCTGTGTCCTCGCCTCCTCCGCCACCTCCTCTGTCTCAAAGTCCTCGCAGAAGGCCCTCGCCGCCTCATCCTCAGCGGCGGCTTCCCGTAGCATCGCCGCCTCTCTCTCTCTGCTCTCAACTACAGCCTCCCTCGCTGCATCTAGGATCCCCGGGGCATCTGCTGCGGCTGCCATCACCACCTCCGGTGGCGCGTGCTCAAGATAGTCCCCCCGAGAAATCCCAACCGGACCCTGAACCGTCGTCCTACTACTCTGTCCCCGAGTCAGTGACTCTCCACCAATCACCACTGCCTTCCCCTTATCCCCCTCGCTAGGCTGCCGATCAGGTCTCGGCTCAATCCTCCAGCGAGTTACCCTAACCTCGGTCTCCTCGCTGTCACTACTGCTGTCGCTGTCCACTTCTTGGACCTCCGCCATCTCTTTGTCTCTCCCATCTCCCCTCTCCTCTACCCTCTCCGACGCCGGGGCATCGTCACCACCACCTAAGCCGCTACCCCCGCTGCCATCTCTCTCACCATCCCCACCACCATCACCACCCTCACCATCACCACCATCACCACCCTCACCATCACCACCATCATCACCAATCTCCCCTGGCCGATCGCCACCACCACTGCCGCCTTCTCTCTCCCTCTCTCCTTCATCATTTCCTCCTCTCTCAACTGTCCCCGCGGCCGTAGATGACGGTGTGGCCTCTGGTGGCCCCTCAACCACTGGATCAGAGCCTTGAGCGCTCGAACTCACCGGTGGTGACACCACCGTACCCCCAATACCTCTCTCCACCGTCGGCGAGTCCACCGGAGGTTGTGATTCGTCGGGATTCTCCTTGGAAGTTGATCAACACCTCAAAATCAAGCCCTAATCGACTGAAATCGAACCGAAATTGACCGAAGTTGTACGGGAAAACCCTAGGGATTGGGGGTTTTCGATTTTGCAGAAAATTGAGTGAGGATTGTTTGGATTGGGTTCGGAATCGCAAGAGAGGTGGGAGGATTTGCTTTCGGAAAGATTTCGGAACGTTGTGGAGTTTAATCGGTGTTAATCGGAGTTAAAACGGACGTTATGTTTCTGAACCGTCGTCCCCGTTCAAGGGTTCAAGCGCTTAAGTTGAACCTTTTGAGCGCTGGGGCATCGACTGTTGCAGTTGAGCACTTAAGGGTTCAGGGTTGAGCGCTCAAGGTAGGGTTGAGCACTCAAGGGGGGGACCCTGAGCGCTCAAACCCAATCCTGGCATGACTCTTGGCTTCTTTTGCAAGCTTTGCAGGGGCATTTTGGGCATCCCTTATGATTTGTTAGAATGTTTTGGACTTGTTGGTCCCAATCAATCGAACGCGTATAGATCCAAGAATCTAAATCTCGGTAATTGGTCGCGCTAGACCGTGTTAATCAATCAAAATCATTGTTTACCAATCATGTTTCGCGTTAGCGTATGCGCGAAGTGTTTTGACTGCGGTCTGAGAGTTTTATGCTCATTTAAATCATTTTCTGAGGGCCACGTGCTCGTTTAAATCATTGTTTACCAATCATGTTTCGCGTTAGCGTATGAGCGAAGTGTTTTGACTGCGGTCTGAGAGTTTTATGCTCATTTAAATCATTTTCTGAGGGCCACGTGCTCGTTTAAATCATTGTTTACCAATCATGTTTCGCGTTAGCGTATGCGCGAAGTGTTTTGACTGCGGTCTGAGAGTTTTATGCTCATTTAAATCATTTTCTGAGGGCCACGTGCTCGTTTAAATCATTGTTTACCAATCATGTTTCGCGTTAGCGTATGCGCGAAGTGTTTTGACTGCGGTCTGAGAGTTTTATGCTCATTTAAATCATTTTCTGAGGGCCACGTGCTCGTTTAAATCATTGTTTACCAATCATGTTTCGCGTTAGCATATGCGCGAAGTGTTTTGACTGCGGTCTGAGAGTTTTATGCTCATTTAAATCATTTTCTGAGGGCCACGCGCTCGTTTAAATCATTGTTTACCAATCATGTTTCGCGTTAGCGTATGCGCGAAGTGTTTTGACTGCGGTCTGAGAGCTTTATGCTCATTTAAATCATTTTCTGAGGGCCACGTGCTCGTTTAAATCATTGTTTACCAATCATGTTTTGCGGTAGCGTATGCGCGAAGTGTTTTGACTGCGGTCTGAGAGCTTTATGCTCATTTAAATCATTTTCTGAGAGCCACGTGCTCGTTTAAATCATTTTTTTGAAGGCCACGTGCTCGTTTAATTTGTTTGCAGCTTGAGATGTATTACAGATAGTGAGTTGGGCTGTCTATATCTTGGACGTTACTCATACCAAATAAATGGCATTGAGTCTCATCCAAGAGGGGCAACTGTAGACATCCCAATTTTGAACCCGAGATACGCTCGAGCATCCCCGATGATGAAACAGACCGATTACCTGGAACTTGTAAGAATGATTTGAATTTGATCAAAATCAACCAAACACCACCTGAACAATCAAAATGTTCCAAACCAGCCTAAGCACTGTTGAACCAAGCCAAGCCAGCAAATTGCCTTCCACAGCCTTGAGCGCTCAAACCCCTGAGGAGCACCTTGAGCGCTCAAGCCCACGGCTTTGAGCGCTCAACTCTGGTCCAGTCAGCAACTTGCAGAGTATCTCATCATGAGATTTCCTGCATGGGAGCGTCTGGGGTTGATCTTATACGATCTCTATACGTATAATACATCCCACTAAGTCCTAAAATACACCTAGAATACTTCTAAATACATAAACCCACTTCTTCTCTATCCTCTCTTCCCTCCCACTCACTCTATAAAAACCAGCCAACACCCCTGGTTTTGGGGACGAATGCTCACACTCCTCACCTTCGGATTCCACCAGAAAAACCACTCTTCTCTCTCTCTCTCTACAAAACCACTCTTCCACCATTGAAACCACCTACAAAACCACTCATCAAACCCCGAAATTCGACTCTTGATCATCGATCAACCACCTACATTGTTCAATTCGTCCAGATTATAAGCCAAAAACATCCATAATCACCATCTCAAAGCCCAGAATCAAGTTCAAATCACAAACATCTTCCTAAAGGTAGTAAAATATGTGATATATTCACTGTTTTGGCCCATCTGAGGAAGACCAGTGAGTTTAAGCAAGTTCTCTATACTTGCATTGAACTCACAGAGGTCTGAAAGTTGCTCAGAAACCATTTTCAAATTTGCAGTTACAACAGGTTTGAGCGCTCAAGCCTCTGGCCTTGAGCGCTCAAGCCTCTGGCCTTGAGCGCTCAAGCCCAACTCTGAACAAGCTTCTATTTTACTAACTTCTGAACTTTCTTTTGGTTTTGATCATTATTTAAGAGTTAATTTCGTTCATGTAACTCTCAAAACAGTTTATTTCCACAACAAAACTACATGCATGAATGTAAATTAACCATTTTGTGATGATCAAACATCAAAATCTTCAAATTTCTTATATTTGACTGCAAAACAGTGGCTGTCTGACCTTTTAAAACTTTATTTTATGCCTTTGGTGATCTTGAGGAAGTATTGAAATCTGTTTAAAGGTCAAAAATTGGAAAGCCATGTTATGGCTTGAGCGCTCAAGGTCAGATCTTTGAGCGCTCAAGCTGTTCTTGGCTTTATTTGCAATTTTCCAGCAATTCTGATGATGGATTATGATTTAATTCCTTGTTGGTGTGTAAATCGTCAGTGCAACGTTTGCAATCTGAATCCCTCTCTCTTGCAAAATTGGTTTGAGCGCTCAATCCATGAGCCTTGAGCGCTCAAACTGGTTCTAAAGCAAGTATGTTTTAAGCATTTTTTGGTGATTTCTAGAGTGAGGTGATACTTGTGTGATGTTTCTGTAGTGGTTCAAAGTCTTAAAGCATCATCAAACGTTAAAAACCAGCAAGGAAAATGTGTGGGTGGAATGAGGGTTGAGCGCTCAAGTCATCACCCTTGAGCGCTCAATCCCCATTCTGGGATCTAGATTGTAAACAGTATGATAAGTCTCATGATCATAATTTCTTGAGTTATTGTATGATTTCTGTTGTAATTTACTTCTGTGAACATTTGTAGTTTCATGTTCATCATCCATGTAGATCGCGCGCACAAGCATCCACTGTAAAATCATATCCCTTGTATATTTTGTTATTATGTGATTCCTGTCCCCAATTCTCTCATTTATGTAAATAAATTAAGTTTCAAACATTTTTAAAATCCCACAAAATATTGAGTAGAGACCGGTTCATGGACCGGGCGAGAGGGGTGCCGTAAAACCCTTCCCCTCTCGTAACCAAACCCCCGAATCCGAGAAATCTTTGGTTTCGTCAGGACTAGTAAAATCTTTTTCAATGGGCAACGAGTCATATTTTTTTTATCGGTTTCTCGGGTTCGGACCTCAAATCCGGGTGGCGACTCTAACAATCACAATCTGTTTTCGCGCAATCCAGGTGGGCCGTCCACAACGTCCTAGGTCTAGACAGCCTATTAAGCGCTACAAGAAGGGATATCTTTCCATTTTGTCGTTGTTGTTAGGTAATTAGTTGCTCCATTCATCTAATTGTCCACTACAAGAATATGTGCATTCTTGGGCTCTCTCTCTCTCTCTCTCTCTCTCTCTCTCTCTCTTTCTCTAAAACCTAAACCTAGCCGCCTCCTCCCGGCCTCCCTCCTTCCCCTCCCCCGCTCTACCGCGGCGGGAGGGGAGGGATCTATTTACCTCTTTCTCTCTTCCTCTTTCTCCTTTTCATTTCTTTTGACAGGTTTCTTGCGGTATTGTTGCGTGGCAAGTCTGGGTTTGGGTTGGACGGCAATGGAGGGTTTGGGTTTTGCAGCGCGTGTAGATGATCGGCTACATTGAAGCAGTGTGCATCATCGGCGTTATGGTTCTTGATAGTTGGGTGTTCTTGGGTCGCTTTACCGGTTGATAAGCGACCCTGCGTGGGATTCTCAGTTGGCGACAAGGGCGGCTCTCGATGAGGTTCCTTCTTCATGTCTCTCTTCTTATCGGAATTGGTAGCAGCTTTGGGGTTGTTTTGGTGCTTGGGGGTTGAGGTTGGTTGTTTTTTCTTGGGCGATGGCCATGAGGGGGCTATTGTGGAGGTTGTTGGTCGCAGCAGAAGGCGGCTGTTTGCTTTCAGGGGATGTTTTTCCGGCGTCTGATGTGGGTTGCGGTGGCCGGTGGACGGTTGGAGTGGCTGTTGAAGCAGGAAGATGATAGAGTGTTTAAGGTTAGGTTTTTGGGACTGAAGGTGGGCCTTTGTTTGGGCCGTTTGGTGTTTGTATGGTGTGGGTTTGTTTGGGTTTTGAACTTTACTGTTTTATTTAGTGTGGCATGTTTGGGCCTAGGCCTTTGGTGTTTTTGGGCTTGTCCTATCAGGTGTTTTTATTCCTCCAACCCTTGGTTGGAATCTCTCTTCTCTCTCCCATCTTGATGTACCCTTTGTCAAGATCTCAATAATAAAACTTTGTTGCCGATCAAAAGAAAAAGAATATGTGCATTCTTATATATATATATATATACGGAAATCTTCTAGTCCAAACCCTCCCGTAAATAAGAAAAAATGATTTTTTTTGTTTTGCAAATTATTTTTGGAAAATCCGAACCGTCCAATGTGTTCAGAAGGTGTTTTCAAGGGTCCACGCAGGAAATCTTCAAAAAAAAATACCGGGAAGGGCTTGATCCAAGCAGTTTTTTTCAAAAACTGTATTTTTACAGTTTTGTGAAAATTGCTTGGGTCAAGCCCTTCCCGGTATTTTTTTGATCCAAACATTTTTTTGACAATCCGATCCGTCCATGATCCAAACCTTCTGAACACATTGGACGGCTCGGATTTTCCAAAAAAATTTTGCAAAACAAAAAAAATATGTTTTTCCTTGTTTCTGGGAGGACCGGACTAGAAATTCCATGTATATATATAGAGAACACTTCTAGTCTGGGATTCCCGTTTCCAGACCTCTATGATCCAATTTTTTTTTTGACGATCTGAGCCGTCCCAATGTGTTCAGAAGGTGTTTTCCAAGGTCCACGCGAATATACAATTTTGGCGAAAACTGTTTGGATCAAGCCCTTCCCGGTATTTTTTTTTGAAGATTTCCCACGTGAACCTTGGAAAACACCTTTTGAACACATTGGACGGCTCGGATTTTTCAAAAATAATTTGCAAAACAAAAAAAAAGGATATTTTCTTATTTCCGGGAGTCCGGACTAGAAAATCCGGCTATATATATATAATATATTTCTCTCTATATAATTTTTTTTATTCTTTTTACATTGGTGCAAAAAAAAATTAAACAAGTTCTATGAAAATACATTTGTTAATTTTGCGTCGTTTTTTTTTATTATCAAAACTTTGAAAAAATTCACTAAAGACAAAAATAATCTAAATCTCGAAAAAGTTCATAGTTTTTTTTGTAGGAATACACAAAGAATAGATAGTAGAAATAACTTTATTTGTTGATCATATTGGGTAATCTGTTACAGATCTACACATATTTGATAATCTATTGCTGTTATTAGCATGAAATAGAGGTCAGATTGCAACAGACTACCATATATGTCTATCTTGTTGGCATGATACGGAGTACAGATGTACACATATTTGGTAATCTGTTGCTGTTATTGTCATGAAATAGGGGCCAGATTGCAACAGACTACAATATCTGTCTGCTTTGCTAGCATGATACAGAGTACAGATGTACATATATTTGGTAATCTGTTGCTATTATTGGTATGAAATAGAGGGGTACATTATAATAGATTACCGTATATGTCTGCTTTGTTGGTATGATATAGAGTATAGATCTACACATATTTGGTTATCTGTTGCTGTTATTGGCATAAAACAGAGGCCAGATTGTAACAGACTATTGTATATGTCTGCTTTGCTGGCATGATATAGAGGATAGATCTACACAAATTTGGTAATCTGTTGATTTTATTAGTATGAAAGAGAGGCTAGTTGCAACAGACTACCATATATGTCTGCTTTATAGTACTATGTCAAGATGCCAATTAACACTTAAGCCCAAGAGAGTTCACAATACTCTTTTACTACTGCTACTGCAACTCGCAATTCTCAACTTACCTCCTAGCCTCTCGAAGTTTTTTTTTTTTTTCGAAAGAAAAGAATGAGAAAAAAAAGCACTCTAGTGTATTTATAAGAGTATTTTAACATTATTCCTTACTTAAATATTGAATTGAAGTGGTTAAATATGAAAAATTACTAATAAGTGTATTTATGCTAATCAATCACCTATATATTTCCTTAAAAAATCAACATATAAGGGTATCTATGCCATCAATTGGCCGATCAAAAAAATCTATGCCATCAATTTTTTGTATATTAGAAAAAATCAACAGATAAGGATATATGTGCCAATCAGGAAAAAATGATACAAAAAATTAACAGATAACGTTATCTGCACAACCAGATCTAAAAAAAATGAAAAATTCATTTTTTGTGGTAGCCAAACAAGGCCCTTCCCGGAGGGTCAACAGATAAGGTTATCTGCGCAACAAGATTTTGAAAAAATGAAAAATTCATTTTCTGTGTTGTAGGAAAGGTCAGCGCGTCGGGTGACGTGGCGGTTGACCAGCCTATGAATGGATGGCCACGTGGCTCGAGCAAAGTTGCAAGGGACACGTCAGACGTCGGTTAAGTTTAAGAACGTGCGAATAAGACACCGCGAAGAACGGCCATCGCGGTATTACAATATCCAGATTACTGTTACTTTCAGAAAAGGGATGCCCTTAACAAGGGAAACATTACCTTAAGAAAAAGTTCACCCCTCGCGAGACTCTCAGCAAAGATGGTTGACGCGACGGGGAATAACGGACGCTCACGCTCACACGCGAAATAGACTCGCGACGGCACCTGACCAAAAGGCAGGGGAAGGGAAGTCGATACGAGCTCGAGTTAGGTCTTGGCGCGATCCAAAGGGCTCGCGACCATGACTAAGTACAGCGGGAATAGGGGATATACAAGTGGCTTGGTGGCTTTATAAGGATTAAGGGTCGCGACAAGGGAAAACGATACACTGGAATGACCTAATGGAATCTTCCTAACGGCCAGTGACGTCACCCACGTCGCCTAGATATGCGGGAAGAGCACGTGTCATCATGTTATTGGGGAAATGTCTGCGGCCCAATGATTGGGTGCAGATCCCTATAAATATGGGACATTCATTCACAAATTCCGAGAGAGATTTTCAGATTCGTCCCTAGAGCACGGAAATTCTAGAGAGAGAAAGTGCCTCTGAGCTCTGGAAACAAGAGCATTGCTCTTGCTAGCGCTCGCGAGCCCACACTCCATCTAGAACTGTGATCTCGAGGACGATGATGATCTTAAGGGGGATGGATTGAATTCTGCTGCCTTCTCTTTCTGTATACCTGGCTTAATCCTTCGCCCCTATACACACCCTCTCATTTCCGTTCAATCATTAGCTATTGTTTGCCTCTCCGGATTGATCTTACCATTAAACCAAGAACCCATCCTACATAAGGCGACTCTGCTGGGGAGGCTTTCATAGCTGATGGTTGATACCAGAAGCCGTTTACAAACACAACGCAGTGGTTCACAAATACAAGGCTCTTCTTCTCATAATCTTTTAAGTGCCCTTGAAACCCTTCATCAAAGAGCAATGGAAAATCAACCACCTGTGTTAGAAGAAGTTCAAGAGATTGACACCGCTCAAACCTTAGCTGCTAATGCTGAAACTCTCCAACTCATTAGAGAAGGACAACAACAAATGCAACAAGGTCAAACTCAGCTGCTTTTGGCAATAGCCCAACTCACACAGGCTGTGGTGGCTGCTACAGCGCGAGCGGCTCCACCAGTGCCCCCACCAAATGTTGTGGAGGGAAACCTGGTGGGCGAGCTCCCACAAGTGGTTAACCCACAAGTGGTAAACCCGCCTATTGCACCACCAGCAGCACCACAAAATGGCCATAATACAAACCAGATGGTACCTCCAGTATGCGCGCCAGGCACACCAGCTTCAGAGGGCGCGGCCCAGCGGCCGCAACCCCAAGCATTCCTTACTTTGGCTGATGTCCAAGCTTTGCTACAGCAAGAAAAAGCTAGAGCCACATTACCAACTCTGCCTAGTCCTGAGATTCAACCACCGTATCCTGCTGTGATAATGACCATGCCATATCCAGAAGGATATGTGCCACCCAAATTTGTCAAGTTTGATGGGAAGGAAGGAAGTGCTCAGGAGCATGTCCACCGTTTTATTGAAAGCTTGGGTGTCCATTCACAAGATCCCAATCTTCGATTGCGAGAGTTTTCTAAGTCCCTCACTTCGCGGGCATACACTTGGTATGTCAACCTCGAACCTCACTCTGTAAACACTTGGGAAGAAATGGTGAACCTATTTTACACCAAATTTTTCCAAGTGATACAGAAGATCACTTCACTAAACCTCGTAAACGAGAAGCAGAAACTGACGGAGGATATCATTGATTTCATCAAACGGTTCCAAGACAAAGCTGTTCAGTGCCATGAGCCAGTTCCAGAGAAACGTCTGGTGGAAATCTGCCTCCTAGGCATGATTAAAGAGTACAAGAAGCATTTGATCAATGGCAAGTACCAGACATTTTCTGCTTTGATGGAAGCAGCATTTAATATCCGTGGCACCGTCGACGTGGACGTACCAAAGACCACATGGAAAAGCAAAGCTGGTGGGATTGCTACTGCGGCTTCCGCGCAGGCCTCGCGCAGGCCACAGGGGGGTGATGGTAACCCCAAGAAAAGGATCAAGCCTTTCAAAGATTACAAGGACCGAGCGCGAGATGCACCTCCATATCCTTGCAGCGTAGAAGAGGTCGTAGATCTCGTTAACGCATGGGTCGCGGATGGGTGCTTGAAACTCCCAGAAATTAATGTGCAGCCTACTCAGCAAGATCGCGCAAACCCGAGGTACTGCATCTTTCACAGGAGGGTGCAACACCCTACGAGTGACTGTTGGACACTCAAGGAGATTTTCAAAAGGAAGCAAGACAACAACGAATTAAGAATTGGCGTAAACAGAGACGTACGAGACAGGCCCTACCCCCAGCACGAGGAAGGGGCCGCGATGGCGGAATGCTATAACGGTGGGTACTACAACTTCATGTATGATATGGATGACGAGGTTGAGGAGGTTTATATGACCTCCTTCTATGATCACATTGAAGAAATTGCAAGCTATGACCAGCCCACCGTGGAAGTGAATGAGGAAGAAAGACATCAAATTTTGTCTAAAAGCCACAAGCTTAAGACCTTCTTTGATGGGTTGGGATTTAGCCACAACGTAAGAGTGGAGATGACAAAGGCAATACTGGCTTTAGCTAACGAAAGCCAGGAGGCATGCGTGGTGGAAGGTGGATCGGTCGCAAGGACCATTCGCGAGGACTCTAACGCCATCTCCTTCTCGGACAAAGACAGGAAAGTGCCATTTCCCCATAACAGACCTTTGTTTGTTACTGCTTACATCAACGGGGTGGAGCTCAAGCGAGCGTTTCTGGATGGAGGGGCATCGATCAACATTATGCCCCTCGAGACGTTGAAAAGATTGGAGATCCCAGAGCCGCGAATTATCAAGTCATTAGTAGGGATAGTAGGTTTTGGTGGAGAAAAGAAACCCTCTCTGGGGTACATTGTTCTGGATCTCGCGGTTGGACCCATTCGTGCACCAACAAAGTTCCACATCATCGAGGGGCCAACCAACTACCACGTAATCTTGGGGAGGTCATGGATGCACAAGTATGCAGTGGTCCCATCGAGCTACCATCAGTGCCTTAAAGGCATCTGGGCTGGAAAGAAGATCACTGTACCTGCCACTGAAAGGCCTTTCGAGGTCTGCGAGGCCCACCTTTCTGACGCTGTGTACTTCTCTGAAGTTGAGGAGGCCTGCGAAGCCATAACCGCGAAGCCTGTTGGGATGAAAATTCCAAAGTGGGAAAATATCAAAGGCGAGTCATCAGGACCAGTCCCCGCGAAGCGCCCCACGGTGTTCGACAGGTTGACCCCTCGCAAGATCACAAAGACTAGCGAAGGGGGGAAAACTGTATACCACTTGTGACGGTGCGAAGGGTCAGCAGGCGTTTGTGAGGCTTCTGACCCCCGCGATATGGAAGGAAAAGGAGGGGACGTTGAGATAATTGATAAACCTGAGCCAGCCCCAGAATGTATGCAAGATTGGCCAAAACCCCAACCGGAGGAGCTTGAAGAAATCGACCTAAGAGATGGAGAAGGCACCGCGAGGCCAGTATTTGTTAACAAATCCATGGAACCTAACGCTCGAGCTGATTTGGTGGCTCTGCTTCGCAAGTACAGCGATGTGTTCGCTTGGCACTACAACGAGATGCCAGGCTTGGATCCAAAGCTTGTGAGTCATCATCTCGACGTATTTCCAAACTCCAAGCCTGTGAAGCAACCTCAGAGGAAATACCACCCAGATTTGGAGGAAAAGATCAAGGAAGAAGTGGAAAAACTCAGGAGTGCGGGATTCATCCGCCCGATCCAATATCCAACATGGTTGTGCAACATTGTGCCAGTAAAGAAAAAGAACGGCCAAATTAGGGTCTGCGAGGACTTTCGCGACCTTAATAAGGCTTGTCCAAAGGATGAAATGCCATTGCCCCACATTGACACATTGGTTGATATCACTGCCGGCCATGAAATGTTCTCTTTCATGGATGGATTCAGTGGATACAATCAGATTAAAATGGCGCCTGAGGACGCAGAGAAAACTGCTTTTAGAACCCCTTTGGGAAATTTTTACTATACCGTGATGCCATTTGGGCTCAAAAACGCCGGCGCGACCTATCAAAGGGCCATGACAGCGATCTTCCACGATATGATCCATCATTCTGTAGAAGTCTATGTCGATGACCTTGTCGCAAAGTCAAAATACAGAACGGAACATCTGCGAGACCTCGAAGGAGTGTTCAAAAGGTGCAGAAAGTTTAACATGAGGATGAATCCCCTTAAATGTGCCTTTGGTGTCACAGCTGGAAAATTCTTGGGCTTCTTGGTGCACAGACATGGCATCGATGCAGATGAATCCAAGATCCGCTCTATCTCAACCATGCCCCCTCCCCACTCCCAAAGATCCCTCAAGGGGTTCTTAGGGAAGGTCTCCTATCTGAGAAGGTTTATCCCTGCTCTAGCAGAAATAACCGCACCATTGGGAGATCTGCTGAAAGACAAGGTCAAATTCGAGTGGAAGGATAAGCACCAATTGGCATTTGAGAAAGTCAAGAGTGTCCTGGCCTCACCTCAGACAATGGTCTCTCCACAGAAGGGGAAGCCACTGATCCTATATCTCACATCTACCTCAAGGTCAATTGGGGCACTACTGGCCCAAGAAGTGGAAGGAATTGAAAAGCCAGTGAACTACATCAGCAGAAAAGTGCAAGGGGCAGAGGAACGCTATACACCAATTGAACGCCATTGCCTAGCACTTATTTTCACGGCGCAGAAGCTTAGGCACTATTTCCTCTCGTTCAAAGTGCAGCTCGTGACCAGAAATGACCCAATGCGGTACCTACTGTCTCGCCCTGTTCTTAATGGAAGGGCCGCGAAGTGGTTGCTAACCCTCGCGGAATTTGATATCGAATGCACGGCGCCGCGAGCGATCAAGTGCCAGGCTCTCGCGGATCTGTTGGCCCAATTCCCCAGTGGGGAGTGCGAACCACTAGGGGAGTCACTACCAGGAGATGATTTCGAAGCACTAGCGGCCAGCCATGAACTAGAAAGCTGGATTCTAGGCTTCGATGGGGCAACAGGAGGCAATTCAGCTGGGGCAGGTGTCACGTTGCAAAGTGATAGCGGCGCGAAGGAGTACCTATCATACAAGTTGGCATTCCAATGCTCTAACAATGAAGCTGAATATGAAGCACTTATCCTAGGACTACTCGCGGCCAGGGAAAAAGGAATTAAAAGACTCAGAATTGTGGGGGATTCAAAACTTATAATCCTGCAAAGTGAGGGCGTCTACGCCCTAAAGGAAGCTAATCTCGCGCCATACAGAGCAACTGTTCAAAGACTCAAGAAAGACTTTGATGATATCAGCGTCATTCATAAATCCAGGTCTGAGAACAGGTTTCCTGATGCATTAGCCACTTTGGGTGCTAAGACAGAATTTGAAGGGAGTACTGTGGCCATAGAGATCACAAGAAAGACTGAGCCCTCATTTATTGAGGAAAAAGAAAGTTCCAAGGAAAAAGATTGGCGGGACCCCATTAAAACGCAGATCGCGACGGGCAGTGGAACAATGCCTATGATGGCTCTATCACAATTTACTATCCTAAAAGGGGAGCTGTACTTTCGCGGCCCCCAGGGATGGCTCGCGAGGTGCATCAATGACGAAGAGGCCAAAGAGAAAATGAAGCAGATCCATGAAGAAACCTGTGGAGAGAATGACATAGCGCTGTACAGGAGAATTCAACGTCAAGGGTACTACTGGCCTTCGATGAGGGAAGACGCCGCGACCCTGCTCAGGGAATGTCCCAATTGTGCACTTCACGAAATCGAGCATGAATGCAACTTCTCTAGTGAAGAAACAGATTGGAGGCAGAAATACATTGATTACTTGAAAGAAGGAGCCCTGCCCATGGATCGCGGCGGCATTCGAGAAGTGCAGAGATGCGAGAAGAGATTCTTTGTCAAAGATGACCAGCTTTACAGAAGGACTCTTGACCATATCCCCCTCAAGTGCTTGTCCAATAATGAGGCAGAGGAGGTTTTGCACAAGGTACATGAGATGGAACATCCAGGAGGTAGAAAGCTATATGAGCAAATCACCCATCTCGGGTATTATTGGCCGCGAATGGAAGGGGATTGCAAAGGCCATGTAAGGAGATGTCACGCCTGCCAAAAGCATGGGGACAAGGTAAATGCTCCCTCTGTTGAACTACACCATATTCGAGCCCCTTACCCTTTTCATACATGGGCAATGGACCTGATTGGTCCCATCCATCCCTCCTCGCGAGGTAACCAGTGGATTCTAGTGGCAACAGAAATTACTATGAAATGGGTAGAGGCAGTTCCCTTGAAGCGTGCAACAGGAGATGTGGTGGCCAACTTTATTAAGGAGAACATAATCTGCAGATTTGGAATCCCGAAGGTAATCCTTTCTGACAATGGAACTCCCTTCATAAACAGACAGGTGAAGCAGCTTCTCGCGTCCTACGGTATTAATTAGAAAACTTCAACCCCCCATTACCCTCAAGGGAATGGGCAAGCAGAAGCTACCAACAAGTCCATCGTTAGGATCCTGAGTAAGCACTTGGATGAGAAAGGGGGAGCCTGGGCCGAGCACCTCCCAATTGCTTTGTGGGCTTATAGTACGGCTAAAAGGAAGTCTACGCGAATGAGCCCCTTCAGTCTGGTGTATGGAGCAGAGACAGTGTTGCCCGCAGAGATAAGTGTGCCTTCTGCACGTCTCGCGCTGTCCACTGAAGTAACTGAAGGGGAGCGGAAGGCTGATCTCGAAGCATTGGATGAAAGAAGGGAGGTCGCGGCCGAAAACCAAGAAAAGTATTGGCAGTCTGTGGCCAAGTACTACAACAAAGGCGTGGTCGCGAGAGAATTCAAGGTGGGAGACCTGGTATGGAAGTCAGTTGCTGGGGTCATGCAGAATCTAAAACTGCCAAAGTTCACACCAAAATGGGAAGGCCCCTACGAGGTGATTAAAGCTGCAGAAAGTGGACACTACAGGCTCGCGAGAGTCAGCGACGGATTCCTCACAGGGCCGATCAATGTGAAGTACATCAAGAAGTATTACCCATGATAGGGGCTAGCTTTGATGAAAGTAGGTCCATTTTACAACCTTATGCCATTTTTGTTCATTTCTCTCACAACAATTTTACTTTTTTGCAATCAAGTGTAGCCCTGGGTATTGATTTTCTACCTTTGAGGCAAAGAAATATGGATTGAAATTATGAATGAGAATACTACCCCTGTTTTATCTCGGAAATATGTTCTATAAATGATGTTTTAAAAGATATTCATTGGAGCATACTGAGAATATGATAAAGGAAAATGGTAGAATAAATCTGGCATCCACAGCGATGACCTCGCGGCACGAAATGTTGTCAGCACAAGGGGAAACTTCACCCTTCGCGGAGTGAAAAAAGTACAAGATAGAAGTACTCGCTTACGCTTAAGGCCTTTAAATGTTGCGAAATAAATAGGGACCGAGGAAGTTTCTTCCTTTGGAATGAAGACCCTCGCGACGGCCAATTCCCACAAATAATTGGGAACCAAAGTAAATTTCTTTGGAATCACTGACCTTTTTCTTTAAAAAAAAAAAAAAAGAGAGTTGGAAAACAAAAAGACCTCACAAAGGGAAACCCTAGTCTAACCAAATGCTAGGGCCCTCAGAGGAAACAGGTCTGCGAATAAAAGGGGAAACACAAAGCAAATAAAATATGCACAAGGAAGATTTGCCCCTTGCTGCCCCGCGCGACCATACAAAAACAATAACAGCAATGAGTCATAGACAAAGTTCTAACAGGATTTCATTGATACTCAAGTCATGGATACAAAATTTGTAAAAAAAAAAAAAAGAGAGCCTTAAGCTACTCGCTGAGCTTCTGGGCAATCGAGTCAACTGGAGGGAGAATGGGCTCATCACCGCTCAAGGTAGTTTTTGGGGCTGCCTCCAAAGCCTGATGCTCTTCGACAAGTAGCTCGTGGCCAGCCTTTAAAGCAGAAATTTGTTCTTTGGCCTCAGCGAGCAAACGATTGTACCTTTCTTCAACTTCGGCGATCTTGGCTTTGCTGTCTTGGATCTTGAAAAGACTCGCGAACAAGGTCTGCGTCGAATAGACCTTCTCCAAGTACTCGCGAAGCCACCCCAAGTCTATCCCGAAGGTCTCCATATCCTTGATAGAGGACATGACGTCCTCATATTTCTGATCATTGAAATCTTTTACCTTCATCCGCTGCAGACACACCACGGTCTCAACAACCAAGTCGAAAAGTGTACCACCAACCAGACGACCAGCGGTGCAGTTGGAAAAGGTTTGGGGATATTGCTGTTCCAAAGCCCGAAGGATCGGGGCACTACAAGCCCTGATCCTCCACTGATGATCACCTTCGGTGTCAGAAAGGAGAGCATAACAGGGAAGCACGAATCTGGACATCTCGTGGTCGCCATCATGCTTCACTACAACGTCCTCAATTTTAGGAAGCGGTGTGTGCTGGCTCTTGTCCTCGAGAAGCGGCTCTGAGTCATAAGTATGGCCCGGTATTAGCAACTTAGAAGGGGTAAAAGAAGGAAGATGAAAGATGTCGTCCATCCCTGCAAAAATATCACTACTGCACTTACCTTTGGAGCCTCCAGAAGCTTCTTCACCCTCCTCGCTGCTCTCGCCGAGGTCATTCATGTCTGAGCTCTCGCTTACGTTTGATTCAGGGATGGGCTTGGAACCAAGGGTGCTCTTCTCGGTAGAAGAAGGTATGTTTACTACATCATCTTCGCGAGGAGGTGGTGAAGTACCATCTCGCGAGGAACCAGCCTTGATAGGGCTGAATTTTGGAGGGGAGGGTTCAGCTCTTGGAGAACCCGCTGGCGACTCAATCTCCTCAGCAGGCTCGGGGTTCGTAATCGCGGTAGCTCCCTCTGAGCCCGCGACGTCCCCCGCTCTCTCCACTTCTTCTGGTTTGTCGTCTGAGCCACCGACTTCCTGCGCGATTTCCTTCGCTATATTGCTCGCGACATTCATGGCATTGAACTCGTCGACGACAGGGGCATCTGAGCCTTGTTCCTTGGCGGGGCTCGCAGACGTAGACTCTTTCGAAACCCCCTCCTGGGGAGGGTCCTTGGAAGAGGATGATTTTTCAGCATCGCGGAGAGGAGAGTTTGCGAGAGGGACGTCTTCGGCAGCACCAGTAATAGGTTCCAATAGTTGGTCCCCTTCGCCTGCGGGAAAGCACATAATATCTTGTGAGAATGGAGGACAGAAGCAAAGTAAAATAGTTAAAAAAAAAAAATGTGTGCGTTGCCTTGAGGAATTTGAGCCGATGGCTCAGTTTGAGGAGGGGGCTCCGAGAGGAATGAAGAGGAATCTTTTATTTTTCTACCCTTCCGCGAGGGACCCTGAAAAGATGAGAAACGTTCATAGATCAACAAAAGCGTAAAAAAAAAGAAGAAGAAGAAAACAAGAAAAGAGAAAAGGGAAAACAATAATCTTACCCTTGCCCTCTTAGGAGCACGCCCTATCTGGAGAGGGGAGAGGTCCTCAGCCTTCCTTTTATCCGCGGGAGTAGGGGGTCGTGGTGTGGAAACAGTCGCTGTACCTTCAGCCTTTTTCTTCCCCTTCGCGGTGATATGCTGCGGCGAGGGGACTACCATGTCCGCGGGACGGATTCACTGAATGGGGATGGCGCTGATCACGTCCAAAGGAGCCGCGGTGCCTTTGACCCAACAAGATTGGGGACCGCGCCAATCGGGGTCCTTCCCTGGTTTGAAAGTGCGCAGGGTTAGGTCCTTCTTCGAAATGGGCTCCGCGGGTGGCACCACCGTTGGGGTCTGAACAAATCTCGCAAAGGATTGCAAGTTCCTGGCCCAGTATACCCTGTTTTCTGGGGTAAAGGCTGCCTTACGCTTGGAGCTAGGGATGATCCTATCTCCCCCATAGCCCGCGGTGAGCTCGTGGTTGAATGACTTCAGAAAACGACGAGTCCCGGTTAAGAAATCCTTGGGCAGGGAAGGAGGCTCGCGAGGGACGCCCTGATCGTACCCAAATTGTAGCTGGAGCCTGTCAGCTCTATACAGCACCATGATGGGGCCCTCAGCGGAGGGAGTGGGAAGATAGCTAGGGGTGACCCACGCGAGGAGATCCAACTTATGGGATCGGATGCTTTTGCTCTGAAAATCCACCGCGGTGTCTTCCAAAAAGACGGCGGGGCCTAGTGCGCCATCAGCAGGTTGCTCGTAGGGACGAGGATTAAAGGATGTCTTTTCGTCGCACCAGTCCTCAAACAGTTTGCTTGAGGAGGTCTTTGCCCACCTCATGATCCTAGGCACCCTCTCACTCAATCGCAAGATGGGCATACCCTTGGCGTCGCGGATGATATCACCAGCAACATTCCTCTCCTGGACAGTCTTCAGTGGAGGGAGCTCGCGGGGAGAAGGAGCAATCGCTGGAAAGTACTCGTAGAAGAAACCGAGCAAGAAGGAGATATGAATCATCGAAGTAATCTCATACCTCCCCATAGATCGCTCGAAGTCCTGAGCGGTGCGGTCTAACTGGCGATAAAAATGGCCCAAAAACATGGGACCCAACGGAAGTCTCTTCTCTGCCGCGAGGACGGCTGCGAGGGGAATCATCTCGCGGCGGGGCCCCTCGTGGGGAAAATCAGGGAAGAGGAAGAGAGACAAGAACTGAACGAGGAAAGCCGCCAAGGATAGCGGACCCTCGTGATAAGCACTCATGGTTATCCCAAGCTTCCCATCCACCTCGACAGGGGCAATGTCGCGGAACCAGTACCGCTGCCAAGAGCCCCAAGTCGTCTTGTTGGCTTTCGAAGGAGCTCGGACCTTCCCCGCGTTGTCGTAGCGCGAACCATACTCGCCAGCCGATTTGAACTCCCCCTCTATAAACTCAATTACAGTCTTAACCTCAGAAGGACAGGTAGCGGGGTCGTAGTGATACTCTCCGCGGGTGGGAAGGCCCATTAGAACCTCGGTGTCAAGAAGAGTCGGAGCGGCCTCTCCGAAAGGAAATATGAAGGTGTGGCTAGTGGGGCTCCAACGGCTCACCGCGAAATCGAGATCGCGCTGAGGGCGACTCGCGACGAAATGTTGCGAGAGTTGCACAGTCTTCAGCAAACCCACTCTGTCAAGAGTCACTCTGTGCTCGAATTTGTCAAGGATCGTGGACACCCAATCGCCCCAATCCCTTGGGGGTTGAATGTTGGCCTTATATTGGACCTGCGAAAAAGGGTAATCGCCCCTCTCGATCCTCAGCCTCACCAACGACGATGGGTCGACCATATCCGCCTCCGAAGCACTAATTTCATCAGAAAGCAGGAGGGGCTGAGCGCTGGGATTACCCCGGAGAGGAACGTAACCCATGATGTTAGCCCAGAAGATGTCGCCGTCAGACCTCAAATATGGAGCCCTTCTCCATTCACTGGCAGGAGGAAGGGACGTTTTCGCTAAAAGAGCCTCAGTGTCAGACTCATGTTTACGCGATCAAGCCATGACTCGCTTGAGAAAGAAAGAAAAAACTAGGGTTTCGAAGAAGAAGGAGTTCGAGAAATTCTGGAGACTTAAGAAACTTGGCAAAGGAAGAGTAAAAGGTTCTCTCTCTCTCTGAGGAGGTATTTATAGACACGGCTTGGCTGTCATCACGAAAACGAACGGCTAAGACGGTGTCAGCAGTCCAATCGGCCTGCAACTTCGAAATTTGGAACGGCCACCTTTTGGAGGGAAGGCTAAAATGACGGACTCCGCTGACGTCGCACGCGCGCGATCCGGCGCGTGAGCAGCCACGCGCCGCGAAATCACGCTCGCGCGAGGGGCTTATGTAGGAAAGGTCAGCGCGTCGGGTGACGTGGCGGTTGACCAGCCTATGAATGGATGGCCACGTGGCTCGAGCAAAGTTGCAAGGGACACGTCAGACGTCGGTTAAGTTTAAGAACGTGCGAATAAGACACCGCGAAGAACGGCCATCGCGGTATTACAATATCCAGATTACTGTTACTTTCAGAAAAGGGATGCCCTTAACAAGGGAAACATTACCTTAAGAAAAAGTTCACCCCTCGCGAGACTCTCAGCAAAGATGGTTGACGCGACGGGGAATAACGGACGCTCACGCTCACACGTGAAATAGACTCGCGACGGCACCTGACCAAAAGGCAGGGGAAGGGAAGTCGATACGAGCTCGAGTTAGGTCTTGGCGCGATCCAAAGGGCTCGCGACCATGACTAAGTACAGCGGGAATAGGGGATATACAAGTGGCTTGGTGGCTTTATAAGGATTAAGGGTCGCGACAAGGGAAAACGATACACTGGAATGACCTAATGGAATCTTCCTAACGGCCAGTGACGTCACCCACGTCGCCTAGATATGCGGGAAGAGCACGTGTCATCATGTTATTGGGGAAATGTCTGCGGCCCAATGATTGGGTGCAGATCCCTATAAATATGGGACATTCATTCACAAATTCCGAGAGAGATTTTCAGATTCGTCCCTAGAGCACGGAAATTCTAGAGAGAGAAAGTGCCTCTGAGCTCTGGAAACAAGAGCATTGCTCTTGCTAGCGCTCGCGAGCCCACACTCCATCTAGAACTGTGATCTCGAGGACGATGATGATCTTAAGGGGGATGGATTGAATTCTGCTGCCTTCTCTTTCTGTATACCTGGCTTAATCCTTCGCCCCTATACACACCCTCTCATTTCCGTTCAATCATTAGCTATTGTTTGCCTCTCCGGATTGATCTTACCATTAAACCAAGAACCCATCCTACATGTGTTAGCCAAACAAGGCCCTTCCCGGAGGGTCGACAGATTACGTTATCTGCGCCATCAGATATGAAAAGAAAAGAAAAATTCATTATTTGTGTTAGCCAAACAAGGCCTTTGCAGAGTATTTTTGTCATATATTGCCCAAATGTCCTGTTGGCCTTATTGAAAAAGTTGATGTCCTTTTTCCATTAATAACCTCTATACTATGTCCTTCTCGAAAAAGCTCTCAACTTTTATTCACAAAATATCAGTTTATCACAAGAATAATTTGACCATGTGAATATAGAAATACAACAAGTAAATCGAGAGTATGAAAATAGTATAAGTAGGAAAGTTGTTGCCTGTGAGAATGAGAGTAGTGTAGTCACTGTCTTAAGGCTAATATTCCTCCCCTCGTGAAGGTTCCACTAGAGTGTACTAGCCCTAAGATAAATCCCAAGAGCTCACAAGCATTCCTCATCCGATGTTCACGACCACCGAGAGGTTTGAACGAGCTACGAACTGAGTTGCCCGATAAACAAAGACAACATAATTAAGCCCACAGAAACATATTTGTATCTCTCTTTATCTATGAACTTGTGTATCATCATATGTATCTTCTCCTATTTCACCCTCTCCACCCTTTCACTAAACCTCAATATATATAGGAGTATATGGTTTAAAGCATCATTATTCTTGTATACTAAATGACTATAGGAGTATATGGTTTAAGTCTCTTTTACTTTTGTAACAGAAAATAGTTTAATATACAATAAACTCTATAACGGTAAAAGGTGTAAATAGTGGTAATTAAATTGAGAAGTAATTATTTTATTTTTATTAAAATGTTTCAACAATCCCCCACTTTTAATAAAAATAAAACAATTATTATTTGACTTTAAAAAAACATTATTTTAAAATACGATATACACGAAGAAAAATTTGGGCAACTATATACTGTGCAATCGGTGTGGATGTCTTCCGGACTTGAACCCACACTTAGTGTTAACAGTATTCCTTTGAAGGATCATAGAAGGCCTATACCTTGAACTAGATCCTTTGAGCCAAAGTTTAACATGTCACACACACAGTACCGGTACTGAACATCAGTTTGAGGGTTAGTGCTTTAATGGCCATGCACTGAATCTTGATTCTCATGAGGGTTATGTGGACGGTCGACCTCCACGCCGATTATTTGTTTGAAAATAGAGTCGCCACCCGGGTTTTTGGAAAATGGTTTAGGATCTGAGACACTGTTTTGAAAAGGATTGAGAAAATGATTTAGAAAATGATTTAGAAACCAGAGATTCGTTTTGGATTCAGGAGCCAGGTTACGAACGGGGAAGGGTTTTAATGCACCCCGCTCGCCCGATTAAAAATCGGTCTTTACTAAACATTTGTGGGATTTTTAGAAAACATTTTAATGCCGAATTTTATTCAAATAAACATTTTAAATCAAGCAAAGCAGACGATAATAATGAAAAACAAGCAACTAACACGTGAATTATACAAAAATCAAGGGTTCAAACCGTTCATGCAAGGCACAGATTAAAATTTCAAATTTTACAAAAAGTGTGCCGTGCGGCATTGTTCATCATTCCAACGGTCAAATTTTTCTAAAGAGTGTCGTACAACACTCCAAGTGTATCGTGCGGTACAAGAGGAGTGCCGTGCGGCACTGTTTACTTCATAAACAGTTCAAAACTTTGGTTTTTCGAAATTAGTGAATGGAAACTTATACAAGGCATGAAACTTGATAAAAAGCAGATTATTTTAGATATGAAAACAATGTGCTTAAATAAGAGATGTTCCTCCTCACTAAGTTACCCCGTACGAGGCGATATTTTCGCCGTACGACGCAACCGGGAGGTTTCGAATTGAACTGGTTTTTGCTATAACATGGGTATCCCAAATGTGGAGATAATATAGAAGATCATCCCACACTTGGCACCCCTCCCCTCAGGGTACCAAAGTTGTGAATTTTGGCGAAACGGGATCGTACCTCGGTTGCAACTCTCGGATTAATACTCTTTCTTGAACTTCTGAATGTGGCTTGAGCTTCCTTTGGACTTCAACTTCACTCTGGTATAGTGACAAAGAGGGTTGATGGCTTGAAGTTGAGCAAGCTTGGAATGGCGACCTCACGGCTTGGGAACCAAAAATAGAGGGTTGAGTTTTTTATTGGATTTGCTTTGGAGAGGATTATAAGATTGACTTATGGAGATTATGGATAGTAATGGAAGTGATTTGCAGTAGAGATGGTGTTTTTGACAAGGGGTTTAGAAGTAGAGTTTCATGGTGTCCTTCATATTTTTCTCTCATCCATTTCCATTGGAATCGATTGATTTATATAGGGGATGGGTGAACGTGATTACCAAGTTTTCTTCCTCCCCACACAAAGAAATCATGGCTATTTCATAGCCTTTAAGCCCTTGTATGCAACAATGATGATCAGAGAAACGAATCGTCGACATTTTGAGCTGCTGGAGCTCTGCCAAAACTGTTTGACAAATGACAGTGCCGTATGGCACACAAACTGTGTCGTGCGGCACACCAACTGTGCCGTGCGGCACACTTCCACCGCCAAAATTCAAAAGGCTGTTGTACGTGACTAAGGTTGTACCGTGCATGAAAGATGAGTACCGTACGGTGCTGTTGACTGAGTTGACTTGGAGAATTTCAATCCGAGAGACTTTCCGGGTGTTTCCTTTCATCATCGGGGATTAAAATGTATACGAACGTCTCATTTTGGGGTGCCTACAGTTGCCCCTCTTTGACGAGGCTTGTCAATCATTGTGTGATGAAAGTCGCGTCAAAGATAGAAGACACCCCTCTATTCGAACATTCGCGGGAAACAAGTAAATTATGATGCATGTGGCCGCATTCATATGAGCTGCCTACGTACCCCATTGTAGGGATCAGACCAGCGTAGTTCATCTGGGCTTAATGCAAAATGCAAAACGGTGATTCACGCAAATATAAGAGTTACAGAAAATATAACTTGATCGGATTACGGGGATTGTCACTCTGTTCTTCAATGAGGGAAAAACGAATGATGTGCTGTGGATGCAACCAGTGAGATCCTGTGAGTGCGAGGGATCAGTGAGGTCCCTCTAAAGTGATTAGTGCGAGACCAGTGAGGTCCCCAAAAAGGGTTCGAGTGAGACCAGCGAAGTCCACAAAAAGGTTTGAGCGAGACCAACGAGGTCCCCAAAAGGGTTCGAGCAAGACCAACGAAGTCCCCAGAAAGGTTTGAGCGAGACCAGCGAGGTCCCCAGAAAGGGTTGAGCGAGACCAGCGAGGTCCACAGAAGGGTTCGAGCGAGACCAACGAGGTCCCCAGAAAGGTTCGAGCGAGACCAGTGAGGTCCCCAGAAAGGTTCGAGCGAGACCAGCGAGGTCCCCAGAAAGGCCGGTGTATCACTTCTTCTCCTCCTTTCTTCAAATCTTCTTCAACTTTTCAGTCCAAACTTCTTCCAAAATCACACTTTCACTTCCGAGATACACCGTTTATAGCCGATTCCGGCGAAGAATCGAGTGATCCTGTTGTGTCCGCTGAAGATACGACATCGTCGGAGTTCGAGGAGGGTAGTACGGCATCCAATGAGTCCGGGAGTGACTCGTCCATGGGTGTTCTGGCCAATATTGATGACATCGTGGGTACCAGTGATGCCACGTCGATGGGTGGTGGTGACGTTGGTGAAGACCAATGTGATGCACGACATGCTCAGAGTGCCGTGCGTGACGATGGGAATACCGTGCCAGTGGATTCGAGTACCGTGGGCAGTGGTGGTACCATTGGTGATGACCTGAGTGTCATACGGCACACTGAGAGTGCCATGCCTATTGATCAGAGTGTCGTGCAGCATGCCGAGAGTGCCGCAGCTATTGGTCAGAGTACCGTGGTGAGTCCCTTAGCTGTTCATGAAGGTCCAGAGGATATGGACATTGATCCCCCAGGTACAAGTACTCCACTTTCTGATATTGTCATGAATCTTGGTGGGATTGATGTTGGGATAGAGAAAATCGGTGTCCAGGAGAGTGGGTCTCAGACTGGGGTTGTTTCGAGTGCCGTTCTGGAGGCTACTCTTGTGACTGAGATTATTATAGGTGGTGAGCACGTTGTGACTGACATACCGGTGGTTTGGGGAGGTCCCGGTGATAGGGATGTTCAGGTGGAGGATGTTGTAGGAGAGAGTAGCACTGATAGTGAGGAGATACCCTTGGTGAGACGTATTGCTCCGGGTCCGGCCATTGCAATTGGTACTGCTAGAGTGCCAGAAGAGAGTGCTAATAGAGAGGCAGAGGTTTCAGAGCCTCCACTGTTTGTTCCTGCAGTTGGTTTTGACTTTAGCAAACACTTTGGAGGGGGCGAGAGATGAGGACATTGCGGCGACTTTGCAGGAGTCTCCTCAGTTTGAGAATATTCTGATCCAGGAGGGTGTACCATCTCATGTTCGAGATGTTGAGCAGGAGGAGAGAGAGAGAGAGAGGCCGAGGTGGCCGCCGGGGAGGAGCGTATGACCAAAGTCCGGGAGGTTGAGTTGGCGTTGGAGCACAGAGTTCCTTTTACGCCTGCCACTTACGTGCCACGGGTTTCTTTGGCTGAGCACGGGCTCGAGCTTTCCATCCACTTCCCAGCTCATCCTTGTTGGGCTGATAACCAAGACCCAAGCGATGATTATTCATAGGGAAATCAGGGAATTCAGCCATTCCTTGATTGTCGCGGCCCAACCCCAAACCAGGCATGTAAGCCATTTTCCTCATCATTTTAACCGTAGAACTAATCGAGAAATCTTCATCCATCTTGATAGTGAGAACGGCCCCAGCGGTGTCAAAAGAGAATCCTCCGAGAGCGACGTCTTCTTCTCCATGTGCGATCTCCAGCACAGGGGCATTATCAGAGACATGAGGACGAATCCCGGATTCTCCATAGATAGTCAGAGTTCCTGTGTCTAGACCAAGCTAAACTTTCTGATGCAGAGAGGATGGTACTGCCATAATGTCTGGGTGGTGAAGCCATGGCCTACCCAGCAACAAGTTGAAAGATGAAGGAATGTCGAGTACATGAAACTTGACGTTAGACTTGAAATCTTCGACTGATATTTCCAATTGAACAACTCCGACTACATCCCTGCGCGTATTATCATAGGCACGCACTCCGAGGTTTGATGGTTGGAAATCTTTAGTCGTAAATCCCAGACAGTAGGTTGTGCGTAGTGGGCAGACATTTAAAGCAGATCGATTTTCTAGGAGAATAATGGGGACCCATTTCCCCATACACTTCATGATGATGTGTAGCGGCTTGTTGTGACCGGCTCCTTCTGCTGGCAAATCTTTCTCAGTGAATGTCACAACATGTTTTGCCCGGTTTGGCGCAAGCAAGGCTACCAGTGCTTCAGGGGGAGTGTCAGGCGGCACTTCCATGTTAGACAGAGTCTTGATTAGTTTCTGACGGTGTTCCCTGGATGAGGAAAGCAGCCCCCAAATGGATATTGATGCTGGAGTTCTTTCAAGTTGCTTCCGGATGGGATCTTCCACCGGCATAGGATTCCTTTGCGGCGGTTGAGTGACAACTTCTGGTGTCTGAGTGACATCTTCTGAATTACTTGGAATTGAATTGTCCTGGACAGGATCGTCCCAAGCAAATGCCCCAGCCTGAGCATGGTTAGAGGTGTTGCCTCTTTGCAGGTTAGCAGGTTGATAAATCCGTCCGCTTCTTGTTACTCGGTTGACCGATGGTGGCTCTTCATCCCAAAAGTTAGAAAATTCATTGACCTCTCGCTTTCCAGTCTTGATGGATTCCAATTTCTGTTTAGTGTCAAAATACTCGGACCAAAAACCTACAAGGCTATCCTCGACTTTTCGTTTCTCGATCTTGATGTTCTCCATCTTCTTTCCCAGATTTTCCACTGCTTGATCATGCCAAAATGAATCATCCAACATGGCTTTGTTGACTGTCCACACTTCATCGTTGTCGACTCAGATATCAATCACGTCTTCTTCGCTCCAAAATGAATCCATGGAATCCGTAATTAGAACCGAAACATCTGGCTGAGGAGGAAATGGCACAGATGGCCGGGGTAAAGACTCCCCGATAATGTAGGCTTGAGGAAACCAGTCATGGTCACCAATAAAAGTTTCTATGGCAGAATGTTCTACAATCCCAGGAAGTGGAGGTGGCAACAAATTATCCGGAGGATTGCTGCTAGGGACCCAATGATAAACTTCACCGAGTGTCCGATTCCATATATCTCCAGGTTCTTCAAACAATGCAGGGAGTGAAACTGCATCAAGAGGATCAGCATAAATCGCCTCCCACCTTTCTCGCCAATCTTCCTGTTCACTTGGTTCAACATATTCAAGAGTATGCACCATACCTGCGATGCACACGACTTTGTCGATCCGACAGTTACTGGAATCCGTCGGTATAGAAACAACCGGCTTGGCATGAGAATCTGAGATAATAAACTGGCTTGGGTCCCACTCTTGGCGGAGTTCTTCCCAATCTTGATCATTCATGGCCCATTCTTCACTTTCCGTGATATCTACCCATCTAGATTTCTGTTCTGGTGTAATGCTTTCGAGGAAGCAGACTTCAAGATCCTCTGGTACATGGACAATTGGCTTAGGTTCGGTGGCTCGTATGATGTATAGGCTACGGTTAAATTTGGCAGAGTTTGGGTTATTTGGAGTGGAGCTGAGGGAGATTTGGTTGATTTGGGCATTGGGTTTGTGTTCTGGCATGGGGTTTGAGACAGTGTTTGGCTTTTTGAGGGGGAGTGGAAGCGTTCCGTCTTCAATAAGGTCTTGGACTTTGTGCTTGAGACGGATACAATTGTTGGTGTGATGACCGGGCATTTGGTGGTAGGGACAAAAGACATTCGGGTTATGGTTTGGAGGAAGTACTTTGGGTGGTTCGCGAGGCTCAAGTGGCTTGATGGTGTCTCTTTCAAGGAGCTTTTTGTAGACTGTGGTTAAGGGAAAAGGGAATTGGTAGAAATTTCTCATTTGCCGGGTTGGCTGGGTTGCTATCTGATTAATGGGCTCAGTTTTGGTTGGCTTAGAGTTTGAGGAGCTGGTCTGGGCATGATTGTATTGGTTGGTTCCGAACAGGGTATTGCTGTTGCCAGAGTAAACTCGTTTAGGCTTGGCAGATTCTCCTTTCTCAAATATACCAGTTCTGAGTGCATCTTCAACCGCAAGGCCGGCTTCATAAAAAGTCTTGAAGTTGGCGGTGGTTTGAAAAACTACCAGGTGCTTTGCAAAATCGGGCGCCAAGTTCTTCGTGATAATTCTCATCTGCTCTTTCTCCGAGGGTCGATCTATCATCTGAGATGCTTTTCCCCTCCATCTTTTGATGAAGTCATCAAAGGACTCGTTTGCTCCCATCTTGGTTGCGTCCAACTCTCGAATGGTCATCTCAAGTTGAATGTTGTAATTGTACTGGGCCATGAAGGCTGCCCCAATATCTTCCCAACTTCCTTTCTTTGAAATGTCAAGATTCAGAAACCATCGCAGTGCCAGTCCTGTCAGAGTCTGTTGAAACATCTGCCCCATGGCATTCTTCTCAATGTTATACATGGACAGAGTGCCCACATATGTTTGTAGATGAGCTTTTGGATCTCCACTTCCATCAAACTTTTCCTAGGCTATAGGCTTGAATCCTTCCGGGAGTTTGGCACCGGGAAATAGACACAACTTGTCCATATCAACACCTGCGGCAGTTACTTTCTCTTGTTTCTGGACCGATTCCTCGAGTTTAGCGACTTTCGCCATTACTGCTTCCAAATTTGGATTCTCTTGCGGAGGTGGATTCGGTGGTGGTTGCTCTCCTGGACCTCCTGGCGGCCTGTTCTGAAGGGTCATCCCTTGTATCAGGAGTAGCAATTCAGCCATTTGACTATCACTGTGTTCCCGTTGTTGCTAGATTGAGAGCCTCGATCTCGTTCTTGTTTGACATATCTGCAGGACCTGCTGAATCTGATTGTACCATTTTTTACTCAGTTCAAATTAATCGCTGTTTGGGAGTTCTAGTCCAACTAGGTACAGTGTTCTTCTCGCTCTTACCAATGATTGAAGCTGATAGCGGAAACTGTAGACACCCCGATTTTGAACCCGGGATGCGCTCGAGCATTCCCGATGATGAAATAGACCAATCGTGCATACCTCGAGGCTAAGAACAAAGCTTGAACTCACCAAACCACCCTAAACCATTCTAAACCCTCCTAGAACAACCTTAAACCAACCAAAATGACCAAAATACCCTTCAAGCCATCCATAAACCATTTCAAAACAAACCCAAGCCTACACCATCTTCTAGTACATTCAAAACCCTCTTTATTGATATATAATACGTCTCAATCCATTTTGAAATGAGGGATATATGCCCATTTTACCTAAACGATTCATTCTTCCGACCATCTGAGGGTAAAATGGTCACATACTTGGATGTACAAATTATTTTGGGTTCAAACTACTTGGATTAGAAAGTACACTTGACAAGCTTTCCAACGCTTCAAACCACGCACGAAACGGAGTTCGGTAGCACCCGGGACAGCCCCGCAAAGTTTTACCTTTTGAGCAACAGCCTTGAGCGCTCAAGGCCCCAACCTTGAGCGCTCAAACCCAAAAATCCCACCTTGAGCGCTCAAGCCCATGGCTTTGAGCGCTCAACTCTGATTCAGATCAGTTTTCTACAGAGCATCTAATCATGATATTCTACTGCAAGAGGAGCGTCTACCTATGTTTTCTACTGCCTAAATACACTTCCTAGACCCTTGAACATCTCCTCAATCACCCCCCAAACCCAATTCAAAAATTAAACCCATTTCCCTCCCATTTCTCTCTCTATATAAACCTCCTCCACTCCCTTGGCTGATCTCTTACACTCTCACACCCTTCATCAGCCCTCTCCACTCTCTCTCATCACTTCAATCACATTTTAGCCTTTCTCTCCTCCATAGCCACCACCCTCCATCATCTTCAACCTCTAAAACACCCAAAAATCTCATCTTTAAGGCCTACAACACATGGGTCTTTGAGAAACCAACTTCAATAGCCTCTCTCTCACTCTAACAAGCCATTTACAGCCCATACACTCCATCAATTTCGTCCAAACCTAGCTCTTCCATCAAAACCCACCTCATCCAAGCCAAAATCACCATTTTAAGCTCAAATCCTCCATCATCCACTCAATCAATCACTCAATCAGCCCTACACTTACACTCCTCTGTCCAAAATACTTCATCTATAGCCCATAAACACAGCCACTACCCATCCATTCATCAAACCACAAGTTCAAGCCTTGATCATAGCCGAAAAGGTAGAAAATCATGTGAAAATCACTGTTTTGGTCTTGCTGAGGGAGACCAGTGGGCTCATTCAAGTTCCTCATACTTGAAATGAGCCTACAAGGTCTAAAAAGTATCAAGAAAAGCATTTTTAAAACTTGTTATTTTGGTATTCACTTTCCAAAATTCTTCAAAGTCCATGTTTCTGTCCAGTTTTGTGAAAATAAAGTATAATCATTGATTTGGGGTTGTTTGATCATCCAATGTCATGTTATAGCAGAATTTGGCGACCTGGAAGTGGCTTGAGCGCTCAAGGCCTTACCCTTGAGCGCTCAATCCACTTTGAGCGCTCAAACCCCAACAGAAAGTCAGTCACAGTGTTTCAGCCATAACTTTTTACTCCAAACTCCGTTTTCAACGTATTATATATCAAAACGTAGATAATTTGAAGGGCTACAACTTTGTAGTTTTATATTCTTCCTGATTATGTCTCAAAGGCTTCCAAAAAATGCAAATAGTGTTGGAAAGTCAAATAATTTTGCTCAATATGGTGTTCTAAGTCCTATTTCTCTCTTTCATAGTCATTTTCTTTGTTTATATCATTCCACCATCGCATTGTACATTGCACAAGCATCCACCATCACTTGGTTCGTATTTGAATACTTGTTTATGTGTTTTCCCATTCCCATACTCCCCGTTATTTGCTCAAAATCGAATTTCAAATATTTTCAAAATTCCACAAAATATTGAGTAGAGACCGGTTCATGGACCGGGCGAGAGGGGTGCCGTAAAACCCTTCCCCTCTCGTAACCAAACCCCTGAATCCGAGAAATCTTTGGTTCCGCCAAAATCAGTGAAATCTTTTTCAAATGGGCAAACGAGTCATATTTTTGATCGGTTTCTCGGGTTCGGACCTCAAATCCGGGTGGCGACTCTAACAATCACAATCTTTTCGAACAATCTCGGTGGGCCGTCCACAGAAACCAAATGAATTTAGTGGCTGGTGCGAAAAATGCTATGTGCATGCTTTTTGAAAGAGGGGTTTATGTACAGATGAAAGAATGATGCATGATGTGCAATGCAGCCACAGTTTTGGAAAGGATTGCCCCAATTTTCAATGCTCTGTATCTGAATTTTTGTTTCATTCGAAAAGTTTTTGCAAAACAAAGGTCAAACCTTTCTAGGGGTTGCCTACGTATCCCCATTTCGGAGGAATCAGGCTGTGACGTAGTTCGAGACTACAACTGGCTCTCTCCCTCAAACAACGAGAAATTCAACATAGAGGAAAGTACAAACTGACTCAACTGACATAAAGAAAAGTACAAACTGGCTCAATAAAGCAAAGTACAGACTCGATAAAGCTCAAACTGACTTGAGCTACAAAAGATAGACTTGACAGTCTCAAAAAGGCCCTTTAGGCTAGGTCTGCTGTCAACTGGCTTGCTACCGATTCTTGATCTGACTCAGTTGCTGGATTTGTTGGGGGAGCATTCCTGACTTGGATCTTTTTGCTTTGCTTCCTTGCTTGGTTCTGGCTGCTTTGGTGGATTCTCCAGAGCACACATTTTCTTGAGTTGTTTGGGAGATAGGCCATCATTCAGAAGGATACAATCTTCACAGTCACACTCATTCCAGTACTTATGTCCTGTCACCGGGTCTTGGAAGTAGTAGATTGGTGTGCTGTCTGGCTGGAAGTATTTGACTGGCGGCATGATGTTTATATCTTCATCATCACTTTCTTGCTCCATCCTGGCAATGATTTTGTCGAGGATATCCTTGGATTCATCATCTTCGGGAAGGTGGAATTCCCAATCTTGATCGTTCACATTATCAGAGTCGTGCCATTGGAGGGTTAAGCCTGGTTGATCAGACATGGCTAGCTGGTGAAGCAACTCTTCAAGCTTGTCTTTGTCTGGAGTTTCATTCCCAATCTCTTCATTTCCCACTTCTTCAAGTATCCACACTGGTGCACCATGATGGATAGCAAAGGTGGACTTGAGCTTCTTGCTTCCGGATTGGTTACTCATTTTTTGTTACAGACTCTGATTAAAAGAAATACAACATTCTAATTATTGGGAGGGAATGAGCCAATTGTAGCTCTTTATTTGAAAAAAGAGTTTGTTTATTTAACAGAGCATTTGATTATTGGGATAATCCTTCTTATTACTGTGGAGGGGATGTGACAACCTAGGGTGAAGAACTATCATGAACATGCATGCAAACGGGCAAACAATAAGCAGTTAAGCAGTTAACAGGATATATCACAAAGGTGATGCTCTAAGGTCTGCCATTGCGGCTGCAGCTCTATCTGCATCAATATCATCTGAAGGCATTAACAATAGAAACCAAATACTATTGAATGAAGCGCAAGCCATTTGGGCCATTAACAAAATGCATGGGATTGATTATGACAGGGATGAACATGAAGTGATCAGCAAGATTGCTAACTTGGAGGCCCAAGAGAAGGGAAGGACTCAATGCCATCTCTAACTTTCACTCGATGAACCGTGAGTGTCTCAAGCCTCTCCCAACACAATGAATATTTTATCTTGGAATGTTAGAGGTCTAGGCAAGCAAGAAAAAAGGGGTATAATAAAAAAGCTTCTGAGAGAAAAGAAGGTGGATTTGGTTTTCTTACAAGAAACAAAACAAAGTGCAATCTCCATGGATTTCATCAAATCTTTATGGTGGGATGACTCTCCAGAATTCTTGGAAATCGATGCTGATGGTTCTGCTGGAGGTCTTTTATGTATTTGGAGACCTCAATCCTTTAGCTTGCTGGAATCCTGTGGTAACAGAAACTTTATTTTGATGAAAGGTACTTTCCAATCTTCTTTCAATTGTGTTTTTGTCAATGTATACAACCCCTGCTGTACTGTGGAAAGAAGAAAAATCTGGTCATATCTTCGGAACTTAAAATCTGAGTTTGATGAACCTTGGTGTTTGGGGGTGACTTAAACGAAGTCAGAGTTGTGTCTGAAAGACAAAATAGATCAAGCAGGGGTAATGGTATGCATGATTTTAATTCATTCATTGATGATATGGTTTTGATTGATCTCCGAATGGTAGGAAGGAAATTTACCTGGTCCAACTCCCAAGATTATGAAAAATGGAGTAGGATAGATAGATTCCTTGTGCATCAAGAGTGGTTGGATCTCTACAAACTAAAACTTTGGGGCCTACCTAGAACCCTTTCTGACCATTGTCCTATTCTTCTCATGGAAGATGAGAGGGATTAGGGTCCCAAACCATTCAAGTTTTATAACCTTTGGTTTTCCCATCCCAATTGTTTCAAAGTTATGAAACTTGCTTGGTCTAGCTATCATAATCAAGTCTGGGGTGCAGATTCTCTAGTCAAAAAGCTTAAAGCTATGAAAGAAGCTTTAAAAACTTGGAGTAAGGAGGAATATGGGAGCCTTCAAACAAAGCTTGATCAAACTATTGAGCACCTCCATCAACTAGACCTTCAAGCTGAAAACTACACCATCCAACCAAATGAAATAACCAAGAGAAAAGAGCTAAAAGCTTAAATGTGGAAGCTAGGCAGACTTGTTGAAAGAATGTGGCTTCAAAAGTCCAGAGTTCAGTGGCATCTCAAAGGGGACAAAATTCCAAAATTCTTCCATATCATGGCAAAGTCTAGAGAAAACAGAAACTCCTTAAATTCTGTCACTGTGAATGGTCAGATTGTTGAGGATCCAGGTTTGATAAAGAATCTAGTTTTTAATCACTTTCAGAATCTGTTTTCTGAAGATTGGGAAGTCAGGCCTTTCTTTTGTGTCAACAGAGGTAATGTCATAGATGATGCTATGTCTAGTGATTTGATTGTAGCCTTCACTGAGTTAGAAGTCTAGGATGCCATTAGAAGCTGTGATGGAAACAAATCCCCTGGTCCTGATGGTTTCAACCTTGCATGCATAGAAAAGGGGTGGGATTTTATGAAAGATGATATCATGAGGTTCATGCATGAATTCCATTTGCACAACAGTCTTCCAAATGGCTTTAACACCTCTTTCATAACTCTCATTCCCAAATGCGAAAACCCTATTAGCTTATCTGACTTTAGACCTATTAGTTTGATTGGCTGTATGTACAAGATCTTATCCATGGTCCTTGCAGCTAGATTCAAACCAACTTTGAACACTGTCATTGGTGAAGTCCAATCTGCTTTCACTGGAGGAAGAAATATTCAAGACAACACCCTTATTGCTAATGAAGTTGTAGATGGATGGAAAAAGAGGAGACTCAAAGGGTTAATAATCAAATTGGACCTTGAAAAAGCTTTTGATAACATCAACTGGGTTTTTCTATTCAGAATGCTAAGGATGTTAGGCTACCCTGATAAATGGATTCTTTGGATGCATGAATGTATCTCTACTGCTTCAGTTTCTATTCTGGTTAGTGGCTCCCCAACTTGGCAATTCCATATGCAAAAAGGTATTAGACAAGGGGGTCCTCTCTCCCCCCTTTTTTATTTATCATTGGGGCTGAAAGCTTAAACTGTATTCTTCAAGAGGTTTTACTCCAGGGCACCATAAAAGGAATGAGAATTAGTGAAGATGGTCCTGTTCTCACCCATTTACAATTTGCGGATGATACTCTCATTTTCTATGGGGCTGATATGGAAGAGATGAAGAACCTAAAGTGCCTCTTGAAGGGTTTTGAAGTCATGTCTGGATTGAAAAATAACTATCACAAAAGTGTAATTTGTGGTGTGAATTTGGATCAAGGTCAAACTACCCCTTTTGCTAAAATTCTTGGTTGTAAAACCCAAGCCCTCCCAATCAAGTATCTGGTATGCCTCTTGGAGCCAGACCTAAACTTAAATCCACCTGGAATCCAGTAATTCAAAGGATAATTTCAACACTTCCATCTTCGAAAAAGAGGGCATTATCCTTGGGTGGTAGACTTACTTTGTTGAAATCAGTTCTCAGTAGCCTTCCAATCTATTACTTGTCCCTGTTCAAAATCCCTGAAGGTGTGGCAAAATCTATTGAGAGAATTCAAGCTAATTTCTTATGGGGTGGATGGGACCAAAAAAGGAAGATTCACATGGTTTGTTGGAACAAAATCAAACAAAGAAAAGATAACGGTGGCCTTGGAGTTAGAGGTATCAAGGAAATGAATGCTGCTCTCCTATTGAAATGGTGGTGGAGGTTTGGAAATGAGAAAGATGCACTTTGGAGAAAGGTTGTTTGTGTTAAATACAAGATGGATCCGAGGCTGTGGCAACCCAATATGGCGCTGAATAGGCTGGTCTCAACAGTTTGGAAAGATATCATGCAAATAAAATCCAAAAATCCTGAGGTGTTTTCCAAATATTCTGAAAATATCTTAATATCTATTGGGAATGGCTTGTCAACTCAATTTCGGAATGATCCCTGGGTTCATGGTGCTTGCCTTTGCAGGCTATATCCAAGAATTTTCAACGTAATTTCTAACAAAGATGAATCTCTGGCAGAGGTCTTTCAGAGAAAAGAAGAACTATTTTTCTGGTCCTTCCAACAAAGAAGAAATCTGTTTGTTTGGGAGGATGAAGAGATGCAAGACTTGCACAATTTTCTTGATGGGTTACACATTTCCATTCAGATGAGACCTGACCATATCATCTGGATGGCATGTAATTCTAAGTCCTACTCGGTGTCCTCTATGTACAACTTTTCTCTTATCCCTGCATCCACTTCCGAAATCAATGATAGCAAGTCATTCAATTGGATTTGGAAATCCGCTGCCCCCTATAGAGTTCAATGCTTTATTTGGATGGTCAATCTTGGGAAGTTAAAAACAGGTAATTCCCTTCTAAATATTGGCATTATTCAGCAGCCTATTCATGCCCTTTGCAAATTTTGTGGTGATGAAATTGAATCTATGGACCACTCTCTTCTTTTATGCCTTGTTGTGTGGAACGTGTGGTGCTTGATTCTCCAGTGGTGGGGACTGAAATGGGTTACACCTCAATCTGTAATCAATCTTTTCTCTCGGTGGAACAACTTCAAATTCAAACCTAAGGTCAATTGGATTTGGAAATGCATTCCATATGCAGTTTTGTGGTCTTTATGGAAAATGAGGAATGAACACTTTTTTCAAGATAAGTCTCTTTTGTGGGAGGATATTGTGGATCTTATTAAATTAAGAGTTGCTTTCTGGGTCAAATCAAAGGGTGATTTTGAGGGTTACTCTGTAAATGACTTCATCTATAGGCTCAATAGCATTCTGGAAGCAGTTGGTTGATTCCATATGCCTCGTTGTGTTGCTGGTTATTGTGTTTGCTGCCTCTATGTTTCTTATGCATACCATATTTGCGAAGATTACTGCATCTGTCTCATTGGTGGTATTATGATGGGTCTTTGAATGCTACCTCTGGGTCTCTATATCTCTTCTGCCTCTGCTGTTGTCTGTATCTATGTCTCAATTGCTGCCTCTTATGCTGCCACTGTGTTTCTATATTTTTGTTGCCTCTGCTGCTGTCTATGGACTTTCTTATGCGTTTTCCTGGTGTTGATTCTGCCATGCATTTGTCTTCTTCCTCTGAGAATCATTCGCATTTATTACTGCTGGTGCTGGTGTTGATCCCGCATGTATATCTGCTGGTGCTGGTGTTGTTTTGCTTAATGGTGGGAGTCCTTATGAAGTGGTGATCTTTCAGTTGACTTATTTTACAGCTACTTATGATCTACTTGTTTTGGATCAATGCTTACATAGCTTGTATTAGTGCGGATCTGTATCATTTTTCGGGTTGACCTCTGGTTAACCTTGCTTTCCTCTTTGGTCCGTGGTGGCAGATGATTGTCGCTTGGAGGGGTGCCAACCTAGTTGGGATGTCTCTTTGCGTTGTGATGCCGATTTTCCACGTGTCCCTTTAATCTTTGTAACCAGTTTCCAAAGATTAATAAAAAAAAATTGCCCTTCAAAAAAAAGAATGAGGTGAAAAAAAGTGTCATGAAGGGTACGGAGGATAGTGGTATGAAGAGGACCTTAGCCCTTAACCTCAATCGTCTTAATTGTTTAAAATATGAGGTAATCTCCCATCCATATGTCACACCCCATTTTTTTAAAACATGTAAAATGATAAAAAGAAAAAAAAAAGGGTATAAAGAAAAAAGGAAGAAAAAAAAAGAAGAGGGTTAATATTTAGTGGCTGCCTACCATTAGAATTTAGGAAGTATATTTTTGTGTGGCGTAGAGCCTATAAAATAGAATAGTGTACTTTTTGGTATGTGTCAATTTTTTTAGGAACATATTCAAATATTGTTCCAACCCATTGCGACACAAGAATGCGGCACGAGTCGCCGCGAGGCCACTGGCCTTGGGCTCCAAGCAAGGGTTATCCGGAAGCGGTGAGGTGGCATTTTCACATTGGGTGGTGAGGAATGGATATTACGGGACTTTAATAGATACGGGGTTATATCATATAGGATGATATCACATGGGATGAGATCACATGGGGTGTATTAAACTTAACATTCAATATGGATAATTTTATTAGAAGATGGTTTAGCCACCAATATAAATAGGTTTCTTCTCCCCCACTCATAGAACACACACACGGCGCACACACACACCGCAGTAAAAATAAGAGAAAAGAAGTAAAAAGAGGATAACAAGAAAAAAAGAAGAAGAGGACAAGGTGAGTCCTCCCCCCTCACTGCCGAAACACATGCACACATGCACCTACCTTTGTAGTCCAAATCATACCAACAAGATAGTGGGAAAAAATTATTCTCCTCTACTTGGTTCACAAACACGTCCTTGTTTTACTTGGGTAGGATCAGATTGGTAGTTTTATAAAAATATATATAAACATATGTGATTGGTTTCAGATCAGGTTACGGAAAAAAACAAATAAAAGAAGACAAAAACAAAACACTAAGCCCTTTTTTAATCAGTACTTAATCAACTACCTCTAAACGCTTTGATGAGCTTTTAACAACCAACAAAGCCAAGATATATAATTACCTCCTTGTGAACCACGCGGGCCACTCTGTTAATCCCTAAAATAGAATCCCACGAAGTAACATAAAATCCGTACACATATATTTAGCTAGGATGGTAATTTGGAAGCCGCAATTATGGTATTTCTATTTTTTTTTTAATGTGTTATTCTAGGACCCGGTACATGCATTTCAATAAATTTTACAGTAGACATCGGGCACAAGAAGGTGAGTTATGAATTATCCTAGTTACATGAGATTTTTCGCAAAAAAATATGTTTTTATTAAAGTATGATTAATTATATATGAATTTCTTTTGAAGCAAATATACCATGGAATTCTGATGTTTTGATTAGTTTTTTAAGGAAAAAGTATTACCGATGCATCCAAATGATGTCCCTGAATCTGAGACACATTAAAGATACTAGTCAAAACGGTGTTATAAGGGCGGAATGGAAAGGCACATAGCCCGGTGTCCAACTTCATCAATTCAAGATGTTATACTGGAAGTTGCTCCCTTATAGCTAGCAGTAATCGTCGGATGGTATATTGTATTGTTCATGAAATGCTATGTTACGTACATGCTTATTTGTTTTTTTGGTTACAGTTTAAGCCATGAAAAACTGATGCTATGATTTCTGTTTTTATCTTAAATTCCATGGTAGACCATGTAACTCTGATAATTCATAAACTCACACAAACAGTGGCTTATGCTATTGCAATTTTTCTCTTTTCAGGTAACCAGAGATAGAAGGATGAGTCAAGTACCAGTATTTAGCCTACATTATGATTGTGAAATAAATAAAAGGAAAAAAAAAAATGTAACCTACATAATGAATAAGGAACTCCAGTGAGTTGTGATTGTAAAATATGGCTTCTACAATGTTCAATTGTTTCTTTTAATAAAAATATAAAAAAGAATTGTAAGGGAATGTCGATAGAGATCTTTGGTGAGACAAGCTCACTGGCCGGTCACAATATTTCAATCCGTTAGATTGGCTCGTGACAAAGTTGGTATCAGACCAAAAGTTAATTATCAAGTAGGAATTTTTATTTAATAAAATGAACAATTGATAGTAATTCTAGGAAACTTTATACCACATGCACCAGCACCAAGTTTTGGTTTCAAATAAACCATCGCGGGAAAATATGGTTTCAAAAATTGTTTCGGATCTACTTCTTATATACATGTAAAGTTTCATGAAGAAGGATTAGGGTTTTACCTTTCTAGCTCAAAGAACTGGAGCCTCTTGCACACCAAAGATTTTCAACCCTATGACCCAAGAGAACAATAGCCAAAGGATTTGTGGGATCCCTAAATTTTTACTCCCTCTTTCCTCTCTCAACCTCTCTAGATTTTGTAGGAGAAACATTGCCTACACTTTGTGTTGTCTTTTCCAAGGGAGAAAGAGATGTATATATAGATGAGGATTACTTGGTCAATAATTTCAACTTAATTAAAATAAATTGAATATTATCTACAATTGTTGGGCTAGGGTTGGGACCCATAGGCTTCTTGAGCACTAGCTAAAATTGGCCAAAATATAATGTCTAGTTAATTTAATCCAAAACATCTTACTGCTTCCAAAACATAATGACATTTACTTTCAATGTTGAATGCAAAAAAAGAGGCTAAAGGGAAACAAGACATATAACACAAAATGGAGAATGCCCTTGAAGCAGCTTGTGAGCGCACCATAATCTACTCTTTCAAAAGCACCTGAATGAATAAATTACAAAAAATTAGATAAATACTCAATTGCACATACTTTTTGTCTAATTACCTACAATCATAAGGTAAAGTTTCACATGTAAGCATACTAAGTTCTAAAATGCCATCAATGTGTCCGTGTGTCCGATGTGATGTGTGTCTGTGTCCAACTCAAAGCGTTAAAGCACAAGACATAAATGTAAACATGTCCAGCTTGTACACAAATTAACGGAAATTTTGGGTACAACTATGTTGCTTGATAAAATTATTAACCACGTATAGTCCTTACAACGTCAAGTGGAGTTCTTATGGATGTGACTTGCGATTGTTAACCCAAGAATTGATTTCAACCTCGACAGTCTATTACTCTATTGGTTGCAGAAAGTGAATCTCCAATGGACTGTAATTTCCACAGCATGGTAATGCCATTGATGTGCCAGATATCCAAGTCAACGGGAACAGACAACAATATCATTAATGCACATCACAATATCAAATCAGCCAAAATGGAGCTCTGAAAATATGGGCCAAAGCTCAACCAGTATCTCCTAATGTATATATCATAAATATAGCAGCAACAGTTAGCAGAGGAGAGGAGGCCTTAACATTCCATTTTGGTTTCCATGCCTTCCTATTACTAGTCAGTTAAAAATCCAGATGAACACTCCCTACAATCTCTGACCAAATTTAATTTGCTTAAACTAAACAAAACTACATGTGTCAGAAATCCTAAATGCATTATGTATGGAAATGCCCTCATGAACAATCATAACATAGCCAATGACAAGGTGCAAGATGTCTAGTCCGACTGTCTATCCAGTATCACGTATAACAAGAACTTGTCCAAAGCGACAAAAGATGGACTAAAGGATTACCATTTAGATATGATTCAAATACGAAACATAGTAATGGTCATCAATGTTAATACCTATGATTCAACAGTAACACCAATTGAGAATAGTGTTAAGGAAAGCATCAAAGTAGAACAAGGATGAACGATACTTTTATGTGTGATTGCCAAAAGCTGCAGGTATGAACATAAAATACTTTGCTTTTTTAGAATTGATCAAACCAATGTGTGCGAGTTACAGTTCAATGAAGTGCTAATGCAGTACTGCTGTAATAGAACAGCCCAAAAATTGCAGATTGCAGCACAGTTTTTCCTTCCTCGACTAACAAAAGATTGTGAAACCAAACCCAGAAATCTGTTTCCTAAACACAGAGTAATAGCGTAACAGTGAGCATATACACAAAAGCTTAGACTGTAATGGATTAGAGAGTAACCATAGCACTACAGTCTACAAACGTAATGCAGCAGCTGTGTACCTAGAGCTCTAAGTACTCTGTTGAATGCTATGGCACCTTCTTTGAGCTTATATGTCTGATCCGAATCAAAATCACAAGGTTCACGCATCCAAAACAATAGACTTTCCGTACCAACCCAAATCACTCAAGAATAAATCACGAAATGCAGGTAATCTTAAACTTTTAGAATATTAACCAAACAAAAAAGAACTACGGTGGCAAATTTTTCAGATTTATTGCATTAAGAGCCCGTTTGTTAGGCGAACTATACTGACCAAGTATAAGCTTTCATTCAGCCAAATACGTAACTAGAGAATTTCACTAATTTTTACAACAAGAGAATTTCACTAACTTTTCGAACAAGAGAATTTCACTAACTTTACATTTCATTAACTTTGTTATACATAGATAATTATTTCATTCGACGTCGAGCATTCTAATTTATAAGACTCGCCCATTCTGTGATTTTTGGGACCTATTGGCACCTTTCAATGCTTGACTGTGATATTTAAGCAGGGGTGTCTTGTAAAAATTAAGGAACCTTCTCCCCATTAACAATGACCCAAAGATTATTTTTCCATTTCCTTGATGTTTCTCTACTAGAATGCTTCTTAAATGCAGCAGGGGTCAGCTTATCTAATCATGAAAAACATATTAAAGTTGGAAAAACAAACTGAAAAGGGAAAGGTAATATGTCCCGTTAATATGACAAAAGTGAACAGATATGGTTTCTCGACAAAGGACCTATTACACAAGTTTATACGAGCATGACAAATTGACAACATACAACTCAATCAGCTAAAAGAAAAAGAGGGTTTGACGGTTTGCAGTTCAAGTATGTGAAAGTATCACTGCTTCACCTAGTAATATCATACAACTACCTCGATAAAAAATTTAAAAAAAAAAAAACTGCTCCTATGATAAGGAATCACCCTCTGGTTACCCTGAGTTTAGGCAGGACTAAAATTTTATGCTTTGAATCAATATTTGTAATTGCAACCCGAAGTGGTTGTTAGACTTTGTTGCTCGACCCAATTCGTAACTCATCGTCAACCCCTAATTCTTCTTGTGCTGATACATTTTAAGGAATTACGAGGAAAAAATTGTTGAATTCAAATAGGTGTTGATTTGTCTCGTGGACCTGTGGCAAAATTATAAAGCGGCAAAGCAAAAAGATATTACTTTTACATAAAGAAGGAAAGAAGCCATGCTATAGGTTACCCTCTTGTTTCTCTTGTCATAGAACGTACTCTTCCACTTTTTAAACCTCCAAACCATCCAGAAATGACATTATCATCACAAACAATAACGCATCACTAACTCGTGGAAAGAACACATAGCTGTAACACTTTGCTAAAGGAAATCCAAGAGGAAAAAAAGCTTCACACAGGCAAATCAACATACACTTGAACTGCATAAAGGAAAAGAGGAAGAAAAGCTTGAAATCTGATTCTCATTCAAACCCATGATAAAAAAAACCCTTTAACAAAACCCATCGTAAAAGCCACATGTCGAGTAGTTGAGCGAAGAGCATAAAATAGGCTGTAGACCCAAATGAAGACTCACCAGAGTAATCAAAACCTAGTTCTTTGGTTTCCCCACTGTCAAGCCATTTTGACGCTGTGTCACTTTGCCGTGAAGATAGAGAGACACAGATTAACCGAGCAAATCAGTCTAGTGAAGACGGAGAAAAAGAAAGATTAATATGGCATCCAACAACAGTTATGTTGTAATAGTAATTAAAGTCTCATTGCGTGCTAAGAATCAAAGAGTCTTTTTTTTTTCTCTCTTCATAAAAGAAAAGAGTATGTTTAGCCCATTAAAGGACTATAAAGACTTGAATAAAAAACTCCAAAATTTATTTAATTACCCAATCACTTAATGAATTTTTGGGTATCTTAAGACACCTTGAAATCACTTTTCCGTTATGGTTTTCCTACTGGGCTAGTGAGCTCAACCTATTATTTTCAGGTACATGGCATGGAGCATGAGATTGGATGCTTGTGGAGTGATGCATTATGTGGAGCTTATCACTACAAGAAAAATGACTATTCCCGGCATTAGAAAACCGCCGGAAAAAGTCCCAAAACCGCCGGGAAAAGTATTACCGGCGGTAAAAATGCAAAAAACCATCCGCCGTCAAAACAGCCGTCGGGAAAATATAAACGGCAGTAATCTACCGCCGGTAATAGTAGTCGACTTTTGCCGGCGGTTTCATTACCGCCGGTAATGGTTATTTCCGGAAAAAAAATTTGTCCCACCAAGTTTCGAACCTGCGACCCTTTGTGTGGAGCCCCGACACCTAACCGCCCGACCACTCAAACTTTTCGGTTATACTTAGGAAATAAAAATATTTATATTATGTAGACACCCCAATTTTAACCCCTGTGCATCCCCAATGATGAAAGAAACACTTGGCGGTACCTTGAAACAACAATTCCAGACTTCAGAATTTTTGGACAAAAATTTCCCTAACCGTACGGTTTACTTTATAAGCCGTACGGTTCATCCATCAAAATACAAGCCGTACGGTTGATTCAAGCAAGCCGTGCGGCCAACCCTTTTAGCCGTACGGCTATGTGTCAGAAAATATTCGAAAAATTTATTGCAGAAGCATCTCATCATTTCGGAAGGATTTTATGCCGATTTTATTCTGTTTTTCCGCCTATAAATTACCTCCATCTCTCCCATTTTTCACACCCAGCAATTTCCGTACCACCCGATACGCCGCCAAAATTCTCCGATCACTTTCCGTCCAAAAACCCCTATCCGAAATCTTCGTCAAAACCACGATACATTCTATACTTTTCTACTTACAACTCCAGCGACCCACAATCCATCTGAAAATCCTTCGTCCAAAGTTCACATTCAAAGGGTTTGAAGTCCTCTGTTGTTCAAAAGTTTCTGCAAAGGTACGAACCGTACTTCTCGAGCCGGGTTCGAAACCTTGGTTCTTTGAGGGGATCCTCCCGGGTCGAGAGTGACTCTAATAGTCATCTCTAGGCTCGGGTGGTCAGATTTTCCATAAAAATCAGATTTTTTAAGCAAAAACAAGTTTCTGTTCGAAAATCAAAATTTTGAAAAATCTTTCAAAAAGGTAACTGTACGGTTAAGTTAAGTGCACCGTACGGCCAACTTAAGTTAGCCGTACGGCTAACCTGTGCAGCACGAAAATTTTCTCTGTTTTCCCCCTGTTCTTGCTCTGTTTTCTGATTTTCTGTAACTTGTTTATTGCATGTTCACCCCCTTTACTCTTTTGTTATTACTATCAAGTCCTTTGTTTAATTTTATTTCCGTTATGGTTTTATTTTATTTTATTATTTATTTATTTATTTATTTCTCGTTATTTATCTGCTTAACCGTCAAAGTTTTCAATAAAATGTTTTCCAAAAATCCCACAAAAATTTAGTAGAGACCGGGAATTTCCCGGGCGAGTGGGGTGCTTTTCAACAAAACCTTCCCCGTTCGTAACCTGGCTTCCGAATCCAAGAATCTTTTCGCAGATCAAACCTTTTTCAAAACGGCACGAGAGTCATTAATTATTTTCAACGGTTTCTCGGGTACCAAAATCATTTTCCAAATAAATCCCGGGTGGCGACTCACATTTTCCCTTTTCACTTTTACAAACCCAAAGAGGCATACGAGCCGCGCGTGGATCCCGACCGTCCACAAAATGGCGACTCTGCTGGGGATTTTTAAATTAATTTTTTGCTTTGGTATTTTACTCTTGTAAAACGACCCTCGAAAGCTTGACAAAAACGAACACGCCCCGCGTGATCGAGAAAGGAATGGTGCAGTAACAGGGCTACGCCCGACCAATCCGGACTGGAGCTTTCCCGGTTGTTTGCCTGAGTAAAATTTCAAAATAGAAATTAATTTATTGGTGAGCCAAATTCGAAAAATATTTGTGGGATTTTGAAAACAGTTTTATTGTTAAACTTTTGCATTGCACGTGCACCGATGTTGGATAAGCCCCGCCGCTGCGTCTTGGTTACCCTACCCGGCTTGCCAGTGTTAGGACATCCCTTGATTCTCGGCAACCCCGGACGATGATGAGCCAGCCTGCCATTCGACCTTTGCCATGCAGTACGCTTGGCACTGGGAGACAAATATTGGCTCTAGTCTAAGGAAACCCCCTTAAACCAAAACCCAGCCTTTGCATATAGTCAACCGTAGTACTTTTCAACCTAGGACAGGGACCCGCAGGGTAGGACTATCTGTTATATCCTGTTTATCCGGTTATATCCTGTTTATCCAGTTATCCTGTTATCTGTTTATCTGCTTATCAGTCGTTCATCCATCTTTGTATATATCATTCCATGTACATACTGTCTCCATCTTGCATGCATACTTAGGAGAACTTAACCGTAGGCCATTACATCATGTTCACATCCATAAGGATTGCCCCAACAATCACGCATTGTGTTGGATAGACGGAGATTCCCCTCTTCAAAAAAAAAAATAAAAAAAAAACAAAGTTAAAAAAAAAATGCTACAATTGGCTCCCTTTCCCAAAATGAAATACGCATTTCTTTTGTAGTAGAGTCATCATGTCTGGAGCACCCTACAAACGATTCAAGTCCACCCTCACCACCCACCAAGGGGCACCCGTGTGGATAATCGAAGAAGTTCAGCCCGAGCAGCCTCCATGCATGCTAGAGGAGCCTCAACCAGGAAAGCTCAACATAGAAGACCATATGGGAGAAGAACTTGACGAGAAACTCAGTCTACTGGCTGAAGCCAACTTGCCAGGTGTTTCTCTCCAATGGGACGCGAATGAAGGATGGAAATTTTGCTTTCCAGAAGAGCCAGAGCCAATGCCAGAAAAAATCACCTTGATGATGGAACAGGACGACGGGGAACTCACGGTCATGCCCCCCGTGAAATACTTTGATACCAATGGCCAGCCTGTCTACTACTTTGAAGACCCAATCACGGGCCACAAGTACTGGGACGAGTGTGAATGTGATGCGTGCTTTGCAGATTGCGTTCTCAACAATGATGGCATGACCCCACAGCAGCTTAGGGATCAGTATAAGCAGGAGAAAAACGAGGACCCCAAAGGAAAAGGAAAAGCTGATGAAACAGGGTCCTCCGCGGGGCCGACATCTCCGAATCATCCTTCCTCTTAAGAACGGCTTCCAAAGCTGAAAGTAATCATGCAATGAACAAATCAGGCCAACAAGGGTTTCTTTTTGAAGAATCGAGTTAACATGCTGTTCTTGGTCTATTATCGAGTCTGTTGCTGTTAATTATCGAGTCTGTTGTTGTTTAATTATCAAGTCTGTTGCCAGACGTGAATATCCACTGACTTAATCCAGCCCGCGGGGCTTCTTTTGAAGAATCGAGCCAGCTTATGATTCTTAGTACCTTTTTATTGTCGAGTCTGTTGCCGTTTAATTATCGAGTCTGTTGTCGAGTTCGATGTCAGGTCTGTCATGTCAGTTTGTAAATATTCCATGCTTTTAATAAAAAGTCCTTTTGAGAAAAAGAGCCAAAATTGTAGTCCTGAACTACGTCACGGCCTGATTCCTCTCCATGGGGATACGTAGGCAACCTCCGGTCCGGCCGTTGTTTTCGTAAAATCATGGGAATTCGAATGTATCCAACAAAATAAGAGGAAATTGGGGCAATCCTTTCATGCATCATCATTTTCTTGCACATGCATCCTTTTCCATTTTGTACATACACTGCACATTGCATCCCTAAGTTCTCTTTGTGCATATCATCAGTACTAACCATTGGCAAAAAGAAGAGAAACCTCATACCGGGCTGGACTCGAATCCCCGAACAGCGATTGGTTCGAACTGAGTCAGGAACAGAACAGTCAACCGGGGGTTCAGCTATGGCAGAAGAGAAAGATGAAATTCAGCTTCTTAAGGATGCTTTGGAGGAGCAGAAGACCAATAATGCCAAACAGATGGCCCAAATGATGCTCATGATCCAAAAACTGACTGCTCAACTCCCTCCGCCAGCAGGGGGCTCAAACAGTCAAAACATGGAGTCAGTGCTGACCAAGCTAGCTAAGCTTGAGGAATCTGTTCAGAAACAGGAGAAAATAGCAGCTACCTGGATTGACATGGAGAAGTTGTGCCTTTTCCCAGATGCAAAGCTCCCCGACAAGTTCAAACCGATGGATTGGGACAAGTTCGACGGCAGTGGTGATCCGAAAGCTCATCTACAAACATATGTGGGTACTTTATCCATGTATGACGTTGGAAAGGATGCAATGGGCCAGATGTTCCAGCAAACTCTGACTAGGCCTGCACTACGCTGGTTTCTGAATTTGGACATCTCTAAGAAGAGGACATGGGAAGATATTGGGGCAGCCTTTGTCGCCCAATACAATTACAACATTCAGCTTGAAATGACTATCCAGGAGCTGGAGTCAACCAAGATAGGAAAGAATGAGTCCTTCGCTGACTTCGTTAAAAGGTGAAGAGGGAAAGCCTCTCAAATGATGGAACGGCCTTCAGAAAAGGAACAAATGAGAATTATCACGAGGAACCTAGAACCAGATTTTGCCAAGCACTTGGTGGTCTTTCAAACCACCGCCGATTTCAAAACCTTTTATGAAGCTGGTCTAGCAGTTGAGGATGCTCTCCGAAGTGGCCTATTTGAGAAAGGTGAATCAAATCCCAAACCAAGACGAGTTTACTCTGGCAACAGCAACACCTTGTTTGGGCCCAGCAACTACAATCAAAACCAAGCCAGCTCTTCCAATCCCAAACCAGCCAAAACTGAACCTGTTAACCAGATTGTAACCCAGTCACAATTCCAGCAAACAACTCCCCGGCCAAGAAGAGAATTTCACCCACTCCCTTTTCCCCTTGTCACAGTATACAAAAAACTCCTTGACCGAAAAGCCATCCAGCCTCTCGAGCCTCGAGAATTACCCAAAGAACTCTCCCCCAACCACAATCCAAACACCTACTGTGCCTACCATTAGATGTCCGTCCATCACACCAACAATTGCATGCGTCTCAAGCACAAAATCCAAGATCTTGTGGACGATGGAACCATCCCACTTCCCGATCAAAAGCCCAACACCATTTCCAACCCTTTACCAAATCACAAACAAAACACCCAAGCTGGCCAAATATCCTTCATCTCCACTACAAAAGGCCTTACCTCCACTACATTTGATCCTAGCCTCTATATCATCACAGCTACCCAACCAAAACCTGTTGTCCCCCTGCCAGAAGATCTTGGGGTCCAGTTTCTCTCATACGCCAATGCGGTTCAAAATCCAAAATGGAGTGATGTTGTGGAACAAGAAGAGTGGTCCATGAGCGACCAAGATTGGGAAGAATCTCGACAAGCATTGTTTGGTTCTTTGCTAATCTCTAGGAACTCAAGCCAATTCGTCATCCCTGAATCCCTGGATAAGCCTATTGTTCACATGCCCGAAGACTCCTATGTCTGCTAGATCGATATAACGAAAGGCATTCCTGAACAAAACGATGAAGGAAGGAATATAGCTCCCCTCGGAGGAGTGTTAACTCTAGGCAGACATCCATCAAGTACTGTTTCAACGCTCGCACGCTTCAAAGAAGAATGCCGTTCTGTCATAGAAGTCACCTTTGAAAACCAAGATTGGCTCCCACAAGCATACATCATCGACGAATCTTCGCCACGGCCGTCGGTACCATTCCCACCGTCGTCCAATGTATCAGTACTAGTCACTGACCCCATGGCTACCCTCTGGGATGAAGAAGCAGTAGTTGATATCCGAGTAAGCAATGATGAGGTATGGACTGTCAACAAAGCCATGCTGGATCCATCCTTTTGGCAAGACTCTGAAGTGGACAACCTCAAGACAAAAATGGAAGCAGTCGAAATCAAGGAACAGAGGGCCAGAAATGATTTGATGAATTTCTGGACGGAAGATCAAGAAACAATACAGAAAAGGGGAGCTATCAGAACGGGAAAACGGAAGGTCGATGAAGAATATATGAATTTCTGGGGTGAAAATCAGGAGTTATGGGAAGAAACAGTTAACAGAATAACCAGAAGTGGTCGAATATACCAGCCGGCCCATCTCCAAGGTGGAAATTCCTCCAATCATGCCACAACCGGGGATTTTGTTTGGGATGATTCCATTCTCGAGGACACGACTCCTGGCCATCCTGAAGTTACCTCCCAACAGAACCCGGCTGCTAGGCCACTCCCAAAGAATTCCCCGGTGACAAGTGATCCAATTCAGAAACAGCTTGAACGAACTCCAGCCTCAGTGTCCATTTGGGGGTTACTCTCTTCATCTCGAGAACATCGTCAGAAACTAATTAAAGCTCTGTCAAACATGGAGGTGCCACCCGACACTCCTCCTGAAACGATGGTGGCTCTGCTTACACCAACCCGGGCAAAACATGATGTAGTTTTCACTGAAAAAGATCTGCCACCAGAAGGAGCCGGTCACAACAAGCCATTGCACATTACCCTGAAATGCATGGGAAAGTGGGTCCCAGTCGTGTTATTGGACAATGGATCCGCCTTGAATGTCTGTCCCATGCGTACAGCTTACTGTTTGGGTTTTAAGAACAAAGATTTTCAGCCGTCGAATCTCGGAGTGCGTGCTTACGACAATACTCGACGAGATGTGGTTGGGACCATTCAAATGGAAATAATAATCGAGGAGTTTGAGACTAATGTTGAGTTTCATGTGCTCGACATTCCCTCGTCATTCAACCTGCTGCTGGGCAGGCCTTGGCTCCATCGGTCAAACATCATGGATGTCCCTTCCTCTCTACATCAGAAAGTTCAGCTCGGACTAGCCACAGGGACCTTGACCATCTATGGGGATTCTGGAATTCGCCCGCATGTTCCTAACAATGCTCCCCTACTTGAGATTACTCACGGAGAAGAAGACATCACTCTTGGGGGTTTTTCCTTTGATACTCCCGACGGGATATTTACTATCAGGATGGATGAGGATTTCTCAATAAGGTCAACAGCCCTGGATATGATGCTGAAAATGGAGTATTTGCCTGGACTAGGGCTTGGTCGCAACAATCAAGGGGTAGCAGAGTTCCGCAAGTTTCTGACAAACAACCACCGTTTTGGTCTCGGTTATGAATCTGGTCATAATGGGAAAGCACGAACTCGCACCAAGAAAGGGCCTATCCACTTCACAAAAGCTTCAGAGGCTCTCTATCAAGGGGACCCAGAGCCGTTCTGGTACTTGGAAACAAGAACCAAGCTGCCAGGATTTGAAATCTTTGCTGACAACACCTGGGGTAGTGATGATGAAACAGAAGAATGGGAGGAGCGGCTAAAATGCTCCATGTCGACTGGATCGAAGTTCTTGACTCAGGGAATCTTTCATCGCTGTTTGGGGAAGAAAGTCCACTAGGTATGAGAGAGGACGAGACTGCTGCGACGCTTGTTGATTTAAAGCCTGTTGAGGATATGGAGCTGATGATGCTGGGACAGGAAGCTCTGGAGGATGTTACCACACTCATCGTGGATGCCAATGGAACTTATAAAAATTGCACTTTTGTACCTAGAATCATTTACACTGGCACTAATTTTGAATCTGAGTCTGAGTCTAGCGCTGCATCTAGTATTAAGTCTGGTTTCGAGTCGGAGCTTGAATTTGTTATTGCTCCACATCAGCACTTCTCTTTTGAGTTTGAGTCCACTCTCATGTATCATGCCCCTGGGGCCCCCTCCTTTGAAATAAATGAAATCGACTTTGCTTATCTTGTTGTGTCCGAAATAAATTGCGTCGACCCTGATGATGAGGGGATCGAGTTTGAGGAAGAAATTCCAAAAGAACTCCGATCTCTAATCGAAAGGGAAGATGAAAGGCATGCTCAGCCTATAAAAGAAGAAGTTGTTTCTATAAATTTGAGAGATGAGAGTAATCCGCGCATGGTTCAAATCGGCTCCGGACTGTCTCCAGAAGAATTCAAAGCTCACTCGGATCTCCTGAAAGAATTTGAAGACATTTTTGCATGGTCACACGCAGATATGCCCGGTATCGATCCCGAGATAGCGGAGCATCGAATCCCTTTGTATCCCGGCGCAAAGCCTGTCAAACAGAAACTGAGAAAGATGAGGCCAGATTGGGTATTAGAAATCAAGAAGGAAGTTCAAAGGCAGATAGATGCAGGGTTTCTAATAGTCACCGAGTACCCTCAATGGGTCGCAAATATTGTGTCTGTTCCTAAAAAGAATGGAAAGATCAAGATCTGTGTAGACTTTAGAGATCTAAACAAGGCAAGTCCGAAAGATGATTTTCCCCTGCCGCACATAGATGTCTTGGTAGATAACACCGCGGGGCACGCACTGCTGTCATTCATGGATGGATTTTCAGGTTATAATCAAATTCTCATGGCTCCCGAAGATCGTGAGAAAACTACTTTTACCACAGAATGGGGCACATATTGCTACAGGGTTATGCCATTCGGACTAAAAAATGCGGGGTCTACTTACCAGAGAGCTGCCACGACGTTATTACATGACATAATCCACAAGGAAGTAGAAGTGTATGTGGATGACATGATTGTCAAAGCCAAGAAGAGAGAAGGGCATCTGCCTGCCCTCAGGAAATTCTTCGAGAGAATCCGCAAATACAGATTGCGCCTCAATCCCAAGAAATGTACATTCGGAGTCACGGCCGGAAAAATGCTCGGATTCATGATCACTACGCGAGGGATCGAGGTGGATCCATAAAAAATCAAAGCTATCCTAGAAATGGAGCCACCTCGGACAGAGAAGGAAATACGGAGCTTCCTCGGAAAAATTCAGTTTATCAGCAGATTCATCGCCAAGTTAACCTCTACTTGCGAGCCGATGTTTCGCCTACTCAAGAAAGGTGTGTCATTCAAGTGGGACGATAGGTGTCAACAAGCTTTCAAGACCATCAAGAAGTATCTCCAGAACCCTCCGGTATTAATGCCACCCATACCAGGACTGCCTCTCATCTTGTACTTGTCTGTCACATCTTCGGTTATGGGATGCATGTTGGCCCAAGAAGGAGAAGGAGGAAGTGAAAAAGCTGTTTACTACATCAGCAAGAAAATGATGGGATGCGAAGAGCGATACACATCACTGGAAAAAGTCTGTTGGGCATTAATTTGGGCTTCCAAGAAATTGAGGCACTTCATGTTGGCTTACTCCGTGAAGTTGATCTCTCGAATGGATCCACTCAAATACCTGTTCGAAAAGCCAGCACTGACAGGCAAACTGGCACGATGGTTGCTTATGCTAGCAGAATTCGATATCAAGTACGTCACTCGGAAGTCAGTAAAGGGAAAAGCAGTTGCGAAGTTCCTAGCAGATCATCCTATGGAAGGGCCGGAGGATGTAGAATTCAAATTCCCTGACGAGAATGTAATGACAATAACCAACGATGTCTGGATGTTATATTTTGACGGAGCCGCCAATCAGAAAGGATTCGGAATCGAAGTGTTACTGGTCTCACCAGAGGGGTCGCACATCCCTCTTGCTTTCAAATTGAATTTCGAAGTCACCAACAACCAGTCAGAATATGAAGCATGCATAGTAGGGATGGAAGCTGCCTTGGAAATCGGAGTTAAGAGACTGGAGGTAGTCGGAGATTCCAATTTGGTGGTATCACAAGCCAACGGAGATTGGAGGGTAAAAGAAGACAAGCTTAAGCCTTACCACCAAGATCTCGAAGATCTAATCCCACGATTTCAGACGGTCACATTCACTCACGTTCCAAGATTGAAGAACAGATTTGCAGACGCTTTAGCAACTTTGGCCTTAATGGTAGAGATACCGGATGGAATTAAGCTCAGACCAATCGCAATTGAGCAAAGGGACAAACCTGTTTTCGAATATGTCATGATTGTCAGTGAGCCTGACGACGGCCTGCCATGGTATCACGACATTTGGAACTTCATCGAGAAGGGGGATTATCCGGCGGGAACTGAAAAGAAGGATCAGATTGCTCTTCGAAGATTGGCCTCTCAATACATCATTTGCGGAGGGAAGCTATATCGGCGGTCGCATTGTGGAATGCACAAGTTGTGTGTACATGGTACAGAAGCCACCATGATCGTGGAAGAAATTCATGAAGGAGTCTGCGGTCCTCACATGAATGGAATAATGCTTGCAAAGAAGATTCTCCGTCAAGGATATTACTGGTCAACCATGGAAACTGAATGCGTCCAATACGTGAGAAAGTGTCACAAGTGCCAGATTCACGCTAATCTCATGCATGTACCACCGTCAGAATTACACTCCATGACCTCACCATGGCCTTTCTGCTGCGACTTTTTTTATTGCAATCCCAAGTGCAGGATGTCGCGAAGTAATAAACTCGGAAAGTCCGAGGTCGATCCATAGGGACAAGGAATGATTAGAGCACAAGATAATAATTAAAACGAAAAAAATAATGAAAGTGATTTAGAGAGAGTGTTGATGGTTTGATTGTTTGTAAATTGAGAGTTGATTCGAAAAAACAATATTTGAAAAATACTAAAGCTTTAGGATCCACGCGCAACAATCCTATGATATTTGCCAACGATTCTTTTGCTATAACTCAATTAAGATGAACGCAAAAGATTATCTTAATCGGAAGATGAAACAATTATTATTTTTTATAAGAAACCCTAAAAAGATAGGCTCATAAAATTTGATTGATTCAAAACATAATAGAACTTGTTAATTGTTCGCAGGGAATTCAAAGCATTATTCGTACCCAGAGTTAACGAAAAATCAATAAATTATACAGAACAATAACTTACTGCAAACTTGAATCAAATCAAATGACATGAATCTCACATGAAAACCTTGAAGAATCGTTCACAAAATACCATAGTATTGTTGCGGTTTCACCCTTAGCCTTAGCTAGGGTTTTTAGCCGTCCATGGAGAAAACAAGAAACTTAATAAGAAAAAGAGGCAAAAGGATCCTATCCCTACTAGAATTTGCAAGTATTTATAATAGGAGGCTCACTCCAACAAGCAAAACCCTAATTAATTAATGTAAATTCGGATTTAATAATGGGCCCAACTTTAAGGTGCTAGAGAAGTCCAAATATCGCTCTTATGTGTGGAATCAAGTGCTGGGCCACCATATATTGGGCTGAACCCTTCTTTTCAATGCAGAAAACATGTGTTGGGCTTCTTCTTCGGCACTTCCCTCCTATCTTGATCAAATTATCCTTAAGCTCATTTATAATAATTCCAAGCTCCTGAAATCGTCTTAAATCCCCATATTTCTCTGCAAATATAAAATTAATCAGTTACTAACAATTAAGCATAAATTAGGAGAACTAATATAATAAAAGTGCAATATTACCCAAAATTAATGGAATAAAAATACACTTTTGACTGTTCATCACTTTCTCTACTTGGGGCATCGATGTCATCGGCAGAATTACACCAGCTGCGTCTAACGGGCACAAGTTCATCTTGGTGGCAATCGATTATTTTACCAAGTGGGTCGAAGCCGCTTCATACACAACTTTGACAGCAGTTCAAGTCTCCCACTTCATCAAGCAAAACATCATTTACCGATATGGTGTCCCTCAGGCTTTTGTGTCAGACAACGGGGTTCATTTCAAGGGTAGAGCCGCAGAAACTCTCGAAGATTTCGGAATCCAGGTTCATAAATCAACTGTTTATCGGCCGCAAACCAATGGAGCCGTGGAAGCAGCAAACAAAACCCTCAAGACGATACTGGAAAAGACCACTCAGTCTGCGAGAGATTGGCACGAACAACTACTGTTAGCATTATGGGGATACCGGACGTCCGTTCGTACCCCAACAGGGGCAACACCTTATTCCTTGGTATATGGCATGGAGGCTGTTCTCCCGATTGAGCTTGGAGTACCGTCTCTGAGGGTCATGATTGAATCAGAAATTGGCGAAGCGGAATGGCAAAGCTCGAGATTCGAGGAGCTTATGTTGTTTGACGAAAGACGGCTCAAGCTCTGTATCACGTCCAAGGTTATCAGCGCAGAATTGCACGGGCATTTAACAAGAAAGTAAAATCCAGAGACCTGTAAGAAGGTGACATGGTTTTAAAAGAGATCCGAGCTCCGGTCTTTGATCCTCGTGGGAAGTTTCGACCAAAATGGGCAGGTCCGTACGTCATCAGGAAGATCTTGTCTGGAGGCGCGACACAACTCATTGATCTTGACTGCAACGAATTCTCCACTTTGGTTAACATGGATCAGCTCAAGAGATATTACCCCTGAGAGAAGCTCGCTGGACTGAAAACCGCAAGGGCGGACAGTGCCAGGCAAAATTTAGAGCAAGCCTGCTAAGTCGAAAACCCACATTGGGCGATTTGGGCAAAAGTCAAGGCAAATCAATCAAACGAGCTCGCTAGACCGAAAACCCGAAAGGGCGGTACTAGGCAAAATTTAGAGCGCAAAAGGAGAGTGTAAATACTCGAGTGAACCCTAGCCAAATTTGTACTTTCGAACTACGTCATGACCTGATTCCTGTAAAAAGGATACGTAGGCATCCTCACCTTGAGGACCGGTTGCTATCTTTCAAAACGTCTCTTTGAGCTGATTTCTAATTTTCATGCGCAAATCAAGATGCAACTCTCATAATTCATCTTTATTCAAATAAACTTCTTGGATTACATGGCTGAGCATGAAACTTTCAAAATACAAAACAAGCAAATAGAGCATGACCTCACACGAAGCATCTCGTGGGTCTAGGCAATTTATTTCGGGCACATTAAGATCGAGTTTAAAAGTCAACTTTGGCTTCCATGTTCTCTTGTTTCCATATCTCTTATTAACCATCTCACATAACGCTCTGAAAGATTGACACTCGGATACTGATCTCTTGGAATGGTCACACGCTCCCTCCAAGTGTTCTGATAAGCTCTGAAGGTGGCAAAGTTGTGGTTAGGCATGACAAAGTTCTCTGGTGGTGGTATAGTCTGATGAACACCAAGCTGACGGAGAATGCGGTTTGGAATGTAAAAAGTCCAGCTAGATAGCCCGGCCAGAATCACCCGCTGACGCCCCATGTTGCTCACAGTCATAGCAGGATTGTCAAGCCAGGACAAACGCCAAGCGATTACTTCTTCTGTAAGCTAGGAAAGCACTCTGAACCAGCCCTGCACATCATCAAAGACTTCCAGAAAGTCCCTTTGAACGAATCCCTGTGTTTCATGAATCCGCCTCCGAGGCACGGGTTCCAACAAGTTAGCCTTGTCACACAGCCATATCTGTATCAGAGAGAAAACAAGTAAGAAACCATAGACAGCTTAAACTCGAGCGTTGAGGTAAAACGAAAATGTGGGAAAAACCAGAAAAAGGAGAGCTGAGTGAGAAGCCTACCTGTAGGAGCAAAGCACTGCCTTCAAAAACATTGGTATCCCCGGCACGAATCTTGTCTAAACCCATCAAAGTTTCCGCCAGAACCATCGGAGCCACATCTTTGCGTTCTTCGATTTGCATGGCAACGCCAACCAGTGATGAACTAGCCTGCCCGTCAGACTGGGCGAACAAGAAAGCAGCAAGCAAGCAAAGGCACAGTGTAAAACCTTCCGGACAAAATTGTGCTATGATCCGCGGAATGTTGATAGTGCCTCCCTGGAGCATGGACTTCGCTGCTTTATTACTTATCCCGAGCTTAGCGGATAGCACATTGGCAAAGCTTACTCCATGCAGAGGTATGACCGGCGCCTCCAGATTAAACCCGCCAAGGTATGCATGAAACTCCTCCAAGTGGGGCATAGCTCGTGAAAGCCAAAACGAAACACGTGTACCTCCGGATCCCAGAATCGAACCGCAGCATGTAAGAGCTCGGGACGTATGGTCACGTCTCGGATACGGCGCAGCGAAGTCATCCGGTGACCCTAAAAGTTGAGCCACCCAATGCCATCAAGTTCATCAAGCCAAGGGCGAACCAAAGCCGAGAAACTCATGGTCAGGTGATGGATATAAAGAGAACAAGAAATTTTGGGTTTTTCAGGGCACAAAGGGGCTGTGGAAGAAGTCCATTTAACGTACGCATGGGTATGAGAATTTTTTTTTAGCTGCCTCGTAAAACGTGCCAACATTGAAGAGTGTGGAGATCATCTCAAAAAGTTTGAAGGAACTTCAGAAGGAGCGAGGCCAAATGATTTTTTTTAGACCACAGTGCCCTCAGACAACAGCAGGAAAGCATGCAGAAGCCCGGAGGTCTGCAACGAAACTCAAAGTCTTGGCATTTTCAGAAGTGAACCGTGCGGTTCACTAGGGTTGGCCGTACGGCCCACCTCAGTTAGCCGTGCTGCTAACTTTATGGTGTTCATGACCAAATTTTGGCGCCGGCCTCCAGAAGTTGTTTCGGGTATATTTTGGGCACTTTTCCTGTTCATATAAGTTGTAATGGGTATTTTAAAAAGCTGCGGGAAAATCAATTTGAATTTTGAACCACATTTGCATGGGTGGGTACTCCAAAAGCTCAGACGCACCGAAGCTAACAGGCTGAAATATATCGCCTTATTCTAGTGAGCCATGCCAAACATTCACTAGGATATTGAGAAGTTGAAACATTCGAGGTCCCAGAATGCCCATGCCTGAAATTGCCCGATATTGCCCGAACAAGAAGCGCCGATGGGTCGAAACGTGTCCGAGTGTCAAAATTCTTTATTCCATTCATTCGAGCAAGATGATGGCATACATTTGTGATGTGTTAGAAGCATCGTCTGACAGACGTCATGTGAATTCAAGGTTTCGAGCACAATAGGCCACATTATGCCTACAATGCTCAAGTTTTCTAGTAAAAGTTTTTTGAGTCAGTTTGTATATACACATGTCATTGTTCCCATTCCAATCCGAAATTGCATATTTTCGTTTCCCAGGGGCATATATTGCATATTTTCAATACTCCGTCGTTTACAGAACAATCGTGTGCAAAACTCGGCTTTTCTTTCAAAATGTGTCAGTGTGAATCATTTAAAGCATAACAAATAAGTGCAATCTATACAAAAACTAAATGGCATCCATGTCACGAGCATAAATGTACATCAATCTATGGCAAACTGGCCCAGCATCAAAAGCTATCGCGGCTCGCAGGCCGTATCCATAAAACAGAAAAAGTGAGGGCAAACAGGCGTCCAAATCAAAACTGAGCACGCAGGCTCATCCTAAAAACCACTACGTCGTCTCTTCGAAGGCTGGCGACGGCCGAGTGTCAGAAATGGATCCTCCTCAGGAGTGCCCTCACTGCTGCTACCATCACCATCGCTGCTCTCTGCATCTCCCTCCCGGGGTAGCCACTGCTCTCCACGAGCTGAACTCTCAGGGACACTCTCTCTCTCAACAGAGGAACGCAACACTCTACCGGACGCTGGAATCACCAGCGGGACTGTAGACGGGCCTCCACCAGCATTCTTCATCAAAGGCCTCCTGCGAGGCGGCACCGAAGGAAGTACGTCCTGCTCAGAAAAAGGGAAATCCTTTAGTAAACGGTCAAAGCATTCAAATTCTGAAAAAGAAAAACACAATGGATACCTGATCCGTCTCACTGACAGGAAAAGCTCTACGGGTACGTCGGGACCTACGACGTCCACCCGACTCACTGCCTCTAGTCCAGCGATCACTGCTGGTACCACGACCGCTACTGCTACCTCCAGCACTCCGCCCTCCACGGCGACCTCCTACTCTACCTCTCGTCTCACTACCACTGCGGCTACCTCCGGCGCCGCGACTACCTCCAGTACCTCGGCCACCTCCCCGGCTGGCTCTACCACCACGACCTCCACCAGCTCTGTCATCCCCATCTCCACCAGCATGAGGCACAACGCCCGGCTCTACTCTCAGGTGCACCTCCGGAGGCCCACCAATCGTGAGACTGCGAACCAAGGCCTCCAAGTCTCGCACCAGCTGAACAGCGGACGCAACCCAGTCCGCTGGGATCTGCAAACAAAATCAAAAGCATCAGCAGGTAACATGAATAAATGCTTAAATGAAACATGAAGTCTAAAAACATTTCTTGTTTTCAAATTTCAGGATTACTTCTGTCGCTGTAAGAGTGACTGGTGGAGTGACCTCAGGAACCACCACATACCCCATACTCCCGTTCGGCAACATCACGTCGATCTCTCTCCTCAGAACAGGCAGTACTGGACCCTCCACAGGTACAGGGGCAGCTAGACGGGCCTCCATATCCAGATTGTAAGCCAAGCTACTCACCACATAACCGTCGTAGTCCTCGGAAGGGCTGAAAACCAACTCTGTGTCCAGCACCGTGAACGCCTCCACCTCAGCTAAAGTATACTCCTGCGTCCTCTGAACAAACGGTGGAAGAGGACCCGGCACTCTGAAGTGGTCTAAGCCCAGGGACTGGCGTGTCACTCTCTCACCCAAGTACCACTGCCATCCATATGGAGACTCCAACAGTACGCGCCCTCGCGTCACTGCCCTACTCCGAGTCAAGTAAGGAGCACTCAACCTGCCCCACACATCCCAGTTCACCTGCAAGGAATCATGGGTTACTTTTAAATCAACAATGGAATCAGAATATCTCAGAAAAGGATTCAGAAAGTTTGGTATCATACCGTCTCACCCCGGGACTGGTCCAGGAAGACTCTAAAGAACCTCAGCTGCCCCTTCTTCCCGCCTTTCCCAACATGCTCCTTGGCCCACTTCACCACCCGCGGGAGCACGCGCTTGTTTGCATGAGAATTCTCTAGGGTTGGCACTCCAAACACCTCATATGCCCATACCTGCATTTTCCAAGAAATTCATCAATAACAGGAATAAAAGCAACGATGCGAGGAGTATTTAAAGCAGAAAGAGTGACATGGTATACCTCCAGGACTCTCCAGTAGCCTCCAAGAGTGTTCGCCGCTCCGCGAACCACTGAGCCAAGGAAACAATAAAGGGTGCCTAAGGCAGCTCCACCCCAGTCAAACCGGTCGGCCGTCCTCAAATCTGCCAAAGCAGGTAACCAACTCAGGTGCACCGAGTTCTGCCTATTCGGAAATAGCGCCGTGCCAAACAAGAACAGCAAATAGGCTCTCGCCATCTGTGCATCCTCAGCTGGAGACCCCGGCTCGTGGTCCCATATCGCCGGTAAGTGGTCGCACCTCACCATCGCCTCATCTCCAACCTCCCTCCCCAGAAAGTGGCGCACCGCCGCCCTGTCCAAGTACAGACCTGAGTCGAAGGGTATCGGCTCACCGCCAACTCTCAACCCTGTAGTCGCTGCAAAGTCCAAAGGGGTGATCGTCATCTCCCCAAACCGAAAGTGAAAGCTATTGGTGGTGTCCCACCAATGCTCCATCAGAGCCCTCAGCAACTTCCGGTCAGTCCGGGTAGGCAACAGTGTGCTGATAAAAACAGCGAAGCCAGCCGCATCCACCAACTCCCTCACACTCGAAGGCAACCTCCTGTACTGAGCCAAGCAATCGGATAGCCCGCCATATCCAAGAAGGGAACGATCCACCTGTTTCAAGAACATGGCACAAGATCAGTCAGTAAAGCAGCAAAAGATATGCAATAACGAAAGCAAATTCAGAAGGCAAGTATGAATAAGCAGTACATACCAGAGGTCTGTTCGAAATATGCGTCGCCGGATCGCGCAAGATCAACGACTTAGGGTAAAACGGCAGCCCCGGCTAGTATACCTCACACCCCACCGGTACAAAGAAGTGAACTGGAGGATCGTAAGTCTCAGGGACAAAGGGCTGTCTGCTCCTCAAAGCCAGCTGAACCTCCTCAACTATGGTCACGCGGACCAACTCCTCTGTCTGCACCTCTGCCTGCTCAGGCTCGCCCACAGGTGGCATCTCTCCTACCAAGACATCGCCCAACCGAGGGAACTGCTGCAAGTTCCTGGCTAGGGTCTCGTCAGTAACCCCCTCCAAAGTGTCCCCTAAGGTAGCTCCCGGAGCTCGTGAAGAACCAACCCGCGAAGGGAACAAAACCGGGTCAGAAGGCTCCTCGGTGTCAGCACTCTCCTCTACAGCCCTATCAGTACCAAGTACCCGAGTCAAGCTCCTGAAAACACGGGCAACAGGTACAACAGGGGCCGCCCCCTCAGCCTGTACTCTCTCAATCTCTACCCTCGCAGTCTCCACTCTCTCCACCCCCACAGCATGTGCCTCCTCAACACGTATCTCCTCCACCTGACCTCCCTCACCGCTGACACCTCCACTATAAAACGTCCCATCACCCATCTCCCCATCACTACTATCTCCCATCTCTCCAAGATCCTCCATAACCACCTCCCCAGGCTGTCTAATGGTAACCAGAATCCTAACAGAAGTATCGTCACCACTAACCGGGTACTCTCTCACCAAAACAGCACTCGCAACATCAGGAAAAATCTCACCGCCACCACCTACACTCTCCTCCGCAGTCTGTGGGTCAAACAGAACATCAACACCACCAACATTCATCTCAATCTCAGGCAAAGGTACATTTATATCAAGATCAATATGCATTGAACTACTGGAAGCAGTAACGGTACTTACCGGCATATCAGCACTCTCCATAGTCGCCCAAACATCATCCATTGCGCTATACTGCTCCGCTATTGCCCTAAGAACATCACCACCCTCCGTAGCTTCAACCGACGCCAAACCACCACCGGTGGCCACAACCAACATTGTTTCATCACTCTCGGCGTCACCCATGGCCGCACGAGCCTCCGCATGAACCGCACGGGTAACCTCTCCATCTACATCAACCACACGGGTCTCCCACTCGCTGGATCCGGCCACACGGGCCTCCTCCTCGCCGGATCTGACCGCACGGTGCTCAAAATCCCCCATGGCAACTTCGGCCGGACCAACCGGCGGTAATGGGCCAACCCTGACGGCACGGGCCGTCGTCTCTTCTTCCGCAAGACCCGACGCCGGATCACTAACACCGGAAATGATGGGTAAGTTTGGCTTTTCGCTAGAATCGGCCATAACTAAACCGTGAATCTCGGTTTTCTTGCAGGATCTCAAACGGGGTTTGTGTAAATCGGACGAAAAGGGAGGTTTTTACTCTCTCACAGATTTTTTCGGAATCGCCTTTCTGAATTTTCGAACGAATGAAGTGAGAGAAAAACTGAAGACCCGACGTTTTGATCTGTGCAAAACCGCCCGGAATAACCGCACGGTTCAACCAAGTCAACCGCGCGGCTTACCAATCTCCACCGCACGGCTAAATTGTTGTCGTCTCCGTCGCACAGCTTGTTAGTTCCACCGCACGGTTCAACTAATTAAACAGCACGGCTTTCCACTCCAGCCCTCTCTCCACCGTACGACGCCTCTCAGGTATTTCTGTCAAAACTTTAAGGCCGACCCCCTGTATCTCCAAAATTTTTCCTAATTCATACGGGGTCACCCTGTATCTCTTTATTTTGCAACACGCCCTCAAGTTTTTAAAACAAGCCCTCAATGGCATTTTCCAAAATTTCGCAATTACGTTTTTAAGTCCACAACGGCATTTTCCAAAAATCATAAATTACATTTTTAAAGTCCTCTGCGGCATTTTTCCAAAATTTCATAAATACGTTTTTAAGTCCACAACGGCATTTTCCAAAAATCATAAATTACATTTTTAAAGCCCTCAATGGCATTTTCCAAAATTTCGCAATTACGTTTTTAAGTCCACAACGGCATTTTCCAAAAATCATAAATTACATTTTTAAAGTCCTCTGCGGCATTTTTCCAAAATTTCATAAATACGTTTTTAAGTCCACAACGGCATTTTCCAAAAATCATAAATTACATTTTTAAAGTCCTCTGCGGCAATTTTCCAAATTTCATAAATACGTTTTTAAGTCCACAACGGCATTTTCCAAAAATCATAAATTACATTTTTAAAGTCCTCTGCGGCAATTTTCCAAATTTCATAAATACGTTTTTAAGTCCTTTATGGCATTTTCCAAAAATCTAAATTACGATTTAAAGTCCTTTACGGCATTTTCCATTTTTAAGTCCACAACGGCATTTTCCAAAAAATCAAAGTTACATTTTTAAGTCCTTTACGGCATTTTCCAAAATCACATTTTAAGGCCTTTACGGCATTTTTACTATCTGTTTTCTCGCACTAGGGAGAACAAAATTGGGACGTCTATATCTTTGACGCAACTTGCATCAGAGAATGATGATTAAGTCTCGTCAAAGAGGGGCAATTGTAGACACCCCAATTTTAAACCCTGTGCATCCCCAATGATGAAAGAAACACTTGGCGGTACCTTGAAACAACAATTCCAGACTTCAGAATTTTTGGACAAAAATTTCCCTAACCGTACGGTTTACTTTATAAGCCGTACGGTTCATCCATCAAAATACAAGCCGTACGGTTGATTCAAGCAAGCCGTGCGGCCAACCCTTTTAGCCGTACGGCTATGTGTCAGAAAATATTCGAAAAATTTATTGCAGAAGCATCTCATCTTTTCAGAAGGATTTTATGCCGATTTTATTCTGTTTTTCCACCTATAAATTACCTCCATCTCTCCCATTTTTCACACCCAACAATTTCCGTACCACCCCGATACGCCGCCAAAATTCTCCGATCACTTTCCGTCCAAAAACCCCTATCCGAAATCTTCGTCAAAACCACGATACATTCTCTACTTTTCTACTTACAACTCCAGCGACCCACAATCCATCTGAAAATCCTTCGTCCAAAGTTCACATTCAAAGGGTTTGAAGTCCTCTGTTGTTCAAAAGTTTCTGCAAAGGTACGAACCGTACTTCTCGAGCCGGGTTCGAAACCTTGGTTCTTTGAGGGGATCCTCCCGGGTCGAGAGTGACTCTAATAGTCATCTCTAGGCTCGGGTGGTCAGATTTTCCATAAAAATCAGATTTTTTAAGCAAAAACAAGTTTCTGTTCGAAAATCAAAATTTTGAAAAATCTTTCAAAAAGGTAACCGTACGGTTAATTTAAGTGCACCGTACGGCCAACTTAAGTTAGCCGTACGGCTAACCTGTGCAGCACGAAAATTTTCTCTGTTTTCCCCCTGTTCTTGCTCTGTTTTCTGATTTTCTGTAACTTGTTTATTGCATGTTCACCCCCTTTACTCTTCTGTTATTACTATCAAGTCCTTTGTTTAATTTTATTTTATTTTTTATTTATTTATTTATTTCTCGTTATTTATCTGCTTAACCGTCAAAGTTTTCAATAAAATGTTTTCCAAAAATCCCACAAAAATTTAGTAGAGACCGGGAATTTCCCGGGCGAGTGGGGTGCTTTTCAACAAAACCTTCCCCGTTCGTAACCTGGCTTCCGAATCCAAGAATCTTTTCGCAGATCAAACCTTTTTCAAAACGGCACGAGAGTCATTAATTATTTTCAACGGTTTCTCGGGTACCAAAATCATTTTCCAAATAAATCCCGGGTGGCGATTCACATTTTCCCTTTTCATTTTTTTTGCAGCAAGTTGTGATTACCGCCGGTAATAGCACCCTTTTACGGCGGTTTTGTTACCGCCGGTAAAAGCAATATTTGGCGTAGTGTATGCATGCATGAAGTTGCTTTTCCATCTTAAGTTTTGTATTTTTGACAAGTGGCAATGTAACTTCCGATTATTCAATCTTTTGAAAATTTGGACCTATGTAATAACTCTAAACTTGTATTTTGGTATTCATGCATCCGGGTATGATGTAGTGCCGCCTAGAGATTTGTTGACTTGGATCACGCATGTAATGGAACATTGACCTAGACTTGTCTATGGAGGGTTGTTTACTTTTGACTTGTACCACGTGGACATTCGTGATATTTAATTTGTTAAAAATCAGGGCGTGACAACGTGTTTTCCCTTCTTAGGAGTCCTTCGCTCCTTCGAGTTCAACTGCACCACTATTGTCACAATAAAGAGTGATAGCTAATTGCACTAAAGGTACCACTTCTAGATCCATCAAGAAGTTCTTGAGCCAAACGGCTTCCTTGGCTGCTTCAGAAGTTGCCACATACTTAGCCCACATGGTGGAATTAGTAATACATGATTACTTGATACTTCTCCAACTTATGGCTCCACATCCTACGGTAAACATATATCACGAGATCGACTTTCTGGAATCCCTTATCTGATTTAAAGTCTGAGTCTGTGTACCCACAAGGTACCAGACTGTCTGACTGGTAAACCAACATATAATCCTTTGGTTCTTTTCAGATACTTGAGTATATGTTTGACAGCACTCCAATGCACTTGTCTAGGGTTAGACTGAAATCTGCTAACCATGTCTACAGTAAAGCAAATATCAGGTCTAGTACATAGCATACATGAATGAGGCTTCCTACTATTGAAGCATTAGGAACTACCTTCATTTTCTCCATCTCCTCAGATGTCTTTGAAGATTGATCCTTAGATAGATTGATTTTGTGCCTGAAAGGAAGGAATCCTTTCTTGGAATCCTGCATGCTAAAACGAGCAAGGATCACATAGATATAGGAAGCTTGAGATAAGCCCAATATCATTTACTTACGATCTCTCAAAAGCTTAATCCCAAGGATATGACTTGCTTTCCCAAATCTTTCATATCAAACTAGCTGAATAACCACACCTTTACTGAAGACAACACTGCCACATCATTTCCGATGAGCAAGATATCAACTTCATATAATACTAGAAACACCACCACTTTTCCGCTGCGCTACTTGCACACACACAACTCATCAGGACATTGATCAAAACCAAAAAACCTGATTACTTCATCAAAATGGATGTTCCAAGACCCAGATGCTTGCTTAAGTCCACAAATGGACTTTTTAAGCTCGCACAACATGTGCTCTTGATCTTTTGTCAAAGTTTTGCATCTTTATCTTTTAGTTCCTCGTTGTAGTTACAGGGTTCAGCCTGTTGTTCTTCAGGGATCATCACAAAATTCTCCCAACAATGTATACCGACTGGGTGGAATAATAACCCTCCCACTACCACGAGATGCTAGTGTGTTAACAACAATTTCTTGTGGTGTAATCTCTTGTACTATTGGTGTTGAAGAAGTCTGTACTGTTCTAATTCCTCTCAATTCTTCTATAACAATATTGCTACTGGGCTTATGATCTATGACATAGTCCTCTTCTAAGTATCGGACATTGGTGCTAACACTAACCTTCTAATCCTTAGGACTACAAAACAGACCAACTTTCTTTCCTAAAAAAAACAAACATCTGTCCTTGATTCTAACTTATTTGCTTTCCCTTTCAGCACGTGTGTTGGACCACCCCAATCCTGAACATGCTACAAACTAGGTTTGCGCCCGATCCGTAGTTATGCGGGTGTAGTTGGTACTGATTAGATGGTACCAAGTTAAGAATGTACACTGCCATTTCTAGTGCATGTCCCAAAAATGGAATTGGTTAATCTGAATAACTCATCACTGATCTCACCATATCCATAAGAGTCCTTTCTTTCTTTCTGCTACACCATTATGTTATGGAATACCTAGCGCAAACAACTGGGCTGTAATCAGTTCTGCTTCCACTAGTTCCTAAATTCTTCCAAGAGTTATTCGCCACCACGATCAAATCGTAATGTCTTGATACAATTACCTAGACGCTTTTCTATTTCCAGTATATGCCCCTTGAATTTCTCAAAGCATTCGGACTTACGGTGCATCAAATAAATGTAACCATATCTTGAGTAATTATCAATAAAAGTGATGAAATACTCAAAACCACCTTTAGCTCAGACATTCATAGGTACACACAGACCAGAGTGAACCAATTCCAACATTTCATTGGCTCTCTCTTTTGCTTAAAAAGACCTCTTGGTCATTTTACCTATCAAACAGATTCATAGATCGGAAGTGCCTCCACTTCTAATGAACCCAGAGGTCCATTTCTAACTAGTCTAGAAATGCTATTCAGATTAATATGACCTAGGCGTAAGTGCCAAATACGTTTGGTTAAATTTATAAAGCTCCTTTCTCTTTTATGGCAATCTATTAGTCAATTCATTTAGTTGGATTGTAGGAAAGATAGGATATATAAAATAGAGATTGTCAAATAATGAACCACAATAGATAAAACGTTTATTTGACTTAATTGCCACAGAGTTGTTAAAGTAAACCAAATATCCATCTTTAACCAAATTAGAAACCGAAACTAAGTTTCTCTTAATTCAATGACCATAGACATCTCTCAAAATTATAGGCCTACTGCAACTGCTGCTACTTTTGTAGCACTTCCCATATGTAGATAAATCTCTTCTTCACTAAGTCTCTAGGTTTCCTAGAACCTTTACAATGAATTGCAAACATAATTTATGGCACCCATATCTACACACTAGGTACCGAAAGATAACATCGTTAAACATGATTCAACCACTAGTGAAATAGATTTATCATGATTGTTCATTTTATTAAGATAATACGGATAATCCTTCTTCTAGTGTCCTTTCTGCTTGTAGTGAAAACACTTGCCTTTAGGCTTTTTCACTTCATCGGGTGCCAATTAGCTGCCTGAGGAACTTTAGCTTATATGGAATCTTTTCCTTCTTCATGTTGCCCTTTGGCTTAGAAGTAAAAGACTTCTCAACCACAAGCACAGTTTTTCATTTTATTAATCAAAAGACCCTCAACTAATTTAACTCTCTCAACAATTACGTCAAACAATAATGCATTTAGTTCATTTTGTAACTCAAACGTTACTGCTGAAAAGGCTTAGCCAGCAATTGGAGCACAATATCAACCTGGGGTTCCCCATCGATTTCAGCTCCTAGGATCTCCAGTTCATTCAGAAGACCTATTATTAGAACTTGATCCCTTATTAGGGTTCCTTTAACAATGGTTATAATCCATAACTCCCACATTGCAACCTGCCCAGTCACACGATTCTTCTCTCTAAACATTTATTTCAGGTTATGCATCATGTCATAGGCAGTTTCAAAAAAACTGATGTTGATGTTTCAATACATTCGATATAGAAGCTAGAATGTAATACTGCGCCATCTCATCAATTGTAACCCAATCCTTATAACACCAGATTTCATGTTCTGTTGTATTTTCAGTGAGTTTGGGAGGGCACACCTCATAGAGCACAAATATTGTTCCCTAGGCAGTCAACATAATATCTAGATCTTTTTCCATTCAGTATAATTAAGTCCAGTAAATTTATTTTTCTTGAGGATGATAGCAAGTGGAATGAAAGAGCCCATTTTGAAATATGATAATCACATAACAACAATTATGAAGGGCAATTATTATTATTTTTGTATTTCTATTAAATTGGTTCCCTCAATCAGTCTATTAAAAGAAAAACATTAACAACCTTACACACCGTGAAGAGTATGGCTCGATGGGTAGGTCCACTACTTCATCATTCGTGGAGATAGGCATAATTTTTTTTTAAAATTTTACTATCTAGACACTAAACCATGCCTAATAAAATTAAATATTAATTTGCTTTGGTCCTATAAATAAAAGTAGTGACTCATATGGAGATGATGCTTGTTATTTATAGCTATAAGTGTATATCATGACCTAATCTCAAGATCCATTGTGGCGTAATGAACTACCCTAGATGGAGGAGTAGTCCACACAACAATTATCTTGGAGCTATCCTCTAAGGAAGTAAGAACCGATGATACCATAATTAATTTCATCTGATGGGGAGGAAGGTACTAAAGCCAACACACAAAACTTAATTATATCATCTACTTACTAGTAATGGAGACCATGGGATTTATATAAAACAAAATCCTTCTCCCAGTTAGTTATTTAAAAAATTTGAAAGGGTTATCAAAATTAACATGTTTGCAAAAGCCGTGATCTATGTCAAATGCCAAATATTATTATGTTGTCCAAATATGGTAAACTATCGCACAAGCAAACAATATGGATATTCTTGAGCAATAAGGAATCCTTCTAGTCTTGAAATCCTTAAGCAATAAGGAATCCTTCCAAACTTGAAATCCTTGAGGAATAATTGTGTAGAAGACTTAGATATTTTGAATCAATCAAGGAAACCAAAATCCAACCTTACTTGGCAAGAAAATCGGATCTAAATTTTTTTTCCCTAGTAAACTGCAAAGCCATCAGTATTTTGGGCTTTTCTCCCTCATCCGAACTCCAATTGAAGTGATTCAAAATTGGGTTGGATTTAAAAATTCAATTATCTACAACTTTCGTGAAGAACGAATTTTCCAATTCCGACTTTTACTGGGTCAAAACAGCCTTGCAATTTGACCCTAAAAATCAAGAAAAATTCTGCTACGAAAAAAACATGGTGGGATCGAATCACACAAGATCAACTAAAAAATTATGTGACCATCATCGTTGTATAAGACACTGCAAAACAAGGGTTGGCACAGTTCTACTTCTTACCCTTTATATTCTATGGACAACATGGCCTACTTAATTCATACACGTGATTACAGCCTACTCTGATACCACTATTGAGAAACGAATCTCAGAACCCAGTAATAACGCGTATAGATTAGACAACAAAATTTAATGCAAACCCTACGAGGCAGAATTAGTGTTTACCTCTCATCCATAGACACGAACGCTGGTTGACTTGTTTCTTTTTAGAACTTGATAGACCCAATTATTGTATGCAACAAACTCTGCTCGACAGTTCCTCACAATCTTCTACTGTATTTCTTATACCCCGACCACGTAGCCAAGTATGGACTTCTATGTGGTCTCCTTGTTCTCTCTCTCTCACAGCCTCTTTACTAATTTTTTGAATGACTGTGTGAGACCTAGAGAACATAACGATATATTTATAGGGCTAGGGCTAGATCAGGGACCTGAGGAGAAATAAATCTAGGCTCCTTGTGTAAATAAAAAAACCTAATCTCACCCAGATTCTTTTTTTATTTAACAAATTATAATTCACACCACTAAAGCATTATAATTTTACTTCCGCCTTTATCTCAATTATATTTTGAGCTCCACGTTGTTAAATACTTATTAATCTCCTCATGTTAAGATTACAGATACCCGTTAATTCCATTAAATTACTGACAATTTAATCCCATATGCTTAGTTTCCAAAGTTAAGTATTTTGAATTTATCTTTAATACTAATACTACAGGACCACTTTAAGATCCAAGTTTTGGCTGGAAAAGAGTTTTTTGAAGACAGTCATTTGGTGTATTAGAAGCGAAAGAATACTTGTAAGAACCCGTGTAAAAAAAAATAAAAAATAAAAAAAAAAAAACTTTTTGGAGAAGTTTCGATTTGGCCGATAAAAAGTCCCGGTAATTGTTCATTGGATTTTTCTAATCACAATGGTATAATTGGAAGTTATTTTTTTGTAAGGCAAAGTCATCTTTCGCCTATTTTATTTGGAGAAAAATCTGCCGTTTTTCAGTTTTGTACTAAAAGTGGGGGGATGAGATTTCGATGTGATTAAAATTTCAAAATTTTGGAAATGCCATTGTTTTCAAATGGGGGGTACTTCCTTATTTTCATAAATAAATTAAAGTAAAGACTATAAGTCTTTACTTAAGTTTGGTTTATGAAAATAAGTATTGTGGTCACATATTATATACACAAGTGACATTTGGGTGTGTGGTGTAATTAGGGGGTTATAATAAGTAGTGTGTGGGGAAAATTTGCAAAAACATAAAATATCCCACTCTCCCTCTCTCCTCCACCGATCGGCTCCCTCTCCCTCTCTCCTCTCCTCCATTTTTGCACACTTCAAGCTCAAAACTCTCCCTCCTCACTCAACCACTTCAAGAACCAAGGCTATTTTCACGTTCTACGCGTCATGGGGAGCTCGGTTCACCTTGGATTCGCACCAGAAGCTCACATTTCGGGATTTGGGGTTTTCTACACCTAGGGTTTCATTTCTCCACCATTTTCAAGCAAATCCTTGAGGTAGGAGAATAATTTCTACTCTCTCTAGTTGTATGCTTGTGATTTATTGCACATATCTTGTTCTTGGCCTCAAATTCATTGAAAATCATATTTTCCCCAAATTGTGTGGGTTTTCCCACTTTGATTATTTGATCTATGAAATTGCTTGTTGTTTGGTGAAATTGAGAGTGAAATTGACCTCCCTCCATGTTTAATTGTTGCCTAGCATCTCTAGTTTATGCCTAAACTATCTCATTTGTGATTGGGTTGAAATTCCACACCTTAAGGGTGAAAATCTGCACTGTTCACTGTTCATAGCTGCTGCCTCTGTATTTTCCAGCTGCTGCCCCTGTCATTTGGGTGGCATTCGGCCACCCTTTGACGTCCGTTTGGTCCCCGATTGTTCAATCATTCATATAATCGACATTTGGCATCATTTTCGCCCATGTTTTGACTCTAGGATTATGGTTTTATAAACAAATATGTCACTCTTATGTCACATGAAAGTTAAATGGTTTTCGGAAAGCATGTGTGGGTGTGTGCGTAACCCTTTGTATCGAAAGATGTGAAATAATGAAATGAACTTGGAAAGGTTGGACTTGTTATTGAAATGGAATGAAATGTTTGTGGTAATGAGGTGTTTAAACCAATGCCATCATTTGGTAAAAATTCTTTTTTGGATAAAGGCGCGCGGGGCCAATGGAACCCGGCAGAGGCAGGCGGGGCCTGCAAATACCCAGCAAAGGCACGCGGGGCCTATGGAACCCGGCAGAGGCAGGCGGGGCCTACAAATACCCAGTAAAGGCACACGGGGCCTACGGAACCCGGCAGAGGCAGGCGGGGCCTACAAATACCCAGTAAAGGCACACGGGGCCTACGGAACCCGGCAGAGGCAAGCGGGGCCTTCAAATACCCAGCAAAGGCACGCGGGGCCTACAGAACCCGGCAGAGGGATTAAATCCCTAGTACTAATGAAAATGATGTTTTCTTCAATGAAAGAAATAAGAAATGGGATTTTGGACTATCTATGGTGCTTTGTCGAAACTCAACTTGTGGACTTGGTTTTGAATTTGTGTGAGTAACTTGCGTAGTTTTGGTGAAACAAAAATGGAAACCTAGGTGATGTTGAGTACTTGGAAATAAAAGTGTTCTGAGGTACATATGGTATTTTAGTAACAATGGACACTTGGACATGATTTTGGACACGTGTTATACTTATTGGTGATTTTGACAAACCTAATGAATCAATGGCTACTTTGGCACACCTTGTAATCTTTTTGGACACTTGATATTACTTTGAACACTTAAAATGGTGGGTGGATACTTGGTAGTCACTTGGGCACTTTGAAACTTTCAAAAATCTCTTCTCTTTTACTTGGATACTTGGACTCACACATGAACATCCTTTGGATATATCTTGCCTCCATGTGCATGCATCATATTTATACACCTAGTGTTAGTAGAATAGTTCTCCTACGAGCGCGTGTGCTCACCCTATCCCTTTTCAGGTACCTAGCTTTGATCGTGCATGGTTTGAAGTGCATGACTTGGATGAGGAGCATACATGGCATGAAGTTATTTTATTCATCTTCTATACATTAAATTTTCTTTTGGGGAGATGATAATGTAACTATAGTTTTTCACTATCTTTTTCTTACTTTGGATTTGTAATAACTTATGGGATACTACTTCGATTTCACCTTTGGGGCAACGGTGTCCAAACATTTGATAACCAATGGGCTAATGATGTACTTCATTTTATAGAAATCTTATCACTCGACTTATTTGTTATTGAAATTCTTTTATTTAAGTTTTAAGAAAATGAGGGCGTGACAATACTCCTTAAGTTTAGTGGGATCAAAAATAATTTTTTGCAGCTTATATGCATATTTGAAGCAATTGAGGGCTACTAATAAAGATTGTGAAGTACTTATAAAGAACCGAGAACTATAAATAGATTTACATGCATGCTAACCATGTGAAACTGATTGTCTGTTAAAGTTCTTTTATACAAGTTACCAATTTTAGATTTTTGGAAAGTCCTTAGGACATCCTATTTGTTGTTTAAAATTTCAATTTCACAAGGATTAGGGAGAGAAAAAAATCCCCAATTTCATAATTTACATGAAACTCTAACTTTTGTGGTTTAAATGAGAAATTTGGGGAGCCTGTTGCGCATGTAATTGCACAGCAGGTACTGTGCAATCTAGTAGCAATCCAGTGTGGTTAGAACATCTATTGAACTTTTGTGTATTGATATACTGTATTACACAAGAGCCCCACTACTAGTAATACAATTCAATACAACGCACTAACTAAAAGCTGAAATTTTCCACCAATTTTTCCATCAAATTCCGCCTCCTCAATTTATGGTATCAAAGCCCTTCAACGATTCAACATAGGGAAGCCAAGAAAAATTTGTTATAATCCTATACCAAAGCAATATAAAGAATTAAAACATACAATTTTACAAGGAAATAAAGTTGATTTAACAATTAGAAAATATTATCAGCACTGTCAAACTTTACATAGAATGATATAATTAACCAATTAGAATTACTAGAAAATTGTAAGCTTATAATAAGCCAACTTTTAATTCTAAAAATATATCAAGACTATCATAGAAAGCCATGTACAAATGAATCACAAAGGCTACCAAGTAGATACTTGAATTTACGAACACAAAGAAAAAATTAAGAGAGAAAATAGATATAAAATCTTCGAAGTATATAAATCACCACATAGAAAAATAGTAAAAAATTATGTATCAATTATACTAAGGATTAACCTAGTGAGTCGAATAGAGTTTCCCAAACACATAAAACAAATTATAGGACAATATATGATACAATCATACAACAGAACCTATAAAATACTAGACACTGAACATAAAAAATTCATTGTAGTAATCGATGGAGAAGAAGTTGCCACCTTTAACTATAATAGTCAAGATATAAGAAAAGAAAATCTTCCAGATTCAAGCTATAGATGGTCAATAGCTCAATTTGGAAAATTCACTTCTTTTGTGACATTAGAAGATGGAGCTTTATGGTCATCAGATCAACTTAACTAGACTAATCTATATTTATCAAATTTGGAGAATATCAACCCATAAGCACAAAAGACTCCAAAATATTAAATGAAATAATTGAAATAAGATTTTTAAACATGACAAATAGACAGCGTCTAACCCAACTAGGAAACCATTTATCCAATATTTTTAGTGAAGTCAAATTAAAAATTAACCAAATACAGAACCTAGAAGATTTACAAAAAGTCGAAGAACAGATAAATAATCAGATAGGAGTCGAAGGAAGTCTATAGGAACGCCTTAAAAATATAGAAAATAAGATAATCTAAATAGCCAAAAGATTAGGATCAGGTATACCAAACTAGACCCATAATAGATGAAACAACCAAAGAATCTGAAGAAAGTGAAAACGTCTAAATGATTCGAGTAACCCAACCAAATGACGTTTGTGATACTATAATTCTAGAATTCTTAGCCCTCACAAAACAACATAAGCAATTAGAACAATCTTTTGACAATCTTTTGATACTATAATGCATCTCTTCCAAATAGTCTAAACGAGCTAAGAGAAGAGATGAGAACTATGGCTAAATATATCCTTATGAACCCGATTTATGCCTAAATAGTTGGATATAATTTTCTTACGGAAGAAAATAAAAAGAACTATGAACAAATAATTACAGCAATAAACAATATATCAATAAAATTAAAAAATATGATGCAAGTAGGTATTTTAGAGTATAAAGAACCAACAATTAGAACAATCTTTTGATAATCTTTTGATACTATAATGAATCTCTTCCAAATAGTCTTAACGAGCTAAGAGAAGAGATGAGAACTATGGCCAAATATATCCTTATGAACCCGATTTATGCCTAAATAGTTGGATATAATTTTCTTATGGAAGAAAATAAAAAAAAACTATGAAGAAATAATTACAGCAATAAACAATATATCAATAAAATTAGAAAATATGATGCAAGTAGGTATTTTAGAGTATAAAGAACCAACTATTCTACATCCGCCACCAGATTTTCTAGAAGAATTTATGGTAATACAAAATAGAAGAACAAAAGCTAGAATAACTAGAAGAACAATATATGATAAAAGATGGAGAAAAGTTAGCAGTATTAAGTAAACAAATTACTCGACAAACTCAAAGGATAGAAAACTTAAAAATGAAAAGTGCAGCAAGTTCAGGAACAATGGCTACTAGAATAGATGGAACACCAAGTAATTCTCCTAGTGGAACAACTAGGACACAAAGTAATTTTCCTAGTAGTTCTGGATATGCACAAGGAATTACTTATGGATGGCCGGATTCTAGAGAACGAAATAGACGAGATCCTAGAAGTAGAATTCCATTTAGCAGAGAAGACATACGAGAAAGTAGCAATCGAAGAATTCCTAGAACCAAATCTGAATATTCACCAGTACAAGATTATGAGAAACCTATAAGCGCCAATGTAATATGGCTAGATTTGACTGTGTAAAGGACATTGATAAAGCCATAGAAGCATGGGTTAAAAATACTCATTTAACAAGTCAACATAAAGGATGGACTAGTGAGCAGACATGTAGTTTTATAGAACATACATTTCAAGGTAACGTTACACAATGGTGGAAATATTTTAGTGATAATTCAAAGTATCTAATAAAATATACAGCAGAAGGAGCGGCAAACAAAGAATGGGTATCTCAAAGACAATTAATATTAAATTTTGAAAGAGCATTGAGAGATGAATTCCAAGGAGAATATTGGGAAACAAGAAGTGATGAATAAACAGCTAAAAGAATTGAAGAAGCAAAATGGAAGACAACTAATCTAATAATTTGCGATGTCTGCTAACTAGACAATTATATTTGTGAATTTAGTGACTGCTATTATTCCATAGCATCAATGTTAAATGTATCAAAAACAAAGAAAGCTTATTTAGAATTATTTATGCAAAAATTACATTATCCATGGGGAATCAATATACTAGATGCATATAATAATAGACCTAACAAGGAGTGAGACACCTTAGGAGGACAACAAGAATTTACTAAAAGAAAAATAAGTGAATGGTGTGTACAAGCTAGAAACTCTAGACTAAATTACAAAACACAAAAAAAAAGAGGTTCACGTTGTCCAAAAATAGCAAGACCTAGTAATTGGGGATGCAACATAATACCTAGAATATGATTCAAAAAATATAAGAAGAAATTCAAGAAAAGATTCAAAAAGCACTATAACCAATATCCAAAAAAGAGATATTTTTGGAAGAGAAAGACATATAAATAGCCCAATAAGCAATTTAGGCCAAAGCCAAAAACATGCAAATGTTGGCTATGTTAGAAAGAAGGACATTATGCAAATGAGTGTCCAAAAAAAGGGAAAAGGACTAATACAAAGCTGTCAGAGATATATAACAAAAGTTTCAGAAATGAATATGAACCAGTAGAAGATAATGAGTGATATATCCAATGATGAAAGTATAAACAAATTTTATAGTGAATATGAGACATCTAGCGAAAGTGAAATAGATGAAGAAAATCAACCTTTATTCATGATGCAACCTATAGAAACAACTCTTTAGGAAACATATATGGAAGAAGAAGATAGCCTAGAAGAAGGAAATCACCAAATGATTATATTTCATGAGGAAAAATATAAACAAATTACCAAAGGATAATTAGATATAAGGGAAAGAGATATATTTTAAGTCACAAGGATTCAACCTGTTTAGATTTAAGCAAAGAGCCATATATGTTGTCAAAATGTCAGAATACCCAATCGATATAAGTACAACTATAGGAAAAATGATAATTCCTTTATTAACTAGACAAATGGTTAACAAAGAATTAAGCAAAATACATTCAGATATTAAAAGTGGAATTAAGAATATAGTTATAGAAGCTATCCAAGTATTAATCAGGGCATACTTTAGATAAGGAATAGATAGTCAATCCAAATATTTTGTATGGATGATAGAATCCTAAATGATCCTATAGATGCACTCTTAGGAGTAGTATCAGGAAATTTAGTCTATCAAAGACTAATATTTACCCTATTACTAGATTATTCTATAACACGTAAAGATGAACATATTGATAAAATTTTAAATTTATGTTATCAATTAGATAGAATAAAGATTCTTTATTGAGCCAGAGTGTTTAGTATATGTAGACACCCCGATTTTGACCCGAGAAACTTATCAAGCATTCCCAAGAATGAAAATGCCCGATAAGAGCATGCGAAGCTTGATTGAGTACTTGAAACCCGTCCAAAACCTCTTCAAAATAAACCCAAGCCTACACCACCTTCTAGTACATTCAAAACCCTCTTTATTGATATATAAAATGTCCCAATCCATTTTGAAATGAGGGAGATGCGCGCGTTTTACAAAAAAGACTTATTTTCCCGACCTCCTGAGGGTAAAATGGTCATACATTTTGATTTACAAATCATCTTGGGTTCAACCACTTGGGTTAGAAAGTAGACTCAATTACCCAACACTTCAAACCATGCATAAAACAGAGTTCGGTAGCAGCCGGAGTGGCCCCGCGAAGTTTGAAATGTTGTGTAGTCTCCAAGTCCAAGCGCCTGGACTCCCAATTCCAGGCGCCCGGACTCACTCCAGATACTTGCTTCCAAGGTGAAATGGGCGGGAAGGAGCGTCTTGGAGGATTCTTTAGCAGAGATATTTGTGAGAGAGAGTGGGGGAGATGCTGCCCCTCTAACCTTCACCCCTAAGAGGTCCTAGTGGCATTTTTGGACCTTCCTTAGCCTATAAAACCCACCCCACTCCTCTATTTTGGAGGGAGGATCAAGTTCTCCACTCCCTGCTTACTGTTATTCTACCAAAATCATTCCAGAAACTTATCCCAGTTAGCCCCTCTCAATTCCATCCATAATCAACCCTCAAACCCACTCCTTTACCATATCAATCCAACATACTCCCATCTTCCACAACCAAACTTCATTACAGCACCTTCAATCTGTCCTTGATAGCTTCACAAACTCAATCCAAGTTTATCCAAACACTGCCTAAACTAGTCCTAAAAGTTCATCAATCAAGTTCTCTAAGGTAACTATCGACCAAATCTTGCTCAAACAGGGCTTTGAGGGGAAACCACCCAACTCTGACTAGTCTCCTATACTGGTTAAGAGTTTGGGAAGGTTTGGTGTGTCACAAAAGGACAGTTTTCATTTGCACCCATACATAGTGTGGGCGCCCATACTTAGATATGGGCGCTGGACTTGTTTCCTACTGATGTGTTCTCTTGCTCTAAAGGTCTATTATATCATCATTTGAGTTCATTGAATGATATTATAGTTCATTATTTGCAGTTCATGGTCCAACAATATGTCTTAAGGCATGTTTGAACCCCTTTTGGGGGAAAAGCCATCTTGAAACAGTAATTGATGTACCAAAAGAGCATTGCATATATTTTATAGCTAATTTCAAGTCTGATGTAAAATATTTCAGAATATGATGAAAAGGTAACAAGGTCATCAAGTACTATTCATTTGCATCTTTAAGTCACAAGATATAAGTTCATCCCATTTTCCTCATCCTTAAAGCACAAACTCATCCATAAATCATTCATATGCATGATATGACAGGTGAAAAGGGTGAAGGATAGTTTGTGATGCTTCATTTCCTCCCATTTCAATACTTGAAACTATCCAAAACCATGGTTTTCCTAGCATAAAATGCCTTTTAGACCTGATCTTGAAAGTCATTTAAGTTAGAGATACATTAAACATCATCTTATGCATGAATGGAAATGGCATCAAAGTGTGATTTGATTGTTTGATTAATGGATTGGAATATGAAAATGTCTGGAACACATTCCAGGTGCCTGTACTTGAGCAATCCAGGTGCCCATTCTCATTCCAGGCGTCTGGATTCACCTAATCCATGTGCCTACACTGAGTCCAGGTGCCTGGATTACCCTATTCCAGGTACCCATATATATTGACCCCAGGCGCCTGAACTTGCTCAATACGGGTGTGAGAAATGCAATCCGGGTGCAATCGTGTGTTGTTTGTGGATCTGTTTTGGGGGTTTTCAGTGTTGATTAATCACATTTTGAGTTGTTTAGTATATCATATGTCATTATATCACTATGCATACATGACACTTAGCACAAGCATTCACATACCATGCTTTGGCTTTCAGGTGCATTTATGTGTTATTACATACCCTTCGTCAATAAAGTCCGTATAAACGACATTTTCTAAAATCCCTTGAATGTTAAGTAGAGACCAACAATCGTGCGGGGCGAGATGGGTGCTTTAAATTCCTTCCCCTCTCGTAACCTAGCTCCCAAACCCAAGAAATCTCAATAAAAGCAGATCGGTGAAATATTTTCCATACCAAGGGCAAAAGAGTCATTTTGCAAATAGGTTTCTCGGGTATGGTCCTTAAACCTGGGTGGCGACTCCATCCAATCAATCAGACCGTTTTCCAGACCATTTTTGTGAAATTCCGCGGGGTGTCCACAGTCTAACTACAAAAACGCTATATGCATTTACAAATACTCATCACAAGGAAATTATAAAAAATTCTACAAGAACTTCAATTGAAATAAAAGAAGAGTATTATTGTATAGCAGAATATATACCTCCACAAAGGATAGGAGAAAAGAATATATCCTTACCCGAGGAATCAATCTAGAATTTAGAAATAAAATAGGAATGCAACCAGACATAGTCTTACATACAATAGAAGCAATAATTAAATAATGTATTTAAAAGAACAAACTCTCTCTCAAGAGCCTCACAATTAAAAAGAAAAGCTTTATTAATACAAGATGATGAACTAAAATATCAGAGAAAGGATCTTCATTTAATTCAAAGTTCACAACAAAATGACCAATTTTATATACTTACAGAATACATGGACAGAAATAGCGAATGGACTTCATTAAGAAATTTAATAGATACCGGTGCAACATCTAGTTATATTTATATAGAAAGGGTAAAATATGTACCCTTTAAAAAGTTTGAAAAACCATATATCATATAAGGATTTTCAGGGAAAAACTTTCCAAATAAATTCATATATTATATGTCTAATTTGTTTTATAGATAAACAAGGAATCCAACATCATCTTAATATACAAATATTAGTTAAGAGAAAACATTATTTACACCGCCAGCGGAAACAAATGTTTCCTCCAAATCAATCTCAGCGGTTCGTGTGATTGTGTAGTCAATGTGTTTGTGTAGTACACAATTACACGGACCGCTAAGATTGATTTGGAGGAAACATTTGTTTCCACCGCCGGCGGAAATAACTTGTTCTCATTAGTTAATCCTTACATGGATAAGAGCCTACAATTATTACTATGAAATGATTTCCTTAATAACACTAAACCATTTACTCTACAATATTGCTATGTACAATTAACAATTATCAACTAACAATTCCCCGAATAGATATTCAAAATAAACCTATATATATAATACGAACGTGGCCATATAGCTTGTACATTGAAATAATCTTTAAATATCCTGAATATCTAGAATGAAGTTATCACACCTTCTTAGTTAGATACTGGAGCAGGAATATCCATGGCCAACAAAATGTACTACCAGAACATTATTGGCGTAACAAGCCACCTAAACCAGTTAAAGGAGTCATAGCAAGCGGAGAAATCCTAAGTTATGAATGGTGTGCAGAAAATATACCACTCCAAATAGGCAATTATAACATCAAAATATTATTATTATATAAACGTGAAAGTCAAGGGGCAGATATACTCTTAGGAAATGATTTTATCGTGACATGTAGCCCATTTACTCAAACTCTTACTCACGTTTACTTTACAACACCGTGTAATCACAAAATAATTATTCCACGAATAATGACTGTTGCCAAAAAAGCTGATTATGTCATTCCATTTCAAAGTCGCACAACCCACCGCAGTGGAATACAAACATGCCCAAAATATTTGCCAAATTCAATACTAGCATTAGTTATTTACCAAATTGTAAGTGAAATCATTAATGATTTTCGACAAAATTTTAGCTCAAACCCAATAGAAAAATGGAAAGTTGATAAAACTATAGCCAAAATAGACTTTATAAACCCAAATACTATCATTAGGGTAAAACCTATGAGATATAGCAATGAAGATATTCTAGAATTTGATAAGCAAATCAATGAATTGCTAAAAGCTAAACTAATTCAACCAAGTACAAGTCCATATAGTAGCCCAGCATTTATGGTAAGAAATCATGCAGAAGTAAAAAGGGGAAAAGCAAGAATGGTTATTAATTATAAAAAGTTAAATGAAGCTACAAAATTTGATGGATACTACCTACCAAATAAAGATATCTTGTTTAAAAGGATATATGGGTACAAATATTTCTCAAAATTCGATTGGAAATCAAGATTTTGGGAGATCAAGTTATCAGAAGAGTCTATACATTTAATAGCATTTAGTGCACCTCAAAGTCATTATGAATGTTTTAGTCATGCCATTTGGGTTTAAAAAATGCACTACAAATATTTCAAAGAAAAATGCATAGTGTATTCAAACCAATAAATGATTTTTGTATTGTATATGTAGGCGATATACTCATCTTTTCAAAAGATATTACCACACATAAAGAATATTTGAAATCATTTTCAAATATATGTAAAGAACATGGAATTATATTATCTAAAAAGAAAGCTGAGATAGCGAAAATTAAAATAGAATTTTTAGGACAAATTATTGATCAAGGAAATATAGAATTGCAGCCACATATAGCTTTAAAAATAAGAGACTTTTCAGACCAATTAGAAGATAAAAAACAATTACAAAGGTTTTTAGGATGTCTTAATTATGCAGAACAATTTATTAAGGATCTTGCTAAACTAAGACCACCTTTTCAAAATAAATTAAAAAAGACATATATTTGGAATGAGACTCTTGATGATACTTTACAGGTACAACAAATCAAGGAGCTATGTAAAAATCTTCCATTACTAGAGTTATCGTCCCATGAAGATTTTCTTATCTTAGAAACAGATGCTTTTGAAGATTATTGGTCAGCAATTTTAAAAAGAAAAAAGAATCATAAAACTAAATAGATTTGCGAAGAACTAGCCTATAAAAGGTACTCCCTCCGTCCCTAAACTTTTGACCTTTTTGGAATTGCGTGCCATTTTAAATTGCTTATATCTTTTTATTTATAAAGTTTTATGTGATTTTGAAAACTTTGTTTAATAGAACTAATTAAAATCTATCAAACGAGATCCATATTGCATATTTTTTGACATTTACATTGAAAGATATAGGCATTTGAAAATGGCACACTGTCCAAAAAGTGTCAAAAGTTTAGGGACGGAGGGAGTAACACATTGAAGATATTTGTAGATGCTCTTCTGGAACTTTCAAAGATGCGGAGAAAATTTATCATATAAATGAAAATGAATTACTTGCTGTAAAAAGAGGAATTGCTAAATTTGAGATTTTTCTTTTGCCAACAAAATTTTTGGTTCAAACTGATAATACTAAAATTAAAGCATTTAGGAAAAAAAAATCTTGATCGTGCTATTGCAAATAAAAGGCTTATTAGATGGCAAGTTTGGTTTGCAAACTTCAACTTCGATATTGAATATATTGCATGAAAAGAAAATAGCCTTACAGATGTCCTCACAAGAGAAGCTGTAGATGGAAAATGAGACAGGCCAATTGGCCATGCAAATTAATAATCTCGTCTTGGGATTAAACAATATAGGGCAAGAGGTCAACAATTTAGGCACTCTTGCTAGTGCAATGTACAAAAAGCTTGATGAGCTCAGAGCAAATATCCAAATATAATTTTGATGCAGAACTTAAGTCCAGCTATGAAAAAGGAGATACAACTATTGGACCTCTTGGAGTAGAAACTGAAAAATATGACTACCTAGTCCGTTATTCTAATCCATGATGATTTACTCCAGTAAAAAATACCACTCCTACCAAAGAGGATCCAAAGCCAGAAATTAAGCCTGATATTTTTTCTGAAAGAGATTCCCTCAAATTAGTGCTACTCAAAGTTCCAAAAAGACTAAGCACTCTTGAGGAATTTATTGAGAATTTTATCATTTATAATCACCTTTGTTGTGAACATATTGTAATTGAAAATTGGATGAAAACTCTTATGGAGTTTATAAAAATTGCAATATATATCCTGGAGCACCCTCCAATATAGTTGCGAGACTCTTTCCAAGTCCTCAGCTAACGGAACTTCAAAATCTCCCAGCCTTTATCTTAAAAGGAATTCAAGAATTTATTTCCATTCTAGGGCATTCAAATATCTACGTCAGATTTTACTTAGCCTGTCCTGAATGGGGAGCAGAAGATGGATATATTCCAGGAAATCATCTTATCAAGATAGGAGTGACTCAGAAACCACTATCTCCAAATAGTGCATGCACCTAGCACATCACCACCGAAAGTATGAGCACTATCCCGAAAAAAGGAGTATGGGGCCTCAAGAACATATACAATCAACTACTCAACTTTGTTCTGGAAAAGCAAGGTGTATAGATTTACCAATACAATCAAAATTGCATTGTCCTCTCAACTACCACAAAGAAGACAAAAGAAAAGGACATGGAAATCTTGAAAGGAATCTTTGATGACTATGCATCCACCCAAATTATCATAACCAGGGACACTTGCCACCATCATTGTTGTAAAGACCCGTAATTTTAATTATTTTCCGGGGAATAATGTTGGGGAAATTAGAGGAATGTCTTAAAGTGTGATGTGGGGTCAATGTGAGGTTAGTATTGCATTTGGGCACTTGTGAAACACATTACAAACACTAGGGGCGTGAGTGTGATTGGTGGGGTGTTTTATATACTTGGAGGGGGCTGATATTTTGTGCAAAAACCCACCCCACTTCCCCAGTACACTTTGGCTCTCTCTCTCTCTCTCTCTCTCTCTCTCTCTCTCTCTCTCTCTCTCTATTCCTCTCCACACTCTACTCCATTTCTCCACAAGATCTACACTTCCACACCCCATTTCTTCAAGATTTAACCCCATTTCTTCAAGATTTAACCCCATTTCTTCAAGATTTAACCCCATTTCCGTCATTTACGCGTAAATTGGAGTCCGGGCATCCTTGGAATCACCTTGGATGAGCTTGTTTCGGGTTGGGTTTTGCTAGTACAAGCTAGGGCTTTCTCACCTTTCTTCATTGGAGCTAGACCACTGAGGTAGGGGACCTATTTCTGCCTTCACTAAGTGTATATGGTTTGAATTATTGCATTGTGTTCATCTCTCCCTTTGATTTCTTGTCAAACTTTTACACCTCCATGGATATTGGGTTTGTGCTTGTATGAGTTTGATTCTCCACACTTTGTTGCATTGGTCTTTGATTGAGTGTTTAGACATGCTACAATGATGTTTGGTTGTGTTTGGAACCCCAATTTTACCATGGACCTAAGCCTCACACACTTGGAGCAAAGCTGTCAAAATTTCATCCGAAACCCAATTGGATCGATCCACCATAAGGTTGGTGTAGACACCCCGATTTTGACCCAAGAAACTTGTCAAGCATCCCCGGTGATGAAAATGCCCGATAAGAGCACGCGAAGCTTGATTGTGAACTTGGAAACCCCTCCAAAACCTCATTAAAATAAACCCAATCTTACACCACCTTCTAGTACATTCAAAACCCTCTTTTTTGATATATAATATGTCCCAATCCATTTTGAAATGAGGGAGATGTGCCCGTTTTACCAAGACAACTTGTTTTCCCGACCTTCTGAGGGTAAATGGTCATATATTTTGATGTAAATATCATCTTGGGTTCAAACCACTTGGGTTAGAAAGTAGGCTTGATAAGCTTTCCAACGCTTCAAACCATGCACAAAACGGAGTTTGGTAGCACCCGGAATGGCCCCGCGAAATTTGAAATTTTGTGTAGTCTCCTAATCCAGGCGCCTGGATTACCCTATTCCAGGCGCCTGGATTCCCATTCCAGGCACCCATACTCAGTCCAGGCACTCGGACTCACTCTAGATACTTGCTGTCCAAGGTCAAGTGAGTGGGGAGGAGCGTCTTGGAGGATTCTTTGGGGATTTTCTGCAGAAATCTGTTAAACTAAGTGGAGGGAAAATAGAGTACCCTATTGCCCCCTAACCTTGACCCCTAAGAGGTCCAAGTGGCCCCTTTTGAACCCTTCTTTGCCTATTTAAACACCCCTTCTCCCCCATTGCAAAAGATATCAGCTCTCCCTCTCTCCCTTACTGTTATTCTGCTCAAAATTTCCAGAAATCTTAATCCCTCTTTGTTCCTCTTGCTTTCCACCATTAAACCCACTTTTTTCTACTCCAAATCAACCCATTTTCATCACTAACCTAAACTAAAACTAGCCAATCCTTTGTTCATCCAAAATCAAGTGTTTGATTCCAAATTCATACTGTTCCAGAAGCTCATTTCAGTGTACCCAACATCCACAATCACTCAACTCACTTAAAACTTGCAATCCAAGTTCATCAATCAAGTCTTTCAAGGTAGTTTGTCTACCAAATTTGCTCAAGAGGGCCCTGAGGGGACATCAACCAAGCTCTAGCTAGTCCTCAATACTAGTTTAGAGTTTGGGAAAAGTCTCAAACATCACAAAAGAGAACTCAATTTGTGCTTGATAAGTGTTCCAGGCGCCCGAAGTCATTCCAGGCGCCTGGATTGTCCTTTTCCAGGCGCTTACATCACCTCCAGGCGCCTGGAGTTACTTGATCCAGGTGTCCAGAAAGCAGTCCGGATGCAAGTCATGTAATGTTCGCAGATTTGTTTTGAGGGATTTCTAATACTGTTTGATCATGTTTAGGGTTGTTTAATGCGTTACATATTTGTATTTTACTGAACATTGCATACTTCCACTCATGACATCTGCACAAGCATCCATGTTCATCTCATTAATTTTGTTGACTCATTTATGTGCTCTTAAATGAATTTGTAACTAAAGTCCACTCGAACGATATTTTCAAAATCCCTTGAGCATTGAATAAAGACCGGTGGTTACACCGGGTGCGAGGGGTGCTTTAAATTCCTTCCCCTCGCATAACCTAGCTCCCGGACCCGAGAAATCTCATTTTGGCGAGACTAGTAAAATATTTTCCATATCAAGGGCAAAAGAGTCATTTTTCAAATGGTTTCTCGGGTACGGTCCTCAAACCCGGGTGACGACTCCATTCAATCAATCAAAACCGTTTTCCAAACCGCAATTCAATTTCGTGGACAATCACTCTGCGGGGGATCAATCCAGAACCTACTGGAATTGATTCGTTACCTTTTGGATCGATCCACACTCATCTTGGATCGATCCAGACCATGTGGATCGATCCACACCTGACTTGGATCGATCCAAATCTGTCTGTTCGTGCAGATTTTTTACCAAACTTCGCGGGCACGCCCCGGCTTCGTTCGAACTCCGATTGAGGCGATTCTCAAACCGTTGGAAAGCTCTATGAGTCTACTTTCAAACCCAAGTGATCTTATATTCATAGATTTTGTACTTTGAGAGAAATGTGTTTTTTCCTATCGGTGTGCTGGGTTTCCTCGAGGTTCATAACTCCATTTTTATGTTCCCTTGCTCCGGGCCTTCATTGGTCTTTCCCAAGCTTCTCGAATCGACCTCCAAGGTTTGGTAGCCTATCGTGGTATGACTCATGTTTTGCCTTGATCTCTCACGTTCTTGGACACATGTTAATTTAACCATAACCGACACACACGAGTTCTTTGAACAAAATGGATTAAGTGAATGTTTTGGACACTTGTGAAATGGTATTGGAATACGTGAATTGGATTTGGGCACTAAGTTGAACTTATGAATTGATAAGTGGAAATGTAAATGTGAAATATGTGACACGGGGCCCGAAAGGGTATGCCCGGAGTGACACGGGGCCCGAAAGGGTATGCCTAGAGTGACACAGGGCCTTTATGGTATGCCCGGAGTGACACGGGGCCTATATGGCATGCCTAGAGAATAAACAAATGATTAAAAGGAATAAGATGTGTATGATAAATACGAAGGATACTTGGGTTATTTTAGATATTTTGGGTAATTGTGAAGTATTATGAAATGAAATGTTTTGTGTAAATGACTGTGTTTTGAAGGAACTGAACCCACGACACGAAATGTAACGGTTATGAGGAAACTTATGGACATTCTAGTTTCATTAGATCTTTGAAGCGTCTCCTAGATACTCAGTCATCAAGTTGTTTTATCTTGATCCATTTTAGCTTACTCATTCATGTGTATCATACCTTCATGTGCACCTTTCATTCTTTATACCCTTAGCGTTGGTAGAAAAGTTTCCTACTGGGCTAGTGAGCTCACCCTATCATTTTCAGGTACTCGACAAGGGACATGAGACGGATGCTTGGAGTGTGAATGCATGCCATGAAGATTTTATGATCATGAAGTTATTTTCTCACCTTCATACAAAGTATATTTTTGGAAGATGATTCTGTAACTTTAATTCTTCTAAGCTTTTGACTATTTCAACTTATGTAATAACTTTAAAACCTTTGTTATTTTTGCATGGGTACGGGTACCCTTGAGCAGAAACTCATTGTACTTTGACTTTGACTTTCTATGGGAAATTGTTGGACTTTGATCGATCCTACGTGGATTTTGTTTGTATTTTGGCTTATTAAAAATTGAGGGCGTGACAATTGTGACTCATTTTCAATTGAGGAGGATCACCTATGTACATTATGTCAAAAAGGTGCACCAACCCAAGAAAATGGTGTGCTCTGAAAACGCCATTTACATGCTACCCACTAACTTTACTTTACACCTAAAGAGAGAGTGAGTGGTTGATAACGTAAGCAAGGACGTTCAGGGTATGTCCCAATGTCTATAAATAAGCTCTGAAATTAATGTAGAAGGCAGAATGTAAGAGAGATCTTCCTTACCATTTAGAAAGAAGTCAGATATTTTAATATGACTTGCTAAACTTTCAAGTGTAGTCTGAGTACTTGTCTATGTAACAAACTTCTGATTGTTTCAAAAAGTTTCTATGAATAAAAGAGTGTTCAATTACTGCTTCCAATCCATTCTCTCTTTGTTATTTCTTCTTTGATATACACCCTTGGTAGGAAACGTAATAGGCTTGTGGTTTACTGGGTTGAAGGGTTGTTACCCTTGAGCGCCTACAGTAAAAGATTCGTCCAATCAATAGCCACACGGCCAAAGTCACTGTAGTTCAGAGGTGAAAAGTTAGGTGTAAGTCGTTACTAGGCGTCTGTGGAAACACGGTTGTACACTAGAGCAGATACCCGATCCAGATAAGCTCAAAGCGTCAAGGAAGGTATAATTCATTTTATTTTATTTTTACGGAAGTATAGTGGACCCTTGTTTATACTAGAGACCTACTGAATGATCATGAAGAATGTTATAACCTCAAAATCTGTTAAAACTACTCAGATCACTTTGTTTTATGACTAATTACCTTGTGTTTTGTTCATATCAACACTTTGTGCAATATATTAATAGTCAAAAGGACATACCCCCGATAAAATTCTTTCTTCAGCGTCTAGGACATTATTTAGACATAACTGATAGAGATATTGAAGATTATAGAATTTATTTAGAAAAGAATTTTATGCACATACTCATATAGTACTACTTCAAAAGAATCAGAAAAGATTAGAAAGTGAACCGATTGAACCTTCTTCGTCTAGATCTCCAAACCATTGGTAGAATATATATGCCAGTGTAAGTCCCACCAATCGAGATGGTGGCCGAGTAGCCTATTAAGGGCTACTGTGCCCATAACTACCCTAACAAAGTTGGGGCAGAGCTGCATAGGGTTTAACTGGCATCTACTGCAAACTTCCCTAAAAAAGGGGTGTAACAGGAACCTAAGGCCCCCCTCAACTATGAAAATCAAGGGGATGTGGATCTTGTTTTCATCCTGACCTTGTTCTTTCATATCACTACGGTTGTCTAGCCGGAATTGAACATCGGCGGCCAAGGATGTCTCGTTCTTGGTTCACCTGTCCTTCTGACGTTTCCCCAATACGATGGGGTGTAGCCCAGTAGTAGGTGAGCTGCACGGCCAAGACCAACTGGGGTTGGTGCAAAGCCGTCGAAATACAAAGCTCTGGCGATGTCCTAGCGGTGGAGGTTGCCGTGGATCAGGCGACCACCGTGGTTAAGGTTGTCCGCTGCAAAATAACATGAAGAAGAAACAATCAATTACAGTTTCTAAAGGAAAGCAAAAATAAAGGAATGATACAGGTATGAAGGTACTAACGCAGTCCGCCAGGAGTTGTGGGGCAGGCAAATCCGATGGTCCTCCCCTCGGCATCTCTGGGCTCCCAGTTGCCAGTGACTACGAGGTAGTCATCTGCCTCTCCCTTGGAGGAATTTGGCAGGTCGGTGATAAGCTTCTGGTTGGGATCCCTGGCTTTGAAGTAGAAATTGTTGTCGATTGTAGGGACTACGCTATAGAGGTAGTGTAAGTCCCACCAATCGAGATGAAGGCCGAGCAGCCTATTAAGGGCTACTGTGCCCATAACTACCCTAACAAAGTTGGGGCAGAGTTGCATAGGGTTTAACTGGCATCTACTGCAAACTTCCCTAAAAAAGGGGTGTAAGGGGAACCTAAGGCCCCCCTCAACTATGAATATCAAGGGGATGTGGATCTTGTTTTCATCCTGACCTTGTTCTTTCATATCACTGCGGTTGTCTAGCCGGAATTGAACATCGGCGGGAATCCCATACTTCCTACGAAACTCTAACACTTTATTTGGGGTGCTTAGAAGAGCCCTATGTCTACCCATTCTCACTAAGAATTTAGGGTTTCACAATTGAAACCCAGGGAAGAAGATGAACAAACAGCGAAAGCACGAAATAGAAATGGAGATCTAGGAAGACCACTTACGTGAAGAAGATGGACCTAGTGTGGAGTTTTCCAACGAGAACGAAGGACGATTTTTCCGATGAAAACCAGAAAACGAACGAAGTTGCAGAAGAACTCGGGTGACAAGAATGGCAAACGAAATGCTTTCCCTCTCTCTTCTTTTTTGCTTCTAACGAGTGTGAAGTGAAAGAGGAGGGGAGGGGTTTTTGGGTTTAGAAGGTTTTGGGAGGGAAAAGTAATGATTATCCCGCCCGAAACCCCATAAAAGTGGAACGTGACGTACGGAAACGTCAGCAGAATCGTCCTTTGGGCTTATCCGAGCCATCAACGGGTCATTTCGCATTGAATGCGATAACAACGTTGCCACCCACGTGGAGGGGAGGCGTGCAGGAGATGCATCTGGAACCGTGGAAGCTCTGCGCACTGCTGATGAATGACAGCAGTAGCAGAGCTGGGGAGCAATTGGAGTGGGTAAAATCTGATTACCCTTCTATTAGGCATAGCACGTGCCTTAGTTGATCACCACGAGAGGGTAAATAGCTCGGCACCACATAGGGAGTCCTTAAACCCTGTGCCGGGCTGGTTTGGCCACGAATGAGGCAAGAACTAATAAAGAGTTAACTAATAAGTCAGGATGCACTAGCTCGGCGTAAGGCATAAAGGATGCCCCTGATATGGCCGAGCTAGGCAGGCTACGTGTATAGCTTGAATAGCATTCTGGAATACATAATTCAGCTCGGTGTAATGAGCTGAATTATGTACGAGTTATTCCGAGCTACGTGGAAGCACGGCGCCACCACGAGTAGGGCGGTGAGACATTCTAGAATAATCTAAAGAGGTTCCTTGCGAAATAAGGAGCAATCCCGTAGCATGAGGGATCAATATGGGAAGTCCTAACGTGATTGGGAGTATGCCCCATATAAGGAAGAATCCTATATGGAAAGAAAGACCTCTGCTAGACGAGATCTAGCAGGACATGGAGACTCGTCCCTAATAGGAAAGTCCTATTAGGAAAAGGATTCCTAAAGAGAATAGGAAACGGGGGCACGAGATGCCTAATATGAAGAACATCTACACTTATAAATACAAGGCAATAACCATGACAAAAGGTACGCTGTGAAACCCATTTTCATACGCATTGTGGTTTGAATTCACCAAGTACGTGATACTAACTTAGGCATCGGAGGGCCTTTGCCAACGAGAGGCAAAGGTGCTCTAACCCTTTTTTTGTCTTGCAGATTTAGGGTTGAACTAAGGAAGCACGTGATCCAGGGCTACGTGGATTTTATCCCCGTACAATTGGCGCTGTCCGTGGGAAACCTGACAGAAAAGCTTGATCCCTTCCAACAGAGATCAACAATGGTCCTTTCAGAACCTCTTCTGTGCACCCCACAGAGGAAGGATGTGGAAGACGATGGCGGAACCACCCTTGTTTACACTACGAGAAAAAGTGCAAAGGTGGACGAAACTCCTGCAGTTCTAAAAGCACCACAAAAGAAGCCTGCCACCAGAAGGTTTAACATAGGGCATATCCCTGAAATTCCAAAGTTTAGGGATACGCGCCTGATAAACTATGATTCTCCAAGATCAAACGAGCGACGGAAATGCTCAAAGACACCACCAAGAGGTGGGGAGGCCTCAACCCGACGTGAACGGAGGAGGAGCCCACCGAGAAGGGATGATCACAGGCGAACTAGGGATAAAGAAAAAGAGGACAACCTCGACAGAAGAGAACAGGAGGCTGAAGAACTGGCCCGTGAAGTCACTCGACGAGAACGAGAGATTCAGGACCTAAAGAAACAACTCTAAGAAAAGGAGAAGGATTTACGTTCGCGGACGAGATCCGTGCAGTACGTAAAAGAAAGAAGGGTCCATCATCATGATGACGTCTTTGCTGACCGAGCAGCCTCTCCACGAAAACGGAGAGAAAGGAGTGCTTCAGTGGAAAAGAAAGAAAGAAGGAAGCACGCTAGGGACAGATATGAGAGATCTGGTTCCAATGAGCACATTCCTGAGCAGCAAGCGAGAAGGGTGGACGTTGGCCGAGCTGAGGGAGGCCCTAAGACTGCACGAGAGGCAGCTAAGGAAGTCCTAGGCCAGATTTCCAAATCGCCACTGGCCCATTGGATTCGCGCAGAGAAGACGCCGAGCAGGGTAAAACACTCAGCGTTCATCCCTTACGAAACTAGCACGGACCCTGTGGCCCATATCCAACACTACCAGCAGGCCATGTTTATGCATGAGCAAGATGATGCATTGCTATGCAAGATGTTCCCATCCAGCCTAGGAAAAGTGGCCTTGAGTTGGTACCATAAGCTCCCAAAAGGATCCGTCTTATGCTGGACTCAACTGGCTGAAGAGTTCACTGCACGGTTCCTTACGAGCCGAGCAGCTCCAAAAACATTCGATGCGTTAACCTCAATGAGACAGAGGGATGATGAGACTCTGCGATAGTACTCAAAGCGTTACTGGGAGACTTTCAACGAGATTGAAAATTGTAGTGAGGAGTATGCTCTGGCAACATTCAAAACAAGTCTGCCCATGCATAGCAAGCTACGAGAATCGCTTACTATGCACCCAGTCAAGACTGTGGCCAAACTGATGGAGAGAATTCAGGAGCACGCACGGGTAGAAGATGACATCCTGCAGGCAGGAGGAAAGATCGTCGCTGGACAACCTCAGCTCCCAGAGAAAAGGACAATGGAGTCAAAGGCGTACAAGAAAGACTTCACGACGGGAAGGAGGGATTATGCACAGCAGAAGAAGGATAAAGCTGATCCAGACCCCAAGTCGTACTTCAGTGTTATGGCGACTTTCAATATACCCATCTACAAGATGCTGTACAGGATAAAAAATGAACAATGGTTCAGAAGACCCCCAAAGATGACTGGAAACCCAGAGAAGAGGAGGGCTACCAATCAGCACTGCAGCTATCACAGAGATTGGGGACACATGACTGAGGATTGCGTGGAGTACAAGAAATTCTTGGATGAGAAGGTGGCGGAGGGCCATCTTAAAGAGTTCTTGGTTGATAGCAAGAATGATGCCGAGCTGGTAGAGGAGATGGACTATGAGAAAGGTCCAAAGGGAACAATCCATATGATACATGGATTAGTCGCCCCTTATACCAACAACGAGATAAGGCACATCCAGAGGGTCAACGGCCAGGCAAAACAAGTCATGAAGCTCGGCATGAAGAGGCCGAGGGTGGAGGAAGTCATGGAGATCCCAATCACCTTCACTGATGACGATCTGGATGGAGTAGTGGTGCCACATAACGATGCGTTGGTAATCACCCTACGAATAGGGGATTATGACGTGGAGAAGATCCTTGTCGATCAAGGAGCTAGCACAGAGATCATGTACTACCAAACTTTCAAGAAGATGGAACTCCCACCGAGCTCATTGCAAAAGTGTTTAGTTCCACTGGTCGGCTTTAGCGCACAGACGGTATGGCCTATGGGAAAGGTCACATTACCCGTCCGAGCTGGATCAGTAGTCTTGAAAACCGACTTCCTTGTGGTAGACATCCCTTCCTCCTATAACGTGATTATAGGAAGAACCTGGATGCACAAAATGAGGGCAGTCTCTTCAACTTACCACCAGAAGATCAAGTATCCTGAAGCGGATGGCATTGAGTGCGTTAGGGGAAACCAGAAGATAGCCGACCTATGTTTCAACATGGTACTAAAGAAGTCCCCCAAGGCCGAGTTGGTGCAGATAGTTGAAGTTCCAGATCAGCCTACCTTGGAAGATGTCGGAGGTGACCCCACCAAGAAGATGGTGGAAGGGTTGAAGAAGATACAGATCCAGGGAGACGATGAGGAAAGGTATTTCTTGATCGGCGAGACACTTGCCGAACGGGAGGAAAGGGATTTGGTTGCCTTTCTGAAGGACCACATCGCTGTTTTCGCTTGGAATCCCCAGGAGATGCCTGGGATAGACCCCGAAATAATCTGCCACCATTTAAACGTGGATCCTCAGCACAAACCAGTTGTGCAGAAGGCGAGGAGGTCGGCACCACAGCACGCCAACGCTGTGATTGAAGAGGTGGATCGCCTACTAGAAGCGGATGCCATACGAGAGGTGAGCTATCCAGACTGGCTAGCCAACACAGTTGTGGTCAAGAAGAAAAACGGGAAGTGGAGAGTTTGTGTGGATTTCACCAGCCTCAACAAAGCATGCCCGAAGGATAGCTTTCCACTCCCCAGGATCGATCAGCTAGTAGACGCCACGTCAGGCTATGAAAGGATGAGCTTCCTTGACGCATATCGAGGATACCATCAAATAGCCATGCATGAGCAAGACCAGGAGAAAACATCCTTCATCTCACCAAGAGGACTCTACTGTTACAAAGTTATGCCATTTGGGCTAAGGAATGCTGGAGCGACCTACCAGATGTTGGTCACTAAGATGTTCAAGGAACAGATCGGCAGAACCATGGAGGTCTACATCGACGACATGGTGGTAAAAAGCAAATTGAAGCCTGATCACCTTGCCGACCTGGAGGTAACTTTCAATATTCTGAGAAAATACAAGTTAAAGTTAAACGCCTCCAAGTGTGCCTTTGGAGTCAGCTCGGGGAAGTTTCTAGGGCACCTGGTGACTAAAAGGGGGATCGAGGCTAATCCAGACCAGATCACGGCTCTGCAAGGTCTAGAAAGCCCAAGGACCACGAAGGAGGTCCAAAGGTTAACAGGGATGGCAGCAGCTCTTAATCGCTTCATCAGTAAGTCCTTAGACCGCTGCAGACCTTTCTTTCAACTTCTAAAGAAGAGAGAAGGATATGAGTGGGGAGCCGAGCAAGAACAGGCTTTCCAGGAGTTAAAAAATTACCTGTCATCACCACCTTTACTCTCTACTCCAGAAGCTGGGGAGCGGTTGATATTAATACCTAGCAGTATCTGATCATGCGTTCAGCTCGGTTCTCCTACGAACAAACGGGGTAGAGCAGGCTCCGGCCTACTTTGTGAGTAAAACAATGTTAGATGCTGAGACGCGTTACCTACCGTTGGAGAAATTGGTGTACGCTCTTGTCATAGCTTCAAGAAAGTTACCTCACTATTTTCTACAGCATCCCATCACTGTGTTCACGGAATATCCACTAAGAGCCTTGCTTAGGAAGGCAGACTTCTCTGGACGAGTATCCAAGTGGTCCATCGAATTGAGCCAATTTGACCTCGACTATCAGCCGAGGATGACAGTTAAATGGCAAATCTTGGCTGACTTTGTAGCTGAGTTTACCACAACGGTGGCTCCACCTCCACCAGCCCTCCACGAGAAGGAGCAAGAAATCAATCACCCCGAGCAACCAACGAGAATGGCCGATCTGGACCCAGAGGAATGGAGGCTCTATGTTGATGGGTCAGCTTGGAACAAAGGATCTGGAGCAGGAGTGGTGCTGTTCTCTCCAGAAGGTTTGGTACTGGAGCAAGCACTACGGCTGGGATTTAGTGCTACAAACAATGTAGCAGAATATGAAGCATTGCTCGCTGGATTGAGGAGCGCCCTGGAGCTCAAGGTAACAAAATTATGGATATTTTGTGACTCACAATTAGTTGTTAATCAGCTTTCAGGAGAATATGCTACGAAGAACGAGAAGATGGCTGCGTACTCAGAAGTGGCCAAGGATTTGCTTGACAAGTTTAACAGAGCTCACATCCAACAAATCAGCTCGGGCCAGAATGCACACGCAGACTCATTGGCATGCTTAGGGTCAGCAGTAAACACGGAGTACCGCCGTACGATAGCTGTGGATTATTTGAGCGAACCGAGCATTGGCCGAGCGGTAGAGATCGTGATGGAAACAGAGTTTGGGCCGAGCTGGATGGACCCAATAGTGGCATACCTACGAGATGGGACATTGCCAGAAGACAAGAGGGAAGCTCACAAGATCAAAACCAAATCAGTACGCTTCTGGCTCTCTCCAGAAGGTAAGCTTTACAAAAAGTCTTTTCTTGGCCCATATTTGTTATGTGTACACCCAGCTCTTGTTCAGAAATTCCTACATGAGATCCATGCTGGAACGTGTGGGGGACATACTGGTGGAAGGTCAATAGCCCACCGAGCAATATCCCAGGGATATTGGTGGCCTTACATGCAGGAGGATGCAAAGGCTTTTGTCAAGAAGTGTGAAAAGTGTCAGAGATACTCTCCTCTCATCCGAGCTCCAGCGGAGGATCTATTGCCTCTAACCAGTCCGTGGCCGTTTGCTCAATGGGGGCTAGACATCGTGGGTCCTCTTCCTATGGCAACAGGGAAACGAAAATTCCTACTCATTGGCACTGACTACTTCACTAAATGGATAGAGGGGGAAGCTCTTGCCAAAATCACAGAAGCAATGGTGGAGAGATTTGTGTGGAACAAAATAATCACAAGGTTTGGAGTACCCTACTCCATCATCTCAGATAACGGGTCCCAGTTCGGCAAGAAGTTCAAAGCTTTTTGTGCTCAGTACGGCATTAGAAACTATTATTCCACCCCAGCTTACCCGCAGAGCAATGGGCAAGCGGAGGCTTCGAATAAAACTATCCTCAAAAGTCTCAAGAAGAGGTTGGAGAAGAAGAAGGGAAAGTGGCCTGATGAGCTTCCAGTCGTGCTCTGGGCATACAGGACCACCCCACAGCGATCTACGGGAGAGACGCCGTACTCCCTCGCTTATGGGACAGAGGCAGTAATTCCCTTGGAGATTGGATTGCCAACCATTCGCACAACTCTCGTGGAGTCAGGGGGCAACGATAAAGCCCTGGCCGAGCAACTTGATCTCTCCGAGGAAAGAAGGGAGCGTGCCCTTATCACCTTAGCAGCGTATCAAGAGCAGCTACGGAGGAGCTACAATAAGAAGGTGCAGCCAAGAGAGTTCAAAATTGGAGATCTAGTCCTAAGGAAAGTCTCGGCTAATACCAAAGTATCCTCTGACGGAAAGCTCGGGCCGAACTGGGAAGGCCCATATAAGATTGTGGGGATTGCTGGAATTGGGGCTTACCGTTTGGCCGATCTGGATGGAGACCCAGTGCCCCGACCATGGAACGTCCAGAACCTGAGGAAATTCTACCAGTAGTTTGTTTATGTGATTACGAATACAATCACATGAATACGAGTAAATTCACATCTTTTCTATGTATGGTTGGGATTACGAGTGAAATCACCAACGAAAGGAATTTAGATCTTTTAATCCTTCAAGCATTAATAAAATTTTGTCTTTTCTTATTATGGTTTTGATTAATATAAAACAAAATTGCCTTTTAAATTTTGTTTCCTATTGGGGAGCAGAGGGTGAGAGCATACCCTAAACATTTATGGATTATAGATGAGTATGAAGACACTCACTCTAAAACTCCTAAGTACGAAAAACTTAAATTTGCAACGATGATGCAAAAATCCAAGTATGTGGACACTTGGTATGAAATCTCTAAGTATGAAAAATAGTTAGAATTGCAACGAATATTGCAGCGGTTAAGTTTCTTGTAAGTACGAAAAACTTACATTTGCAACGATGAATGCAAAATTTGCAACGATGAATGCAAAAATCCAAGTATGTGGACACTTGGTATAAAAATCTCTAAGTATGAAAAATACTTAGAATTGCAACGAATATTGCAGCGGTTAAGTCTCTAGGTATGAAGAAACTTAGAACTGCGGCGAAATATGCATACAAGTTAAAACTCTAAGTACGAAGAAAGCTTAGATTCCTAAAGCACCGAAACACTTGCAGAAGTAAAAGTGCATGGCATAAAAGAGTACGGAGGAACTTAAAAAGCTCAACAAAACTCAAAACAATAAGTACCGGAGTATCAACAGGCCACAGATGGCCGAACAAGACCACACAGGGTCAAGAGTCAAGTTCAAATAATAACAGATGGGATTAATAAATAGGCGTCAAGCCTCTTCACCATGCTGACCAGCATCAGTGGCAAGATTAGGGACGGGGCTGTCATCCCGAAGACCTTCAGCAGCATCGCCTCCTACAATGGTAAGATCAGTGATGGTTTCTTCTGTCAGGGTCTATTCGGCGAGAGATTCAGGTTGGGCCTCAGGGTCAGGCTGAGCTCCAGCACCAGAGTTGGCTTGGGTAGCGGCCACCTCACTAGGGAGCTCCATGTCAGTCCAGTGAGGGGAAGACGGGTCCACACCGAGCTTGGTAAGGCACCTCCGCTAGGCCGCACCCCAGACGGCATCTTGAACAACTGGCATCTGCGCCTTATAATTGTCCGTAATCACGCCAACAGCACGATCATATTCAGCTTCAGCTTTGGCCTCTGCGTCAGCAAGTTGTTGCCGAAGTTCACGCTCGACCTCCTCAGCCTTCCCCCTTAGCTCGGCATTAGCCCTCCGCAGTCCCTCGGTCTCTTCCCGAGCATCTTTCAGCAACTGAGCATGTTGGGCATTCTCTCTCTCAGCTCTTTCCGCCCTTTTTTGCTCCTTCTTCAATTCCTTCTCAGCGTCCTTAGCTCTCTCCAGACCAACTGACGCCTTTTGCATGATCTGCAAAGTAAGAAACGACCAATAAGTGGAGGGATAAAAATGCAAGGAAAAAGTAGAAGGAAGCCCCTTTTTACCTTAGCACTGGATTGAAATATGGACTTCATAAGGCTGTCATAGGAGTTGCCCTTTTCCCTGTCCATGTCCAGGGGGAGAAGAGCAGCTCGGGAAACGCCGTAGGCGACCTCCACGGAGGAAATTTTGTCGATCATGTTTACAGGGGTACCATCGGGGCGAGCAAGCACTGGGGCCCAAGGTTGTACCAGAGGAGGAGAGTTGGAGAGGGGTTGGCTCGAGCTCATGTCCCCAGTCCTTCTCCTTTGTAGGGGGGGTTGGGCGTGCTGAGGACTCTCTATCGGCCTCTTGTCTCTTTGATTCTCAGGGCGAGAGGGGGACGACGTTAGGGACGGAGTTATGACGCGAGCAGCTGGTGGAGCACGGGAAGCTCCGCCAAGGTTTAGCTCATCTAACAGGTTGATCGGCTGATGAGGCATCTCTCCTCGATCTAGTGAAGGAGAATAGCCTGGTGAGTCGTCCGAATCGGCTAACAGGGCGGATTGCTCGGCGAGAGAGCGAATGATAACACGATGATCGGGTTCACCTCTTCTTTCTCTCCCTTCTTCTTCTTCTTCTTCTTCTTCTTCTTCTTCTTCTTCTTCTTCTTCTTCTTCTTCTTCTTCTTCTTCTTCTTCTTCTTCTTCTTCCTCCCCTTCTACTATAACCCTTCCAGAAGTGCTGGGCTCCTCGTCAGTGCGGTTGACGATAGGGATGGCTGTCAGGATCTCAGGAACGTGGGCAAAAGTGATCTGTTGCTGGAGATCTGTTGAAGCTCGGGAACGTCGGGATCCTCTCCTAGCTCGGCCTCTCCTGGATCGACCGGTCCTTAGTTCTCCAAGGGGGCGTGTGGCAACCAGGGGAGCGGCTGGCGGCCAAGGATGTCTCGTTCTTGGTTCACCTGTCCTTCTGACGTTTCCCCAATACGATGGGGTGTAGCCCAGTAGTAGGTGAGCTGCACGGCCAAGACCAACTGGGGTTGGTGCAAAGCCGTCGAAATACAAAGCTCTGGCGATGTCCTCGCGGTGGAGGTTGCCGTGGATCAGGCGACCACCGTGGTTAAGGTTGTCCGCTGCAAAATAACATGAAGAAGAAACAATCAATTACAGTTTCTAAAGGAAAGCAAAAATAAAGGAATGATACAGGTATGAAGGTACTAACGCAGTCCGCCAGGAGTTGTGGGGCAGGCAAAGCCGATGGTCCTCCCCTCAGCATCTCTGGGCTCCCAGTTGCCAGTGACTACGAGGTAGTCATCTGCCTCTCCCTTGGAGGAATTTGGCAGGTCGGTGATAAGCTTCTGGTTGGGATCCCTGGCTTTGAAGTAGAAATTGTTGTCGATTGTAGGGACTACGCTATAGAGGTAGTGTAAGTCCCACCAATCGAGATGAAGGCCGAGCAGCCTATTAAGGGCTACTGTGCCCATAACTACCCTAACAAAGTTGGGGCATAGTTGCATAGGGTTTAACTGGCATCTACTGCAAACTTCCCTAAAAAAGGGGTGTAAGGGGAACCTAAGGCCCCCCTCAACTATGAATATCAAGGGGATGTGGATCTTGTTTTCATCCTGACCTTGTTCTTTCATATCACTGCGGTTGTCTAGCCGGAATTGAACATCGGCGGGAATCCCATACTTCCTACGAAATTCTAACACTTTATCTGGGGTGCTTAGAAGAGCCCTATGTCTACCCATTCTCACTAAGAATTTAGGGTTTCACAATTGAAACCCAGGGAAGAAGATGAACAAACAGCGAAAGCACGAAATAGAAATGGAGATCTAGGAAGACCACTTACGTGAAGAAGATGGACCTAGTGTGGAGTTTTCCAACGAGAACGGAGGACGATTTTTCCGATGAAAACCAGAAAACGAACGAAGTTGCAGAAGAACTCGGGTGACGAGAATGGCAAACGAAATGCTTTCCCTCTCTCTTCTTTTTTGCTTCTGACGAGTGTGAAGTGAAAGAGGAGGGGAGGGGTTTTTGGGTTTAGAAGGTTTTGGGAGGGAAAAGTAATGATTATCCCGCCCGAAACCCCATTGTGGTCGGCCCACTGGAATTCGGTGCGATTCGCGTTCGAAAAGATTGTGATTGTTTGAGTCGCCACCCGGATTTAAGGTCCAAACCCGAGAAACCGATAAAAATATGACTCGTTGCCCATTGAATAAGATTTTACTAGTCCTTGTGAAACCAAAGATTTCTCGGATTCGGGGGTTTGGTTACGAGAGGGGAAGGGTTTTACGGCACCCCTCTCGCCCGGTCCATGAACCGGTCTCTACTCAATGTTTTGTGGGATTTTAGAAATATTTGAAATTCGGTTTGTTCACAAAAATAGGGAATCGGGAATGGGAATCACATAAGCAGTAAAAATGTAAAACGTGAATCTAAAGTGGATGCTTGTGCTTGATGACTTACATGAATGATGACGATGATAACAAATGAAATTACCACAATTATCCACAGGAAATGAGAGATTACAGAGACTGTACAACAATTTCAGAAATTATTAACATGAGACATAACTAATACTGTTTCACAAACTGGATCCCAGAATAGGGATTGAGCGCTCAAAGACAAGGGCTTGAGCGCTCAACCTCTTCAAACCAGTTTGAGCGCTCAAGGCTCATGGATTGAGCGCTCAAACCAGTTCCTGGCTTCCGCGAAATTACACCTTTTTGCAGCTTCTTTATGAGATCAAACATTTATCAAACACTTTCCTATGAGAAACAAATAAGAACATACAGATTGATCTCTTAAAGAATGATGAAAAGAGTATAATCACCACAAATTAACAAAGAAATGTTTGAAAATAGAGAAGTGAGAGAGAGATCCAGATTCTGAACACAGTAATAACAACTCACACACACTTTCTAGTTAATTTACTGCGATACTCTTCCAAAATAAAACATAAACATCAAACTGCTCAAGAACAGCTTGAGCGCTCAGGTTCATGACCTTGAGCGCTCAAGAACAGCTTGAGCGCTCAGGTTCATGACCTTGAGCGCTCAAGCCATAATCTGGCTTTCTGATTTTTGACCTTTAAGCAAGCTTTTGATATCTCTTCAAGATCATAAATATACAGATTAAAGATGTTTGAAGTTGAACAGTCACCGTTTTACTCTTAACTATGAGATTTTCAAAGGTTTTGATGTTGGATCATCATAAAATGGTTAACTTATGCTCATGCATATGATTTTGAAGTAGAAATAAGCTGTTTTGAGAATGATGTGAACATATTTAACCATTTAATGATGATTAAAACCAAGAGAAAGCACGAAAATCAGCAAAACAGTGACTGACCCAGAGCTGGGTTTGAGCGCTCAAGGTCAGAGGCTTGAGCGCTCAACCCCTGCTAAAACTGCAGATTTTGAAAATGATTTTGAACAACTTTTAGACCTTTGTGAGTTCAATACAAGTATAAAGAACCTGTTTGAACTCACTGGTCTTCCTCAGATGGGCCTAAACAGTGAATACATCACATGTTTCACTACCTTTTGGAAAATGCTTGTAATTTGAACTTGATTCTGGGCTTAGGGATGACGATTGTGGATGTTTTTGGCTTATACTCTGGACGAATTGAACAATGTAGGTGATTGGTTGATGATCAAGGACTCAATTTTGGACTTGAAAGGTGGTTTTTGCCACTGGTTTTGGTAATGAATGTGTGGTTTTATAGAGAGAGAGAGAGAACAACGAATTCTGGGTGGATTGAGAGCTGGTGTATGAGAGTGGTTCGTCCCCCTCAAACCAGGGGTGCTAGGTGGTTTTATAGAGTGAGTGGGAGGGAAGAGAGGAGAGAGAGAGAGAGTGGGTTTGTATTTGGAAGTGGGTTGGGAGTATTTTTTGTGTATTTTTGGAGTTAGTGGAGTGTATTATACATATAGAGATCGTATAAGATCATCTCAGACGCTCCCATGCAGAAAATCTCATGATGAGATACTCTGCAAGTTGCTGACTGGATCAGAGTTGAGCGCTCAAAGCCGTGGGCTTGAGCGCTCAAGGTGTTTCTCAGGGGTTTGAGCGCTCAAGATTCTTGGTGGCAGATTGATGGTTTGGCTTGGTTCAACAATGCTTGAGTTGGTTTGGGCTATTTTGGTTGTTTGGGTGGTGTTTGGTTGATTTTGATCAAATTCAAGTCATTCTCACAAGTTCCAGGTAATCATGATTGGTCCGTTTCATCATCGGGGATGCTCGAGCGTATCTCGGGTTCAAAATTGGGATGTCTACACCCATAAAAGTGGAACGTGACGTACGGAAACGTCAGCAGAATCGTCCTTTGGGCTTATCCGAGCCATCAACGGGTCATTTCGCATTGAATGCGATAACGACGTTGCCACCCACGTGGAGGGGAGGCATGCAGGAGATGCATCTGGAACCGTGGAAGCTCTGCGCACTGCTGATGAATGACAGCAGTAGAAGAGCTGGGGAGCAATTGGAGTGGGTAAAATCTGATTACCCTTCTATTAGGCATAGCACGTGCCTTAGTTGATCACCACGAGAGGGTAAATAGCTCGGCACCACATAGGGAGTCCTTAAACCCTGTGCCGGGCTGGTTTGGCCACGAATGAGGCAAGAACTAATAAAGAGTTAACTAATAAGTCAGGATGCACTAGCTCGGCGTAAGGCATAAAGGATGCCCCTGATATGGCCGAGCTAGGCAGGCTACGTGTATAGCTTGAATAGCATTCTGGAATACATAATTCAGTTCGGTGTAATGAGCTGAATTATGTACGAGTTATTCCGAGCTACGTGGAAGCACGGCGCCGCCACGAGTAGGGCGGTGAGACATTCCAGAATAATCTAAAGAGGTTCCTTGCGAAATAAGGAGCAATCCCGTAGCATGAGGGATCAATATGGGAAGTCCTAACGTGATTGGGAGTATGCCCCATATAAGGAAGAATCCTATATGGAAAGAAAGACCTCTGCTAGACGAGATCTAGCAGGACATGGAGACTCGTCCCTAATAGGAAAGTCCTATTAGGAAAAGGATTCCTAAAGAGAATAGGAAACGGGGGCACGAGATGCCTAATATGAAGAACATCTACACTTATAAATACAAGGCAATAACCATGACAAAAGGTACGCTGCGAAACCCATTTTCATACGCATTGTGGTTTGAATTCACCAAGTACGTGATACTAACTTAGGCATCGGAGGGCCTTTGCCAACGAGAGGCAAAGGTGCTCTAACCCTTTTTCTGTCTTGCAGATTTAGGGTTGAACTAAGGAAGCACGTGATCCAGGGCTATGTGGATTTTATCCCCGTACACACGTACTCATATAGTACTACTTCAAAAGAATCAGAAAAGATTAGAAAGTGAACCGATTGAACCTTCTTCGTCTAGATCTCCAAACCATTGGTAGAATATATATGATAAATAGATCAGAGATATTAACTGAAGCAAGAAAGATACAAAAAAGAAAACAATATCTTAGAACATTACAATATACTTATATAGACGAATTAATTTATAGTGAAGACGAATAAAATAAATTTATTATTAATGAAATATTAGAAACAATTATATCTAAAATAACTCTTATAAATTCATTATTAATAAAAGTATTCCAAGATTACTTTATAGTGAAGACGAATTAAATAAATTTATCATTAATGAAATATTAGAAACAATTATATCTGAAATAACTCTTAAAAATTCATTATTAATAAGAGTATTCCAAGATTACTTGAATTTTATAAGTAGAATATAACCCTTACTACAAATCTCTAGTAATAGAAGGAGCTAGCTGCAAATAACAAGTATTGTACTTGTCACATAGGATTATTATTCCAAAAGGGATCTTTTAGTGGGAAAGTTAGTGGAAAGTTGAAGCATTTGTTGTAAAGTGGAAGTTAGGAGACAATTGGCAAAATTAGGAAGAAAATTACGTCGTTTTTCATTGCACTGCAGGTACCTTCCGTCCTTGAATAAGTTGTAGTTAAATTTACCAAAAAAATCCTCAATTTCACAATTTACATAAAATAGCATGAGTGCGTGCCCGAGAGAGAGAGAGAGAGAGAGGTGTTTTATCTCGAGAGGGAGACCTTCATGGTTGGGTAATGGTGTCGGAGTGCCTGGCAGATTCTCACCAGTGGTGGTGGAGGTGGTCGCCGGAGGTGGAAAGGAAGACACTGCCGGTTGAAATGGAATCGTGGTGGTGAGACGCCCCAACACCAGCAGCAGCACCCCCCCCCCCCCCCCCCCCCCCGCGAGTTTTGAGCTTTGGGTTTTTTTTTTCCTTTTTTTGTGCTGTGTTAAAATTGTAGGCCCCAGTGATGACGTGTCATGCCACACCATTACGTTGTGTTCTTCGTTGTGCTTGGATGTTGTGCTTCTAGCATTTACGTTAAAAACACTTGGCATCTCAATGCACATTAGCCATATGCATACGATTTGAAGCACTTTCATGTACCTCTTAACACAGCCAATGAGGATTAAGACCACTTAATTGCTGATTAGTATTTCCCCATTTTTTGTTTATTTGAATGTTTGGTTCAATATTGTGCAGTATTGTCAATCATAATGATATTGTGCAGGGCTGATGCTTTAGATATTGAATGAAGTAAGATAAATAGCACAAAAAACCGCCTTCGATGCCTTACGGTATTGATTTTGGGACATGGTTCCACAACATGTCCCTTGAGTTCCCGTTTTCTGAAGGCACAAAGACCGTTATTTTAGAGAACGAACTTTCCAAGAGCAGCCATTTTGTGATTTATGGACAAAGGAGGTTATTCTGGCTCAATCATCCCCAATCTATATACTCCTATCTACATGAGTATTGTAATTGTAGTTGTTGTAGAATGTTTAGTTCAATTTTTCCAAAATCTTTTTCTGGCCTCTAAAACTTCTTTTCTTTTTCTATCAAGTCCCAAAACAGTACCACTCCTATGAATCTTCGATCTACTAATTCAACTGATAGATAAATAACAATATATATATGGGGCGGTTCAACTAACACAACAAATAACACAACATTTTACACAATGATAATCAGAGCCCCACGCTAACAATCAGAGCCGTTCAATTTGTTTAAAATAGGTTTGCAAGCGTTCCTGTAAAAAATCAACTCATTTGGAAATCGGTAAAGGCTGGATCGGTTCATTCAGTTTTATCCTGAAAATCTAATAGGAACTGATCAAGTCCTTACCGTTGTCCAAATGAGTTTATTTTTTACGAGAATCCTTAAAAACATGTTTTTAAACAGATTGAACGGTTTTGATCATTCGCGTGGGGCTCACAAATTTTTTTTGTGTCAAATGTTGTGTTAGCATATATATATATATACACAAAACTTCACCTCCAAACTCCTGGATTTTTAAAAAATCCGGACCTCCACCTTCCCAATTTTTTTTTGAAAATCCGAACCGTTAGATGTGTTTAAAAGGTGTTTTCAAGGTTCAACGCGAAGATTTGGCAAAAAAAAATACCCGGAAGGGCTTGATCGGAGCAGTTTTTCACAAAAACGCTAATAACACGTTTTAAACACATCTAACGGTTCGGATCGTCGAAATTTGGCCCGGAAAGTGAAGTCCGAACGGTAGGTCCGTAAATAGTGGTTTGGATAGGAAGGGGACTCTATATATATATAGGGAGGGCTTCTAGTCCGGACCTCCCGTTTCCGGACCTCCATGATCCAAAATTTTTTTTGACGATCCGAGCCGTCCAATGTGTTCAGAAGGTGTTTTCAAGGGTCCACGCGGGAAATCTTCAAAAACAAATACCGGGAAGGGCTTGATCCAAGCAGTTTTTCGCAAAAACTAACCATCTGAACACATTGGACGGCTCGGATTTTCCAAAAATAATTTGCAACACAAAAAAAGCCATGTTTTTCTTATTTCCGGGAGGTGTGGACTAGAAAATCCACATATATATATATATATATATATATGTATATATGTATAGAGTCCCCTTCCTATCCAAACTCCCTTAACTTAGTTAAGTTACGGACCTAGGGGTATTTTCGACTTTTCGGACCAAATTTCGACGATCCGAACCGTTAGATGTGTTTAAAAGGTGTTTTCAAGGTTCAACGCGAAGATTTGGTATAGCGTTTTTGTGAAAAACAGCTCCGATCAAGCCCTTCCGGGTATTTTTGTTTGCCAAATCTTCGCGTTGGACCTTAAAATCATGTTTTAAACACATCTAACGGTTCGGATCGTCGAAATTTGGTCCGAAAAGTGGAGGTCCGTAACTTAAGAGGGTCCGGGAGTTTGGACCGGAAGTTTATTCTATATGTATATATATATACGGGTACTCTCCAGTCAAGGATCCCGGATTTCCCGGATTGAGGTGTTTTGATGCTTTTAAAAATTGTTTTTGGAAAATCCGACCCGTCCAATGTGTTCAAAAGGTGTTTTCCAAGGTCCACGCGGGAAATCTTAAAAAAAAAATACCGGGAAAGGCTTGATCCAAGGACTGAAAAGTCCCGGACTAGAGAGTTCCTCATATATATATATATATAGGCTCCGCTTCTAGTCCGGACTCCGGATTTCTGGACCTCCACGCTCCTGATATTTTTTTGACGATCCGAACCGTCCAATGTGTTTAAAAGGTGTTTTTAAGGGTCCCCGCGGGAAATCATAAAAAAAAAATACCGGTAAGACCTTAATTTGAGTAGTTTTTCACAAGGATTTTGCAAAAATAATTTTTAAAACATTCAAAACACCAAAAACCCTCCAGTCAGGGATCCCACCCTGACTGGAAAATCTGCCTCTCACGGGGACCCTTAAAAACACGTTTTAAATGCATTGGACGGTTCAGATCATAAAAAAAATATGAACTATCTAGTCCGGGATCCACCTTCCTGATATTTTTTTTATGATCCGAACTGTTCAATGCGTTTAAAATGTTTTTTTAAGGGTCCCCGTGAGAAATCGTAAAAAACAAATACTTGGAAGGGCTTGATCCGAGCAGTTTTTCACAAAAACTGTATACGTACAGTTTTATGAAAAACTCTCGGATCTAGCCCTTCTCGGTATTTGTTTTTGATGATTTCTCGCGGGGACCCATAAAAATACATTTTAAACGCATTGGACGGTTTGGATCATGCAAAAACACGTTTTAAAACCTTCAAAACACCAAAAAAACCTCCAGTCCGGGATTCTTGACTGGAAACTTGGCGTATATATATATACCCTACACACACACACACATGGAGGGAGAGAGAGAGAGAGAGAGAGAGAGAGAGAGAGAGAGAGTTTGGGGAGCAAAGTATACATCAACGACCCAAAAAAGTTAAAATATATTTCACCAAACATGACTCCTAAAATAATACTCGAGTCTTTTTTTTTTTTGGCTGTACGATTTATATTTTTTTCCTGTTACAATTTATAATTTTTTCTTTTCTTCGGCTTCCTGTACTCCATGCTTTCATCAAACGAGGACTCTAATTGATCCATTTTTTGTGGGCCTAAATGAACCATGGACAGGCCCATCTTAGAAAACCCACAGAGCCCATATTTAGGCTAAACCCTAATTTTGAACTGTATAAAAATCGGTAGGTTTGGAAAAGCAGGCGCCGCCCGCGAGGAGAGAGAGTGAAAATGCAGATTTTCGTGAAAACTCTAACTGGGAAGACGATCACACTCGAGGTCGAGTCAAGTGACACAATCGACAATGTGAAAGCTAAGATTCAGGACAAGGAAGGTGCGTTCTCTTGTTAAATCTCGTTTTCAGGGTTTTGTTTTGTTGGTCATTTTTCCTGATGTTGAATTGGATATGGTTCAATGAACTTGTTAGGTATTCCACCTGACCAGCAGCGATTGATCTTTGCTGGAAAACAGCTCGAAGATGGCCGTACTCTTGCCGACTACAATATCCAGAAAGGTAGATTTGCAGACTTAACTTTATATAGAGATGTGTTTTTATTGCGATTCTTTAGTGGGATATGTTAATGGAATCCTCATTTTATTGCAATATCTCCTGTAGAGTCAACACTGCATCTGGTTCTGAGGCTTCGGGGTGGGATTATCGAGCCTTCATTGATGGCTTTGGCACGGAAGTATAACCAGGACAAGATGATTTGCCGCAAGTAAGTCTTTCATATCAAGAATTTTGTGCTTGATTTCTTCTACTGCAAATTCAGGACTTTGTGATAAACTTGGGGGTTGAGCATTAAGATCTAACTTTTGTCACATTTTTTAATTATGATTCACGTCCGGATGTTTGTTAGCCATTTTTTTAATTTAGAAATGCGAGTTATTTATTTTGGATAGTTAGAATATATTATGAGTATGTATATATGTTTAGATGATATAAGCGGTATAGATTTTATAACAGAGTAGTGTTTGGATTATAATCTCAAGAATAGATTTTGATATATTTTTTGGCCATGCTGCCTTGCCTAGGATTGATTAATTACATTGATTTTGTTGTATAGAACCTTTTCTTAAAATATGATTTCATCCATAGTTAAAATCTACAAGTTTTGTATTGGTATTAGGTAAAGAAATGGTCATATTCCCCGAAGGCCATACCAACCAAAGTGTAGTATATTTGGTTATTCTTACAGAGAATGGATAAGTACATGCCATAAAGAAACGCTAAATTTTAATGTACAACTTGGACAAGATGATTTGCGCAAGTTAGTTTTTGATGCGAATAAATTGTGCTTTCACCGCATATGCCATAGAAAAACACTAAATTGTGTAGTACAACTTGGACAAGATGATTTGCACAAGTTAGTTTTTGATGCGAATAAATTGTGCTTTCACCCAATAAATTTATGCTTTCATTTTAATATCAATTGAGTACTTAGCTTTAAACTCATGTGTCAAAACTATGTGACAAAACATATCTTGCTAACAAACACCCACAGGCTGTTAGGTTTAGGTCCGTGTAGGATGAGTTACACAGCTTACAAGGAGAGCACCAAGCTAATGTCTGTCCTTTCTAGATGTTAAACTATGATAGATTCGTCTGAAGCAGTGTTCTAAAAGTCGCTAGTCGCTCCCAAGTCGGATGGCTGCCGACTAGCGACTAGGGGACTAGTCGGGGACTAGTCTCCCTAGTCGGGGAGATATATATATATTTTTTAAATATATATTTCCTCCATCCTTCATAAGTTTTTTTTTAAATATATATTCTCCTCCATTCTTCAAATGTTTTTTTAATGTAAAGTTGCAAAAAATGTTTTTTAATGTAAACAACACTACAGCAGTCAACTACAAACTGTATTGATTATTGCTAAAAATCTAAAATATTGATTATTGCTAAAAAGTAAACTGCAGAAAACTAAAAATCTAAAATATCGATTATTGTAATTTGTAAACACGTCACAGCAGTCAACTACAAACAACAAACAGAGTTTTAAGTAATTAAATAAAAACTGAACAGTAGACACTAGTTATTAGACTTTGTAGTTTATACACGAAGAGAGAGAGAGAGGGAGACGGAGAACACAGAAGAGAGAGAGAGAGAGCTCTCGGCTCTCGCCGAGAGAAGAGAAGAGAGAGAGCAGGAGCGAGAGAGAAGAGGGTTACCTGAGAGAGGCTGAGAGGTGATCGGAGAAGAAGAAGCCGCAGCGGTCAGCAGCAGCAATCGTTCGATCGACTAGGCCCAAATTTTTTGCAGCCGCTTTTTTTGGATGTTCAATCGGGTTTGAAGAATGAAGAGGTGAGAAAACAAAAGGGTTTCACCGATTTAGGGTTTTAAAGTAAAAAACATCTTCAATCGGCCCAAATTTTTTGCAAATTTTATTTTTTTAACCGCGATTTTGCGATTTTTTTCCCGATTTGTCGACTTTTCTGACTTGTACAACTTGTCCGATTAAGTCGGTCAGCGACTTTTTGGATCGACTAGGCACTAGTCGAGTCGGTGAGGGCACGACCCCGACCTAGTCGCCGGCTAGGCCGACTTTGGCTCAACCTCTAGCTAGCCAAAAAATATCACCTCTACCCAATAGACTAGCCATTTGGCTCAACCAAAAAAAAAAAATCACCTCTGAATCGTCATAGAGTGGATCTCACTCCCCGGCGCGTGCGAGCTCTAGCCGACTTCGTTAATGACGACTCTTACACCATTGAAATCGCCTTGATGAGACCTACAACCCTTAGGTCTCAAATCGATTTTAGGATCACTTCTGTGGCGAGCTTGTTTTTCCCGGCGCGCGCGCACGAGAGAGAGAGGGAGAGAGTTGCTGTGGCGAGGTACTGTAGCCTGCGCCGGAAAATTGTAGATGCCGAGTCTGGTGGAGATGCTCTTATAACATCTTAGGCATTTTGTAATTCCTTGTCATGGGATATGATTGTTGTAGCCAAATTTTGCACGTGCAATATCTACCATTTAATTTGATTGTGTTGTCTTGTTTCTCTTTTTTTCTTGGGTGGTTAACTGCTTATGTTTTTTATTCTGGCAAGTATGTTCTAGTATTCATGCCTTTTGTGGGTCGTATCACATGGGGAACTCCTCCACATTTGTTTCTCCACCAGCGTCTAGGTGGTTGGTCAACATTGATGGGCGATGTGTTATCTGAATACAAGCTTCCTAGGGGCCTTTCTTGGTCGATATTTACCAAGTTGGTGGCCAGTGATGATATTTTTTCCTTTAGTTTGGGCACATAGGTGGACAAGATACCTATACCTCTGCGGTAGCTATTGATCCGTCGATCAAGCAGAATACCTCTTAATCTCTTTCACTCCTCTTTATCTCTTTCTCAATGCCCTATTTATAGAATAACTTAAGTTTCCTCGCTGCCATTCCTTCCCTTACTAGATGTGGTTGTTCTTGCTTGGACCTCCTCTACTTCCGATGATCTTTAGCAATCTCTGTGCCTACCACCTTCCCAAAACTCTTTTCTAAATCCATGCGGAAAAAGTGAAGTTTTCCAACTGACATACCTTCCACAACTGTAATTGTTTTGCTCGGACCTCCTGTGCTTCCAGTCAACTCGAGCAATCTCCGTGCCTTCCACCTTCCTAGAAGGCCTCACTTCAGCCTGCTCCATACTTGCCATACATAGAAGCACATGATCTTGTATTGTGTTCTCTACATTCCTTCCCATTTGTAAAAAGGCACAATGTGTGTCATGGAAAAAGTTGCATGTGGCTTCTGTTGACCAGTAGCGTTGTATTTTGAAATTCATTTTCTTCTTGTAGACTACAATTTTGTTACGCAGAATGGAACTTAGTTTAGAGCATATGGTCTATAAGTGGAATCCTCTTGTTGGACATAAGTAAGAGGCTGAGGGCTTTGTTGATTGTACCTCCTTTGAGGTTAAGTACCTTAATATTCTAAAATTGCCATGGTGAGGGCAAAAGGAGATGAAATAGTTTGAGAGCAAAATTAGTTATCTGGTGTTTGTACACAGCTGTATGGCAATATGGGACATTTTTTAGGAAAATATGGGACAGTTTCTGTTAGAATGGCATTTATGCCTGGAATCATCATAATTGCTGCGTTTTGCTTGCAAAATAGATACTCATGAGTGGTGTATGGGTTTTCAGGTGTTACGCTCGCTTGCATCCACGTGCTGTTAACTGCAGGAAGAAAAAGTGTGGACACAGCAACCAGGTGAAAACATTTTTATACCGATTGCTGTTCCCTCGTATTCTAATTTCTTGAGGTTGGTCATCTTTCTTATTGAAGTATGTTGTTTTGGCTTGTGAAATTGCAGTTGAGGCCGAAGAAGAAGATCAAGTAGATGTGATTCATCAGCCGGCTAGTTTTAGTTTGATTTTCACTACAGCAGCCTTGACTGCTGCTTGGTTACAATTTGAAGCTTTGAAAACCCACTGCTTGTAGTGGCTGTAATGGACCACCTGCTTGTTTTTTCGTTTGGTTCAGATGTTACTGTTTGCTGAATTTTTTCGTAATTTGCTAATTTGATACTAGTAGTATTTTTGTGGCGGCTCAATGGTAAGAAATACTGGTTAATGTATACAATGGTGTCATTTTCAAGTGAATTGAAAATACAATTGAGTGTCCGCGCTGCTTGGAACTCAGTTTTGATTTGCTTTAAAAACCATTTGTTAAATGAGTGGGTATCAATTTTACAGTTGCAGTCCAGAGAGACTTGTTGGACAGAAGCGAGATAGAGCTTTCAGTGTGATTTGGTCAATGAATTTGGCATAACATGAGGAACCTTCCTCCTTGGGTCAGTCGAATTTGTCAAGTTGACTACGTCTATGAGAAGTCTATTTACCCGGCCCCACCACTCGACTAGAACATAAATTTCGAAAAATAACTTAAAATCTTAACCCAATTCCAGGGTCATGTATTCAGAGGCCCTTGACTACCGGGTTTTCTCGAGGGGGTAAAATAGAGAGATGCGAGTAAAGAAAGTAGGGGGGAAAATGTGTTTTTTTTTTTTTTTTGGGTGTCAGTTATAATTTGAGTTTTTAAATTATTTTAATTCAAATCGAATGATTCAATTAATATAATAAAAGATTGTAAGTGATTTACAAGAAAAAAAACCCTAATGCGACTGATTTATGCTAATTTATTCAACACACCTCTTTTCTGGATCTAGATCGAGTAGTTTATTTTGCTTCTCGTAAGGAGACCAGCATATTGATTTTTTTTTTTTTTTGAGGAAATAGAGAAGTGCATTGATATAAATATGTCAGTATACAAACAAATACAACCACTAATAAAAGAAAACAACAGAAATAAGAAAAAGAAAAAAAACAAAACAAAAAGGATAAAGGAAAAAGAACCGCCGAGCCTGTTGTCGTCGGTGTCGAGCCCAGATCTGGAAACCTCTCCGACAATTACTTTGCAACACATTTTAACTTGAAATTTATAACATAAACCAAACATACACCAATGGCATGAGAGAGAGAGAGAGAGAGGTCATTTTAGAACCGAAATTTCCATTACATTCACTCTATATAAACAACTTCACACTATGATACATTCAAACCGAACTATCGAAAGGGACATTGATTAGAGGGGAAAAAAGCCTCGGATAGAAAGAAAGCATAAACAAAAGGCCTAAACAGGGCACTTCTAAAGGGTTTCATTAAAAGCACATAGAGAGAGAGAGTCAATTCTAATCTTTTCAATTTGCCTACCACTTCTGAACACACGAATTACGACCCTTATAATGAAGTTCTTATGTGCCTGCGTCGCACCTTAACAGTGAGTGGGTTCGCCATTTCACACGATAACTTAAGTATCTCTGTTAAATCAACTCCGGTCGTCTCATCATCCGATAACAACCATTCAAACTCGTGCAAAAGCGAGGCCACCCAAAAGCTTACCGTGGTCAAGCCCATGGCCTTACCGGGGCAAACCCGGCTACCAGATCCAAAAGGAGCTAGCCTAAGATCCGTTCCCAAAACCGAGAACTCCATTTCACTTCCCCCGGTGGTAGTAGAAGTGTTGTTATTGACACAAAATCTGTGTGGCTTAAACTCCAGTGGGTCAGACCACACATTTGGGTCTCGCATGATGGCCCATATGTTGGCCATGGCTGTGGTCCCTTTAGGCACATGATACCCATCGATGGTCGTATCCGTTATTGCCAACCTAGCCCAGGATAAGAGTGGGCTTGGAGGGTGTAACCTCAACACTTCCTTTATTACTGCGGATAGATAAATCATGTTCGTTATATCACTCTCAGTGACGGCGCGTGATTGCCCGACCACTCTGTCTAACTCATCATGCAACCTTGATTGAACATCAGGATGAAGCACTACTCTTGCCAGTATCCACTCTACTAGAACCGCCACAGTATCAGTTCCTCTAAATATCATCTCCTGCAAAACCAAAGTCAACTAGATCAATCATCATCGTGTACATACTATGTATGTATGTATGTATTAATGAACCAAACAGCTTGAGTTTGAGCTCGTGTTCACTCATTGAAAGCTTGTTCTATCACAATTGGTTAAATAAACAAACGACGTTTATTAAGCTTTCAAACTAAGCTAGAACTGAAGCTTCTTGCAAATAAACTATACTGCTGCTTCGTTCACACAAAGTTGTTATTTAAAAGTTTTAAACATTTTAGCTTGTGAACAGGAGCAGAAATTTTGTAAAAAAAAAAAAAAAAAAGGTTAAATAAATGGCAATAGAAGAGAGTTTATTTATTTATTTATTTTGTATTATTAGAATAATTATTGAAAGAGGAAATTTATAGAGGAGAGTTGCTTGCATGCTTACCCAAAGAACAGCAATCATATCGGAGTCCGAAAGTCTATCGGATCCTTGGAGGGAGATCAAAACGTCGACGAAATCGCTACAGTTTCCATGCCCGGCTCTTTCTCGGTGCTCCGCTACGATTCGGCTCACGAACCGGTTCACTTTCGGAACAAGTTCGGAGCACCTGCCCCGGACTTTCTGCAGGTCAAAATCAGCCAACCAAGGTAAATGATCCGACCAGTTAAGTATTCCCAGAAGTTCGTACCCTTCATCAACCAACTCCATCACCTCCTCAGCTTCCGGGTTATTCGACCCGAGTCCGTATCTCCGTCCAAAAACGGAGCACATCATGTTACTAAGCGAGGCCCGCTTCAGTACATCGCGCACACGAATAACACTATCCGTGTTTACTACTCCTCCAATCACCTTCACCATTTGATTAGCAATATCGAACCTTTGGTTCTCAGAGGCCTTGATTTGCTTAGGAGAGAAGAGATGAGTGGCGGCGATTCGCCGAAGGGTACGCCAGTAAATCCCATAAGGAGCGAACCCGATGGCTCTGCTAAACATAAGACCGTAGGCCGATTCCTTAACCGGGCGATCCGCGAAAACCGAACTGTTGAGAATCTCTTTCGCTACGTCCTGATGACACGCGACGACAACTCTCGTCTCCCCTAGGCTGAAAGCCATCAAACGCTTGGCCCGGCATTCCTCGGCCGCGGCTGCTATCCGGTGGTGCGCCAGACCAGACATGAGCCTCATGCTCCCTATCACGGGGAGCCCTCTTGGACCAGGTATGGGCCGGTTGGTAATGAAATTCCTGAGCCTGTGCTTGCCCCAAGCATGACCACCAGGGTGGACCCAGGAAATCAAGCTCAAGACTAGCCAAAATAAAGCAGCTAGAAAGAGGAAACATAGGAAGTTGAGGGCAGTGAAAGGTTTGGATTTTAAAGCTAGAGCGAAAAACCAGAGGGTATCTATTTGTGGTTTCATTGTATGGGATTTGAAGCTCACTTAGGCACAAGCCAAAGGAAGGTTGGTTTTGGTTTGTTTTTGTGGCAGAAAATGGAGTGGGTGGATTGGTTTATATAGGGAGGGTTGGAAGGTGGGGGAGAGAGAAAATGAAAAACATAAAAAAAAAAAAAAAAACTCCCTCTGTCGTATTTTAAATGTCCCCCTCGTAAAGTCGTGTCATTTTGACTTTAAAAAAAAACATATTTCCAGATATTTTTTGTCAAAATTTTTTACACCATTCAAAAATACTCGTTGAGATCTTTTGAACGGTATAAAAAAAATTTAAAAAGTAATTCCGAAAGTATTTTATTTTTTAAAGTCAAACTTGCACGGTCTCCCGTAGAGGATATTTAAATTGGGACCCTTTTGCGTAGAAGTGGGACCGTATAAACTGAATCCTACGTAATAGGATATGTTTTTTTATTTTTTATAGTCAGATTCTCGCAAGTTAATTTTGGCATAATTGCAACTTTAGACTACTTTTTCTGTTGATTCGGGTCAATTTGTGTGGCAGTTTTTACGGTCCCCGGTCATTTCCATTTTACATGTGTATGCATGTGTGGGCTAATTAATTTGCTCGCACAACGAGTAGTGGAAAATGAGACACTAGAGGAAGCAAACTCGAAATCTTATAAATATAAGAGTGACAAGAAGTACACAGATTAAATCCTTCACGAGGAAACAGAAAAGAAAATGGAGTATAAACTTGTTGAATTACTTCGGCTGTGTTTGGTTAGATAGTTTAGTTTTGTTTTGTTGATGTCATCAGGTGTAATGAGTGAAGAGAGATAGAAAGATAAATGAGGAAAATGATGATGTCGTCAAAACTAAAACTAAAACTAAATTGGGAAACGAACAGGGCCGAATCGTAACTTACCCTACAAATTGAGCAACTTGAATATATCATTGTGATAGATCACGGTATGTTGGAATTCAAAAACTAAATAGTTAATATATCACTGTGATGGTCATGGACAGTTTAACCTTAAAAACTAATGACAAGATTAGACCGTCCATTTTGTAAATTTAAAAAAAAAAACTCAATTTTTGACATACCTATCGATATCCGACTAAGTTGAATTTTTTTTTTTTTTGCGTGGATATATTATTTTACAGGCCCTACAAAATGAGTGGTTCAAATTACTGCACTGAACGTACAGTGGAGCTCACATAAGGCGGAGCTGGCGGAAAACCCCATCTGTCCAGCTCATCCGGATAGAACCTTCACTCTAATTTAAAGTTGAGAGGTACAAAGTGTACTTTGTAATTTACAATGCTATATATACTAGCGGATGCTTGTGTCTAAAAATAAAATATAATTTCGACTAAATAAAGTAACCGCTCTACCTGACTGGTCCCGACAAATGTAATCTATACAAAGCTTCAGTTATTTTTTGAGACGTTTTCTTATTTGATCATAAACTACAATATTTAAATAGGAATACAATACCTAAAAATGAAGGGAGAGAGGGGTAGACTTTTTGGGAACATATTCTCTGTAATTTTTAAAAAAGAAATGATCCGATGGCTAGAACTGGACAGCCGTGGAGGCTTATTTATTTATATGCCTAGACACTTTGTAACAACCTCTCTGTTTCATACTCCCTCCATCCCATTTTAAATGTCCACCTTTCTATTTTGAGATGTCCCAAAATAAGTGTCCACTTTCTATAAATAACCATCAAAACATACCAAACTTTCAATTCTACCCCTAACAAGTACTCATTGATTTGACAGTTTTTGATATTCATATAATTCTTAAATTGACAATATCTTTCAACATATAATATTTTTCATGATTTTGAAAATTTTGTATAATGGAATTAATTGAAATATATCAAACAAGATCCATATGACATATTTTTCGAGATCTATATTGAAGAATATAAACAATTTAAATACATTTAATTGACTCACAGTTTTTAAGGTTACTTTTGGAAGTTTAGAGCAAAAATTTGAACTTCTTAAAAAACTCAATTTCCAGTAGAGGACATTTAAATTGGGACGGAGGGAGTAATAAGAGAAATGCTAGAGGTACTAAATAACTTACAAACAATTATGTTAAAAATATACATGTCATTACCATATCAATGCCTCATGCAATACCTGAATACACTCATCTACTAAAAAAATGCCACGTATATATTTAGTATATTTATTAGTGTCTCTAGCATTTCTCTTATAATAAAGATAAAGATAGGTTTTATTTGTAGCTTGTTTTTTCCATAGTAATTTACGAAAGAATCTCGGTCCATCTGTTTTCTCTGAGTGAATTGGCTCCATCTTTAATCACCGCCGCCGCCAGGAATGCAATGACGAGCGTGGGAGAGCAAACACAGGAAACATTACGTCTCGTTCCAATTTTATTGAATGTCTCCGAAAAAAACTAAGAAAACATTGCGTGAATGAAGCCAAAATATTATTATTTCCTTTCAAAGCACCGTCACATGATGTTTACGAGCTTCCATCATTATACGTTACTACTGGAAGGCTCATAATTAAGTACGTGAACTCCAAATAAATGTGTGTCGGCCGTATATGCCTCTGAATCATCACGTGACGATGTTTTAGGATCACGAATAATGTCTCTTGAGAACCACGCCCAATAACCGGAGACTGCGTGTTCACTAGTTATAGCGACATATATATTTAATTCAACATAAGCCTCTTAAATAAATATTTATCATCTATATTACATTACACAACGTTTTTCAGAATGTCTCTCTCACAAGTGTCCTCCGTGGCACATTGGAGGGCCATGATCGAATTTTAAAGTTTCTTCTCAACTAATCCGATGGCTGAAATTACTTTCATTTCAAAATTCAAAACCCAAAATTAAAGGAATTATCTTATACGGCTGTTTAGAGGGATTTCACTCAATTTCATCCCACTTAATCAGGGATACACAATCTATTAAGTTTAGGGTACAGAATCTCTATTGTTGACCACCCCTATGTCAACATTCCAAGCAAATCTCAAAGCAAAATATTAAATCTTAGGTTAAAAAAAAAAAAAGATCACAACACGCCTAGGGCATTTTCAATCGTTTGGGCATGGATGGGTCCAGAGGGTAAATGTTTAAAACTGAATGCCACCAATGCATAAGTAATGATTAGGGGTCTAGGGAATGATTACTAGAGGCACGATTTTTGCCTCAATTTCATTCCACCTAATCAGGGATTTCTCACCACATCCTTTTTTTCTACAAGGCAGTCTCAACCCATCCATGTGGAGGGTTGTGGGTGAGGAAGTTTTTCATCTTTCAGCCACCGATCTAGCAGCCACCACCAATCTCACTGCTAATTTAGATTTCACGTTCTCTTTCATTGGATTTTCAGTTGATTTGTCTTTCAGATTTAGTTTTCAACAGGTCAGGTTACTGCGACTATACAGTTTTAGGGAAACCTCTCTCTCCATTTCTCCAGCCACGACATTGTCTGTATTGCTATGGCACTACGGTTTCAAGGTAAGGAATTTGAATCCCTATTTGAAATATGTTTTCGTTGAAGAAAATGTATTTTTGAAGTATAGGACTTCTAGAATGTAATTTTCAACTTTGTGCAATGCATTGCTATGTGATTTGATTCTCTGTACGAGGCCAGTGTGGTTAATTATTTTTTGGGATAGCAAGTATTTATTAGAGTTCAAAAAGCTAGAGGGTAAGTTATTTGTTTTAAGTACCATTTTTAATCTCAAAATGTTCACATTTGAGAATCTATTTGTCTACTCATTAATTCTCTATTGGGTTTCGTTGTTTACAGGTTATTTTAGTACATCTTTGTGACTTCAATGCTAGGAATTTCACGGGGACAATAAGGATAGCATAAAGGTAACAAATTTGAGCCCTTCTTTATCTTTGCTTTGATGTTTCGAATATAAGTTCAATGGTTTTTTTTTTTTTTTGATTGTATATTTTCGCTCATGTTTGCCCATATAACCATGATGCAGAAATTTGCAATAGAAAATGTCCACCCGTTATCTTTTATTGTTGCCAAATAGGGATCGCAAAAATGATGTTTTCGTTCTACAATTAGTCTTTTTCCATCCTTTTCACCATATGGTCATGATAGACTATTTATTGTGTGCCAGCTCTCTTCACCACTTGGCTTTCTAAGAGAACTCAAGGTCTGGTCGATCACATTGATAGTTTTTTTTTTTTTTTTTGTGGCTAAACTGGTCACATTGATAGTTGAAAGAATGAAATGCATTTGACTTGGTTTAGTAAAATGTCTCTCTCACAACTGTCCTCCGTGGTAGATTGAAGGGTCTTGATTGAATTTTAATTTCATGGTAAAATTGACCCAATGGTTCTTATTACTTCCCATTCAAAATACAAACCATGTATAGCGGCAATTTTTATTCTACGACCGGGATTGATACTAGACCAATCTAAGGGATGGAGCATTCCTATAAAATCTGAAGTATTTCTATTCCAAAATTGGAGAGATGCTTTCTATTCATACAAATGTAGTAGCATCCATTATCCATAGCCGTTCAATCGCCGATATTTTAAGATCATAGCCGAAAACTATTTTTTACTTTTGATTGGAAATTTGATTTTCAACCTTTGAATGCCTTTTAATTGTTCCCTTCTAAGTTGATTTTATTCAAAAAGGAAATTTAAATTCCTTAACAAACCTTTGATTTCCTTACCCTATAATTTCAAAATTTGAACTAGATATTCTATGAAAAGGAAGCTTTTTTTTTAGTCCTTTTAATATATGCTCGTGAATCATCAGTATTTCCTTTGCCGTTCACAAATTTCCTTTGATTGCATGCAGTAACATTTCCTTCCTTGATTGCAGTAATATTTCCTTTGATTGTCGTTCAAAAAAAATTCCCACTAAAGCTGTTTTCATTCAAAAAGGCTTCATTAGTTCCCCAAAAGAGATTGGTATTCATATTATTCACCTTGGTTGGAGTCACCGCTATGTCTTTGGTTGGAGTCCAGGCCGGCCACCTTTTACGTTAGATGAGCAAAAGGCCTAGGGCATTGCAGGATGAACCAATGTGAATGAGTGTAAGCTTCATTAATCCACATTTTGTTTCCTTTTTTTTTTTTCAGGGGATCACCAGTTACATTCGCTAGCTACATTTCACGCGTGTTTTCGAGGTTAGTATTACTAATTTGTGCTAACTTCATTCTTTGAATTCCTCCCAAAACCTTTAAGAAATATTTGCTCTCAAATTAAGTAACGTAGGTGGCACGTGATAAGCCAATATAATGCAAAACATTGAGCTCTCTATTTTTTGTTTCAACAATTAAAGTTGCTCTAATAATTCCACCTTTTCATTTTTGACAGGGAAGGGAATGTACTTAAGAGGGACTTCGTTCCATTGCTATGGGCATTTGTTCAATATACGCATCCCATCACTTTGATCTCAACTTATTTTTTTGATTCTCAGCCACTTTTTCTTTTTCATTTTTTAGTAGTCTATTTTATTGTATTTCGAAATTAGGAAAGATGTGATAAACTATGTAGGTGTTTAAGAATTTATGACCGTATCTCTTAGTTTTTTTTTTTTTAACTGGGACCTAATCTCTTAGTTGGCCTCCTAATTTCTTCTTTTAGTATCACTAATGTGTATTTTTTTGGGTAATATTAGATGTTTAAGAGTATATCATTGAGTTCGAAAAGTTAATTGTATATATTTTTTTTGATGAACTCAATATAAAGCTTCTTTAAGAACACTACTTCTAGGAGAGGTCGGCTTGGGTGGCAGGCTAGAGAAGCATAATTCAATTAAATTGTGTTCAGAACGCGTTCCTCCGTGCCTTTAGGCACGGGCAAACCCTAGTCTTTCAATATGGAACTCAAAAAATATGCAATATGGATCTTGTTGGATAGATCTCAATTAGTTGTTTAATACAAAGTTTTAAAAATCAAGAAAAACATTATATACTAAAAGATATAAACGATTTAAGAAATGACACGAATTTCAAAAACTGTGAAATAAATTGGGAGGGAAAGAGTACTTTTAAGAGTAAAACGGGAGGTTTGGCATATTTTGATAATTGTTTTTAGAAATGGGACTAAATTTTAGGACATCCCAAAATAGAAACAAGGATCAGTAATTTAAGACGAAGGGAGTACAAGTACTCCCTCCGTCCCATAAAGTTTGACCCTTACGAAACTACGTGCAATTTTCAAACTAAAAAATAACGTGCTTACGAAAATAATTTTTTAGTCAATATGGATCTTGTTTGATAGATCTCATCGAGAACTTTTATACGGTGCAAAAAAAATTAAAAAATTATTTTCGTAAGCACGTTATTTTTTAGTTTAAAAATTGCACGTAGTTTCGTAAGGGTCAAACTTTATGGGACGGAGGGAGTATTATACTAAAAGTACACATGTTATTATCACATCAATTAATATATGATGTAATACATGGATAGGGCTTCTAGACTTTCCCGTTAGGAATAGTAGTATAGTATGCTCAGCTTCAAGTCCCTTTGATGAATCCAAATTTTGGGTGAGTTCATACTATTGTTTAAACGGACTAAATAAGTACTCACTCCGTCCCTTTTTAAATGATCCATATAGGAATACGTGTAATTTGAAACCCCTAAAAAACATATTTCTCTATATATATTTTTAATTTTTTTGCACCAAATTAAAGTGCCCATTGAGTACTTTAATTTGGTGCCAAAAAATAAAAAAATAAAAACGTTATACAAAAGTACATTTTTAAACGTCCACAAAAATACACGTTTCCCAAGTGGATCACTTAAAAAGGGACGGAGGGAGTAGTATTTTGCACTTATTTGAAGACAAAGTCATTTCTCTTAACTAAATAAACTAAATGTTATTTTTGTTTGTCTTTTCTGAATTTTGGTTAGATTCACTTTATATTTTTTGGATTAATTAACCATTCATCTCGATTAAAGAAATCTAAGAAGTTTAAAAATTACACCAAAAGCATAAAATAGTTTATTGAAGACGAAAAAAATACCGAACAACTAGTATTTTCGGTATTTTTTTGTTTTCTATAAACTTTCAACTTTGTTCCACATTTTTATATTTTTCTAATTCATCTCGTCGAGATGAATAATTAATCCAAAACATTACAATGAAAACATAAACAAAAAAATTAAGAACTTGAGAACTAGGACCCTCGGGCATTCCTCGAATCTCGAACGTTTGTTGAATAAAATTTAGTGTTTTTTGGGACAAAACTATTTTAATTTATAAATCAGTGAGTATTATTCAAGGACTCTTTTCTCATCTCAAGAAATTTATCTCCAACTTTTTTAATTGCTTCGTCATTCGTGTTTATTTTTTTAATCTTTAATATTTTTTTAACAAATTTGTTTATTTATTGTTTTACTTTTCGGATGTATATAGTGTACCTCTATTAAAAAGGTAAAAAAATTTGTTAAATATTTTTTGGAGCCCTCTTTCTCAGACAGTCCTTCCTGATGATGATCGGTGATGAAGATGAAGCTCTCTCACTCCGGTATACCTAGGCCTACACACTTAACACACTGTTAGCGCCAGACTAGACCGTAGAGTCCAAAACGGCACTCCGACGGTCAAGTTAGTAGAGGAAGAAGATGAAGTGTAGATCTAGGGTTTTAGAGGGGAGTGGTGCGTACCTTTTTCGTCTGATGAAGATTATACCTTTTGTAGGTGAGCCATGTGTAGACACCCCAATCCGGACCGCTGAAATTCTGGAACTTCCCCAAGGATGAAAATGCCTATTGAGAGCATATAAGGCTTGATCAAAAAAACTTGAGGACCCCACCAATAATCTCCCAGAAGATTACCAAAACATCCCTTAGAACCCTGGAATGGCCCAAAATCTGAAAACACATGCACCTGGATTACTCTCATAGGCACCTGGATTGGCTAAATCCAGGCGCCTGGAATCATTCCAGGCGCCTGGAATTGCACAAACCAGGCGCCTGGATATCAGCCCAGGTTGAGTGTGGTTTAAGTTGATAGTGGGCGGGAAGAGGATTTGCTCGAGATTTGTGGCAGAGTCAGTTGAGGAGAGAGTGTGAGGGAGATGGTTACCCTATAATTTAACCCCTAGGTGACCCCTCACCCTTTTGGAAGGGTTCAAGTGGCCCACTTTGAACCCTTTGTTGCCTATTTAAGCTACCCCTCTCCTCCATTTTTAGGGAACTGAAAACTCTTCCTCCTCTTACTGTTATGCTGTCAAATTTACTCCAGAAAACCATTTCCAGTCAAGCCTTCCTATTTTCAATCATTCTCAACATCTAAAACCCATCCTTTCATCACATCAACCATTCATACTTCACTACCCACACACAAAACTCCCACCATTCAACCATAATCAGCCCTTAGTAGCTCTGAAAGTCCAAGTTCAGTAGCTATAAGTCCACAAAATCCATCCAAAAACCTATTTCAAGCCTTTTGATCAAACCAAAAGGTAGTTTTCTCTACCAATACGCTCAAGTAGGCCCTGAGGGGGACTCAACCAAGTTCTCCCTGGTCATCTATACTAGTAGAGGACTTGGGAGAGGTCTGAAATAGATCAAGAAAGAAATTTGTTTTGTGCACCAGTTTACAATCCAGACGCCTGGATTAGCCTTTTGCAGGCGCCTGCATTGAATCCAGGCGCCTGGATTCCCTCAATACAGGCGCCTGGAATCACTCCTCTTGGTCATGATTTCTATTTCTTTTGCATTTCAATTAATCTATGGTACATCATTTGCATGCAAGGATCTAAGCTTGACCATGTCTCATGTTTTGATTTTCATCACAATGAGTATTTAAAATGTTTTGAGGCGTTAATCACACTTCATAAGGAGGTTATTTGAGAAAGAAGTATACATATGAATTCATTTGTCATTTATAGGTTCTGACCACTCAGTTATGAAAGTATCAAGACAAGCTTTCATGTTGCATAAGCATACCCACCATTGTTAAATACAAGCATATTCTTTTTATTGCATTCTTAAGTATAGATTCACTTCTATTCCATCTAGTTTAAGTATAAACTGATCAAATAGTATTTCTTTATGCATGAATGTAGCATATCAGCTCTGAAATGTGTCTTGTACATATCATTTCATTATCAAATCATCAAAAATCAAGCTTCTTTTAAGGTCATATCATGTATTTGAGGTTCATGTCAATTAGTGTGTTGCCAAACATCATTTAGGGTGTGTGTAAACTGGTTAAAGGCATTGCACCTGGTGCTCACTGTGAAAAATGAAGTTTTAAAGTTTCTGTCTAGTTGGCCATCCAGGCGCCTGGATTGGCCCATTCCAGACGCCTGCATTCAATCCAGGTGCCTGGATCTGCCTAATCCAGGTGCCCAGATTGCTATCCAGATGTGATATGTTTGATGTTTGTGATCAATTTCTGGGACATCTTAGAGCAGTCTGAGCATGATTTGATCTAGTTTCGATGTTCAATGCATATAAATCATTCACTCATGACATTTAGCACAAGCATCCACCCGCATCTCATTGATCTTTTTGATATATTTTTCGTGCTTTCACATGAATATGTACTCAAAGTCCATTCAAACAACATTTTCAAAATTCCTTAAGCATTTAATAGAGACCAGTGGTTTCACCGGGCGCGAGGGGTGCTTTAAATTCCTTCCCCTCGTGTAACCTAGCTCCCGAACCCGAAAAATCTCATTTTGCGAGGCCAGTAAAATATTTTCCATTCAAAGGGCAAAAGAGTCATTTTTCAAATGGTTTCTCGGGTACGGTCCATAAATCCGGGTGGCGACTCCATTCAACAAATCAAAACCGTTTTCCAAACAATCGATTTCGTGGACATACTCCGCGGGGTGTTCACACCATGGCTTGCTTTCCAAGCACGTTCGTGCCCGTCACATGACTTAACCGCTCAGTTGACGTCACGATGACGAACCCGAGAGAATATACTGCGAGCACATGCCTCCAGTTAAATCACGACACGTGTCGTAACCGTTCGGGTGACGTCACTTGCCATGATCACAGTTTGTTACGCGCACATGCTGCATTTAAGGCCCTTGCTAACTCAGCATCTGGCCTTCTAGTACTTTCCCGACATCGCTGAGTTGGTTAAGGTGACAACCCATTTCTCGGGCTTATGCCGAGCTCTTTCAATATGAACCTTGTAAGGTCACAAGTGGATCAGGTATAGTAGACGTCTCGGCGAGAAGTCGAGGCAGTGGGCTGAAGCCCCACTCTGCTCCTTTCAAACATACTCTGACCATGCCGGATCATCCATCCGAAGAGTCCCTCATAGGTAACCTTTCGATCGTTACCTAAAAGGTATCTCTTTCATGGATTAGGTGCTCGGTATATCCGGACCCCCACAATAGCCCCTCGATTCCTTCGCTTGGTTTACATTCCAATGGAGGGGTTGACTACTCGGTAACCGAGCAGGGTCAGGTCTAAGCCCCATATTTCGAGATAAGGCTCATTATTAGATTCTCTGTCATCGTCGACCTCTCGTCCATCCGGGCTCTGCCACATGTCCCCTACGAGTAGGGTTTCTGAAGCGATGTGACAGCTGTAGTCACATCGCACCGTATTGCTGACGTTGGGAATTGGCGTTGCTATAATGCATCGTCCTTTTGGACACGTGTTGAGCTCTCGCTGGCCGGGAACACACCGTTCCGGATTCTTCACCGTAATCGAGGGATTTTCCCGCCCAAGCCCATTAACTTTTGACCTCATCTCCACCCTTATAAATACCCCTAAAAAAGGAGGAGAGACACTTTCTCTCTCCTGCTTCATCGATCCAGAGCATCTCTCTCTAGAGATCTTGAGATTTTCTTCGCGGATTGGGATCGCTGCTCCAGTCTTTCACCAGATCTTCAGGTAAAGGATGTTTCTAGCATTTCCTTCTTGTTTTGCTTGCTTTTCTCCTTGCGTTTATGTCTGCTTTCGCTCGTTGCCACATGTTTTGGGGTGGTTTTTCCTGGGTTTGGGGTTGAAGATGAACAGTCATCTTCAATCTGTTCTTGAGGTTGAAGATGACGCTGAGAGACCTAGGACATAACCCTTTCACCTCCTTCGGCCACGGGTGCCGAGGAATGCCACTTCACCTGTGCACTTAGTATCAACTTGAGATCTCGACTGTCCGATGGGCCACCAAGGAGTAGGTAGTTCGGCATTGGTTTTAGGACCCACTACATATCGCTAATGGTCTTTCACCATGCATTCTTTTTTATAGGTCTGGCGCCACCGTTCGTTGAGATCTCTTCTGACTCCGAGAGCTCAGGATCCGAGACTTCCAGTACAGGAGTTTATCACATCGCGTACATTTTCCATAAATTGAGAGTTCGGCAAAATCCTTGCCGAGAGATTGTCACGATGGAGTACAATTTCAGTACCCCAGTAGATGAGAGGCCCCTTCAATCTGTACCGCCGAACCCCAATCCCAACATTGCTGAGGAACCCATTGACATAGGGGAAGATGAAGACGTTTCGGACGGATTCCTTGATCACAGCGACGCCATGGAATCCGATGATCGCTCGGAGTGGGGGCCTTCCACCATAGGGACGACCACCAGTACCGAGCACGCTACCAGCGTCGGTTCCGAGCAGGATGCCGACGCTACTGATGAAGTAGAACAGGTTATTCTAGCCAAGATCGGCGTCATAGAGTCCGGGGAGAATAGATCGTCCGGTGCAGCATCGAGTAGTGGGAAGAAGAAGGAACCTTCGTGCCCTTAACTTCATTACTTCACGAAGGGTGATGCTGAGTATGCCAAATTCATCGAGAAATACGATATCCCAGAGGGGGTATCGGTAACACTTCACCCGAAGGGGATGCCTCTAAGTTATGGACCGAACCACTTGATCGTTCCATTAATGGCGATCACAGAAGGTGGGGTTAGGTTCCCCATGAATACGTTTACTCGGGCGATTTTAAACACCTACTTCCTCTCCCCTGACTAGTTGACCATCAACAGTTATCGGGTAATCAACTCCGCGTACGAGTTGAAATTGAGGGATAATCTTGAGCTTCGGGTATGGGACTTGTTCGAAATATATGCTATGTCTCAGAACGTGAAGTTCGATAGGTATTTTATGATGACTAGGCCGAAGAAGAGACAGATTGTTGAGCATCTTCAAGACTCCGATCGCTGGGCCGATATTCTTGTAGTTGTCTCGGGAAACTATTGTCTGCCCGTCAGTGAAGATCCATTTCCAGTCCCCACCCTTCGAGGTGATCATAGTTAATATTCTTTACTGCTCTCATACTTTGCTCTTTAAATGATATTTCGTTGTGACTTACTAATTAATTTTCGTGCTTTGCAGGTCCTTCTGCTATCACTCGGCGCTTAAAAACTCGCGCCAATTCCGAGAGAGCACATCAACTATATCAGTGCTCCGAACGTCTTGCCCATGATCTTCTCAACTACTTGCCAACTTATAGGTGTTGGTTGAAGAAGAAACCAAAGAGAGCTCGGAAGCCAAGAAAGGGCAAAGGAGTAGCCGAGACCTCCACAATATTCGAACAAGAACGACTCCAACTGGAATCTCAGCCAGTTGAATCACTTCAGGGAGAGAAAGAGTTCCCGTAGATCGAGTCACCCCCGACCCCTCAGGAAAAGAAGAAATGGCGCCGACTAAGATTGATCTAGAGGCAAAGCTGACCGAAATGGCAGCAAAAGCCAAGAAGGCACCTGCTCGGAAAGACAAACCGAGCTCACGGACCGTTCCTGGAAAGGTCCCTGCTGCCACTGAGTATAAATCAACAGCTTCTAGGGTTTGGGTTACCATTTTCGAAGTGGAGAGGCCGGTGAAGAAGCCACGGGTTGAAGACCCCAAAATCGGAGCGAAGGATCATGCTGGATCCGAACGGCAGGGTGGCTCCGAAGTGGAAGTCTTGACAAGACCCTGGACCCCAGCTTTGATTACCGACGAGGGGAAAAGCATTATCAACACAAATAGTGTTCATGTTGACCCCCGTCTCAGTTTGGCTCTTCTTCTTGCTCTCGCCCTTAGAGACGACATGGCACAGGTCCCGAGCAAGTTGGAAGACAACTTGTTCCATTGCTCCTCTCTTATTGTGAAAGTAAGGGTTCAGAGCTCTAATTCTTATACTTAGAAAATTTCTTGTTCATTCCTTATTGTTCCACCATTATTTTGCAGACCGAGCAGTCCATGCTTAGGCTGCATGATCAAGTGGTAGAGCTCAATGGCCTGGCAAAGAAATATAAGAACCGAGCGGATGCTGCTCTTGAAAAAGTGCAGACTGTCGAGAGCCGCCCCGAAGAGCTTCGTGCTGAGAACGAGAGGCTAAAAAGGGACCTGATTGATTGGAAGGAGAGGTCAGATAAAAGGATGGAGCAGGTCTAAACTGAGCATGCTAAGTCTTTGGAAGAAGCTCGGCAGGAGGCTCATAGTGCAGGATTTGCTGAGGCCGAAGAGGCATATGCTGGTGATATTCTCAGGCTCGTGAAGAAGGGTGAGCAGAAAGGCTTTGGCAAGGGCTACGTTTATTGCTGTGACCTCGTTGGAATCCCTACCGAAGACCTAAGGCGAGAAGCTCCTGAGATACCCGACTCCCCCGTCGACGAAGACACGCCTGATGACCAAGAAGAAGAGGATGTCGGCACTCTTGAGGCCGAGAAATCTGCTGACGAGACTTCTGCTGAGAAATCTCTTGAAAAGACTTCTGCTGAAAAGACTCCTCCTGAGAAGATTTCTTCCGAGAACACCTCAAGTGCATCAATTAACATTACCCCTTAGGATAGGGTTTTAGAACTTTTCTGTCTTTATTCTAAGTATTTTGTTTGGACGGCTCCGAACAGTAGGAGTTTGTTGTGCCAGTGAGTTGTAATTATTTAAAACAGGTTTCACGAGGAGATGGCACCGAACAATTACCACCCCGCCATGCTCCGGTTTCATCGAAGTGGTGAAAGTTTTGGATGAATGTTTGAATGTTTTCAACTTTTGAATGAATGAATGTTTCTGACTTGCATGTAAAATGCTTTGCTATTCTTATGTATGTGTTAGCCCCCACTTTAGGACAAGACAGGGAAGTAGTTGCTCAGCTTGTGCCGAAGTAGCATATTGATTGGTATAAATCCCTTTTCAATACTTAGAATTTTTTTCAATATTTAGGAAAAATTCATCCTCCTAATAGCCCCTACTTCTGGACAAGTCAGAGGGAAAAGTTGCTCGGCTTGTGCAAGCAACGTGAAGTGAATGACAATTTTGCAACTCCTGAAAAGGTTTTTCCTTTTAATTGCTGATTTTTGCCGAAGCAACACGAAGTGAATGAAAATTTTCCAACTCTTGGAAAAAAAATTCCACAGATAGCCCCTGCTTTGGGACAAATCAGAGGAAAACAGTTGCTCGATTTGTGCTGAAGCAACACGAAAGTGAATGAAATTTTTTCCAACTCTTCGGAAAATTTCCGTCATGGCACCGGGCCTTAAGTTTTCTCAAGGTGTTAGTAGGAACACCGAACCTTGATAATTAATCTGACAGAGAAGTTTGAATAAACAACAGTTGTCGTGAAAGTTTCTTTTCTCATTGATCATCCAGACATCATGGTCTGAAAAGGATAAAAAGATTAAAGGGGCAAAATAGACAGCCCAAGTAGATTTTCTTCTAACAAATTTTTCCTAAGCATAAAAATTCCTAAGCTTAGTGGCATCCAAGGGTTGCCGATAGGTGTGCCGTCCATCTCTGCCAGCTTGTATGATCCATGTCTGGCTTTTGCAATGACACGAAAGGGGCCTTCATAGTTCGGTTTGAACTTAGTCTTCTTGGATTTCTGAACCTCCTCCCGGAGGACTAGATCATCTATGTTGAAAGGCCTAATCCGGACATTCTTGTTGTCCCCCAAGAAACCTTTTGTTGGTAGGAGGCATGTTTCAGGTGTGTTTCTTCCCTGAGCTCTTCAACCAGGTCGAGCTCCCTAAACATGGCCTCATCATTGGTCGGCATGTCAAAACTTTCTGTCCGAGCCGTTGGGAGTAGGGTGGCTAAGGGGAGAACAACTTCCATGCCATAAGCCATAGAGAATGAGGTTCGGCCAGTTGAGCGTCGGGGAGTGGTCGGATAGCCCCAGAGAACTTTAGGAAGCTCCTCGACCCACTTTCCCCTCTTCAGAGTAAGGCGTCACTTGATTCCAGCCGATATCATTTTATTTGATGCTTCTGCTTGCCCATTTCCTTGTGGGTATGAAGCCGAGGAATGAAACATCCAAACGTTATGCTTCTTGCAAAGTTTCTCAATCACTTCGGCGACAAATTGGGTTCCATTATCCAAGATGATCGCATAAGGAACGCCGAAGCGAGAGATAATGTTCTTCCATAGGAATCGCTCCACGTCAGTTGTTGTTATAGTGATCAGAGGCTCGGCCTCAACCCACTTAGTGTAATAATTAGTTGTTGTTATCAAATGCTTGAAGCCACCTGGAGCTGTCGGCAGCTTTCCCACGATGTCAAGCCCCCACTATGCGAATGGCCATGGGCTGGTGATCGATTGCAGGGCTTCGGCCGGCTGGAGTAGATGAGGGGCATGCTTTTGGCGTTGTTCGCATTTCTTGGCCTACTCCTCGGACGTCTTCTTCATTTTCGGCCACCAGTATCCTTGAATGAGTGCTCGGAGGGAGAGGGATCGTCTGCCAGAATGGCATCCACTGCTTCCTTCGTGGAGTTCCCGGAGGATGCTTTCCACTTGGGAGTCGTGGACAACCTTCAGGTCAGGGCCCGTGAACGACCTTCAGTACATGTTATCGCTCGGATCCAAGTAGAAGTAAGTGGCCTTGCATCTGACCCTATGGGCTTCCTTCTTATCTGTCGGGTCTCATGCTTGAGGTAGGCATAGATCTCATCCATCCAACTTGGGCCGAGAGATATAATCAGGACTTCCTTCGATTCATGCTCAATGCTCGGATATTCGATTTCCCCGAGAAAAATGATTCGGTTTGGAGAGGTTGCGTAAGCAGTTGCTAGGGAGGCTAGAGCGTCAGCGTGATCGTTTCGCTCTTGGCCCACCCATTCAATCTCCACAGAGCCGATCTCCTTTATTAGTTCCCAGACTTTGTCATAGTGTTTCACCATTCTTGGATCTTTAAGATTGTATTGATCCTTAATCTGATTCACGGTTAACTGTGAATCACTGCATACTTGCACCGTCTTGGCTCCTAGGTGTTTAGCCATCTTTAGTCCGGAGATTAACGCTTCGTATTCTGCCTCGTTGTTTAAAGCTGGGAAGCCAATGGTTAGAGCATTCTCATGCATGATGCCTTCCGAAGAAACGAGTACGATTCCTGCTCCAGCCCCTCGGCTGTTCGAAGCTCCATCCACGTGCAATCGCCAGACTTCTCCTTGGAACATCTTCCACATTCTACCTTGTCTTTCTTCTGAAGGTTTCTCGGCTTCTGTCAGAGTCCCTTTCGCCGTTTCACTAGGTTCGGTTTCCACCGAGTGTTCTATTGTCAGTCCTTCGGGTAGCTTCAAGCTTATTTTTGGATTGTCTTTTAGCTCAGGTGTCAGCTCGGCAATAAAGTCTGCCAAAGCCTGTCCCTTGATGGCTGTTCAGGGCTCGTATCGAATATCAAAATTTCCCAACTCCAAGCTCCACTTTGAGATCCGAGTCGAGAGGTCGGCTTTTTTTAGTACGTCCTTTAGTGGGTACTCGATGATCACGATAATGGTGTGGGCTTGGAAGTAAGGCAGCAACTTCCTTTTGGCCGTGACTAAGGCTAAGGCCAGCTTCTCTAGAGGAAGGTATCGTGTCTCGGAGGGGATCATGGTCTTTCTGGAGTAATAGATGGGCTAGAAATTGGCTCCTTCCTTCCGCACAAGGACCGAGCTCACTGCGTGAGTAGATACCGAGAGGTAAAGATAGAGGTCTTCTTGAGCAACAAGCATCACAAGGAGGGGTGCTTTAGAGAGGTAGTCTTTCAGCTTGCCCAGCGCTCGGTCACATTCCTTGGTCCATTGGAAACTCCTTTTACTTGTTTTCAGGGACTCGAAGAAAGGTCGGCACAGGTCTGAAGACCGGCTTATAAACCTGTTGAGCGCCGCGACCATGCCCGTGAGCCTTTGTACTTCTTTGACACTGTTCGGAGGCCTGAGGTTTCGGATAGCCGTAATCTTCTTTGGATCTGCCTCAATGCCCCTCCGAGTGACCATGTATCCGAGAAACTTGCTAGATCCGACGCCGAATGCCCACTTCTCGGCGTTGAGGCGCAACCGGTGTTTCTTCATGACAACAAAAATTTCGGCAAGGTGCTCCAAATGGTCCGAAGTGTACTTACTTTTGACCACCATGTCATCAATGTATGCTTCCATCGCGTCCCCGAGCTGCTTGGCGAACATTTTTGTAACCATACGCTGATAAGTTGCCCCAGCATTCTTCAGCCCGAAGGGCATGACTTTGTAGCAGTAAGTGCCTCGGGGAGAGATGAAAGCAGTCGCCTCTTGATCTTCTATCGTCATTGCTATCTGATGGTATCCGCTGTAGGCATCCATGATGCTGAGCCGAGCGTGTCCCGCCGTAGCATCAACTAGCTAGTCAATGCGTGGTAGAGGAAAGCAGTCTTTCAGACAGGCATCATTGAGGTTGGTATAGTCTACGCAGACGCGTAGCTTCCCATTCTTCTTCGGCACTACCATTGTATTGGCCAACCAGGTCGGATACTGAACCTCTCGGATAGCCCCGACATCTAATAATCTGTCGACTTCTGCGATAACTGCATCCGACTGGGCTGGAGACGAACGTCTTGACTTTTGTACAACGGGCTTTCGGAGGGGATCGACGTTGAGTGAGTGGGAGATGAACTGAGGGTCAATGCCCGGCATCTCATACGGTGTCCAGGCAAAGACCTCGATGTTTCCTTTAAGGAATTCCACCAGTTGCTCCCTTTCAAAGGTTGTTAAAGTTGATTCGAGGAGAAAATATCGGCTTTCGTCTTCGTTTATGGGAACTGTTACTAAATCTTCCACTGCTTTCTCTCGGCTGGAAGTCCGACGTCTTCCAATACCGGGCCCTCGGGTACCTCGATGGACCTTCGTTTTGGTTCCTTTTTCTTCTTTCCTTTAGTTGTCTTTTTTCTTCAAGTGAACCGCGTTCACTTGGCACTTCTTTGCAGCCATCTGATCACCTTTAATGTCTTCCTAGCACCCTCCGGCACCTATGAACAAAACAACTTGGTGATAGGTGGAGCCAATGACCTTCATTTCGTGCAACCAAGTCTGCCCGAGAATTGCGTTGTAAGGGCTCGGTGCATCGATAACTACGATTTCCACTTGTATGTTTCTCGATCCTGCTTGCACCGGGAGGGTTATTCGTCCCATCGGCCAGATCGGAGCCCCATTGAACCCGAAGAGGGGGGCGTCGGCCGGCATCAGGTGGTCTGGATTCAGTTTTAGTGCCTTGATAGCTGAATAGTACAAAATCTCCGTAGAACTCCCTTGGTCTACCAACACTCGCTTGACCTTGGGAAACCCAACGTAAATGGAGATCACTAGAGCATCGCTGTGTGGAAGATAGGGGTGCACATACATCAGGCTGGGCCGGGCTTATACTAGATAATAACGAGATTTATGCATTCCCAAGCCCGGCCCATTTATAAACGGGCTTCATTTAATTTGCCCAAGCCCAACCCAAATAAAATTTTAATTTCCCAAACACGTCCAAGAAGCCCATTTATTTTTTTAAAGCATAGAATCACAAATAAATTAATGGTAGTGCTAATGCTAAAATTATTTTTGATTGTGCCAAAATTCAGGTGCATGAAATGCTTGAACTCATGTGTAAAGTACAAGCTCTTTATGTTTTGGAGTTTTGGCACAATCAAAAAAGTTTTGACATTACCACTACCCTAAATTAATCAACCATAACGATCGCAATTACAATTCACAACCGTAATAATATATTTATAGTTCTAAATTCTTACAAAAATATTAAAAATAGACTTATAAATTAAAGTGCAATTAAAATACTCAAAAAGATGGAACTCTCCAACATCCATCAATCTCTACATATAGTATTAAAATAACATATTATTTAAATCGGGCTGGGTCGGGCTGGGCTTCAGAGGAATTTCTCAAACCCAGCCCATTTAGTAAACGGGCTTAAAATCTCAGCCCAGCCCGGCCCTATGGGCCTGAATATTTATCCCAAGCCCTAAAAAAATCGGGCTGGGTTGGGCGGGCTACCGGGCCGGTGTGCACCCCTGGTGGAAGATGCCCGTTCTTTAGATCTTGTTCAGTGAATGTGATAGTCCACTGCTCCTCTCGGTCCGAGAGCTTTCGTTTAGGATGCCCTCCAACCGTAAGGATTTGAGAAGATGAGCTCAGCGCGGCCCGAAGCGCTGCGGTTTCCTCTTTGGTTGTAACCCCGTGAATTACATGCACCACCTCAGGAGGGTTGTTTTGTTGTGGTTGTTGTGCTCGGGCCGCCATCCTCTGTCGGTCGATATACTGGTCCAAGCGCTAGGGATGGCAATATCGATAGAACCGACGGGTAACCGAACCGAAACCAGTTTTTTTTCCTGAACCGTAACCGATTTTTTCCCCGTGGGTGCGTGTGTGGGTTTGATGGATGGGAAACCGAACGAGTTGGGTTCAGTTCAGTTTTGGGTTACCTGGAACCCGAACCGAACCGAATCGAAATTATGTTAATTACATAGGACCCCCCTATATTATATATAAATATAACATAAAGCCTTTATGTATATTTGAAAATTACACTTTTTCCCTTTATATATATACATAACATTTTACAGTTTGGGTTTCAAACCCCATTTTCTCTTCATTTCATCAGAGAGGCTCAGAGGCCGTGAGGTGAGATTGTGAGAGCACTGAGAGGCGACCCCCGACCGGTGACCACCGTAAGTCTCTCTCTCTCTCTCTCTCTCTCTCTCTCTCTCTCTCTCTCTCTCTCTCTCCCAATTGTGAGAGGCCGTCGGTCACTGTGAGAGGCCGAGACCGACGGCTGTTGTTTGTACTGTCCATACTCCATAGATCGACTGTAATGTTTAATGTTTTGATCGATCGACTGTCGTTTTACTGTGATAGATCAATTTCTTCTTCATTTCCTGAGATCGACTGTACTGTTCGTCTGTTGTTTGTACTTTTTAGGCTATTGAGTGTTGACTGTTGTTTTACTGTGATAGATTAGCTGTTGTTTTACTGTGATAGATCATTTTGTGCATGTTGTTTGGGTTTATTCTGTCCGAGATGCATAAGCACACACACACAGTAAAACCAGATCCTTAATGAACTAGAAGGAAGTCATGTTCTTGCTTGGTGTTCTTGCTTGGTCAACGGCTCGACCCCTATTCTCTTATGCCTTCAACAGTTCAACTCTTTCGATAAAATATATAATATTAACTTCATAGATCATGTTGGGCCCTCAATACATCAACATTATATTTGTGAGATGGCATTTGCATAGTAATTGTAAGCTTGAGTATGATAGAGAGGAGCCATTTGTGTCTATATCTTCATGCATGATCTATTTATTAATTTGAATCTTTGTGAGTTGTGCATTTGTTGTGATTGATTTTTCTATTTTTATTAACTACTTGAATAAATAAGAGAATATTTTAATCTGAAATGTTTATATTATGTTCCTTTCTTGTGGTTTTGTAGGCTCAATCAATATCATGTTTGAATCACCTACCAGTTCGGCTGCGCATGGTTCTGGTACTTCTTCACCCTCACAACTAGAGGTTGGTAACAATCCAAGTGAAAATCCAAGTGAAAATGATGGAGATGAATTGGCTGAAACTGAAAATTACATCGTTATCGTTAATTTAAATTACGTCGTTATCATTAATTTTTGCAAAGTCGCATTTTGAGGTACATTTAAATTACGCCGTTATCGTTAATTTTTTCATATCAATGTTTTTCTAGTGGTAATTAAATATCAATGTTGCATGTTAGGTTTGTCTATGTGCCATGTCCACATACAAAAGAAGTTTTTTGTGAGCAATTGTTAGACTGTTTGATGGATTGGAACATTGATAGGAAGATTTCTTGCATAACTGTTGATAATTGCACTACCAATGATGCCATGGTTTGACTTTTGGAGGATAAACTTGATTGTACCTCTCTTATGTTGGGTGGAGATTTGTTTCACATGCGTTGTTGTGCGCATATTCTTAATCTTATTGTTAGAGATGGGCTGGATGTTATTAAGGTGGGTATTGAGAAAATCCGGGATAGTGTAGCATATTGGACAGCATCACCTAAAAGAAAGGAAAAATTTGAAGAAACAGCTCGCCAATTGAATGTGTCATGTACTAAAAAATTAGGACTTGATTGTGCAACTAGGTGGAATTCAACATTCTTGATGCTTCAAACAGCCTTACTTTATAAGGAAGTATTTTGTCGGTTAAGCAAACGAGATGCTTTATATCAATCACTACCGACTGAAGATGAGTGGGCGTTTGCTCAAGATGTTTATGATAGGCTGAAATTTTTTTAAAAGGTGACAAAGCTGTTTTCTGGAACTAAATATCCCACTACTAATCAATACTTTCCAAATATATGTGAGATTAGAGTTGCATTGAGAAATTGGCTCTATTCTAGAAATGAAGTGATTAAGGAAATGGCCAAAAGAATGATTGAAAAATTTGACAAGTATTGGTCTGTAATACATGGCGTTGCGGGGGTTTCTGCTGTGTTGGATCCTAGGTACAAGATCAAAGTATTGGAGTTCTACTTTCAAAAACTGTTTGGAGAAGATTACAAGGAAGAAGTTGAAAAAGTTCGTGCACTTTGTTATAAAGTGGTTAAGGAATACAATTGTTGAAGTCTAAACTTGATGGAGGGCATTGGTGACTCTTCTTCCCAATCAAGTCCCATGGATATTGAGTCACTATCAAAGTTTGATGTCTTTATCCTTCAGTCAAAGAGAAGTAGGACCATTGATTATGGAAAAGCGAAGTTGGATCATTATTTGTCAGAGGAGGTCGTACCATGAACCCCGGGAATTGATGTCTTGAATTGGTGGAGATCACATTTACCCAAATATCCAGTTTTACAACTAATGGCTAGAGATTTGTTATCTATTCCGGTATCCACGGTTGCTTCTGAGTCCGCATTTAGCACAAGTGGTAGGTTGGTGAGTCCACATCGGAGTAGACTTCATCCCGATACGATGGAAGCCTTGATGTGTGCTCAAAGTTGGTTGTGGGCTGCAGAAATGAAAGGTAATCAATTAATTTTGTTCTATTGGCCTATTGCTCTACTTTAGTGGGAAAAAAAGAAAAAGAAAATAAGACAATACTTATTAACTTGTTACTTTTTACTTTTGTTAGGTGAATCATCATCGGGGTACGCCACTCTCTATGATGATAGGGAATCAGGGGATTCATGCGTGACTCGTGGGGTAATTGGTATTGTTTAATGTTTTGTGTGGTTTTGAACATTATACCTCGTTAATATTAATTCAACTTTTTTTTTTGCTTTAATTGAATAGGTTTGAATTCTACAAATCCGTTGGCATGTCAAGTTGGACTTGAAGGCTGGAGCATGGACTATGTTTTTAGTTTGTTGGTGATCAACTTCAACGATTGTGGACTATTTTTTAAGTTTCTGGACTACTTTATTTTGTTGGTTATCATGTTAGACTTGATTTATGTTTGTTGGTGATGTTATCGTGTTGGACTTTTAAGTAATTGGGACTATGTTTAAGGTTTGGTTGTAGACTCATGGACTGTTATGCTCCTAAGTTTGGGGCTCTGGATTGTGTTTTATGCTTGTTTTAAGTTTGTTTGAATGTTTGTATGTAAATATGGTATGCCAGGAGGGAGTTGGCAATTTATGCCTTTTATAAGTTTGTTTAGTTGTTGTATGTCTGTTGGAAATCACAATTCAAATCGGGTACCCATTCAGTTTGGGTTTGCCCCAAACCCCGTTCGGTTAAGTTATGGAATAGATTTTCATAACCCGTTCAGTTCAGGGTAGTGTTGTGGTGATTTGGTTCGGTTTGGTTCATACCCTAATCAGCCCCAATCCGCCTCGTTACCATCCCTACCAGGCGCCCCTGCGTTACCTGCTCTTCCAGGAATTCCTTGAAAGGCCGGCAAGTAGTAGTGTAGTGTCCTAGTTAGCCGTGATAAGTGCATTTGACCTTGCAATCGGCAGGCTGACCTTCCACTGTCCCCAGCTTATTTGTCGGTCAGACGAACCAAGGCTCCCGAAAGATAGCCTTTATCAGTTTGTAGAGGGGTAGGTTGAACACCGTGGTTATGGCCACGAACTCGTGAGGCTTCGGCTCCCGCTCTTTGTACTGTTCGCGTTCCTTCCACAGTTCTCGGTCCTTTTTCCACCCTCTGTTGTTCCCAGATTTGACTACATTAACTTGTTTTTTCCCCGAGTAATCACCAACATTAGCTTTCTGGTTGCCTGAGGTCCTTGAGAGCCTTCTCTCGGATATGATTTCTTCCAGCTGGGCAAACTTTTCAACAGTTTCCATTAACCGACTCATGTTCACCGGAGGGTTGAGCATGAGTTCATTGAAGATCGTCGAGGTCTCATCCAAGCCATACTTGAAAGATGTGGCAGCCATCTGCTGGTCACAATTTTCAATGGCGTTGTATATCTACAGTAGCACTCGGCATATTTTCGCAGTTTCTCACCGGGCTGTCATTTCAGGCCCACGAGTGCATCGATTGTTTTCAGCTGTGTACTGTTTGTCACAAACCGAGCAGTGAAGGCATCTTCCAGTTCTTCAAATGAACTAACGGAGTTCGACTGTAGCTGGTTAAACCAGACTAAACCGATTCCCTGGAGGCTCGCTGGAAAGGCCTTGCACATCATGGCTTCATCATAGCCGTAGAGTCCCATAAGCTGTCGGTAATGCACAAGGTGCATCACCGCGTTCGATTTAGCGTCATATTTCGTGAATTTTGGGACAGTAAAGTTCCTAGGAGGCTGTGCTTCCTAAATTTCTCATATGAAAGGTGAGTCCTTAATTTTCGGAGCCTGGAATCAGTTGGCTTCTCGGACGAACGAGGGGCCTCATAGGCCTTGCCAGCGCTGAACGTTTTTTTGGCGTTCAGCCTATGCCGCTCGTCGCTCGCACTGAGCTCTGAGGGATGCTCCTTCCGCTTTCTGGAATCTCTGAGATGACTTCCCGCTCAGTACCTTTTGGATTCTCCGATATGTGGGTCCCGTATGACTATAGAATCGCTGGTATCATCCATGTCGTACTCCGGACAGTCGTGATTTCCATGATCTCGACTTCTCTGAGGACTCCGATCTCGGTGGGTATTTTTTGGAGGTGCTCTGTCGTCACGCTCTCGGTGGCGATCATCATGTCGATCAACGTAACATGCTGATCTGATACAGATGATCTCTCGGCCATCTGCGTCATACTGTACCGGAGCCTTTTCACCGTTAACGTCTTCCAGTACATCATCAAGATGTGAGGTCCGAGATCCAGAGCGCCCCATCGTAGATTGAGAACTTGACGTAGAGTGACCTCCAGTCCTTGTAGTGCACTCTACTCATACGAGATCAGAACGCCTACGTGGGGAGGGTGTCTGTCCCCTTTGGGGAATGACTCGCCCCGCTGCGTCGGTGACGATGATCTGTCGACTCAGGCGATCCTTGGATGAAGGGCGTTGAGTATAGTGGGTGACTTGGGTCGCCTGAGCCGACGCCTCGACGCCCCCGAGTGTGAGGCTGAAGTTGTTGGTTGTTTCTTCGTCAGAGCCTCAATCTGAGCTTTCATGGCAGCCATCTGCTCCTGCATTTGTTGCACGGTTTCTAGAGGATTCGGGCTCGGTGTGAAGCCAATGATAGGGTGGGTGGTGATCCCCACCCGAGAGCCACCAGCGGGGTTGGTTCCTCCCGCCAGAGTGGCGGTTCCGTCGTCTTCAACGATCGTCATGGAAGAACTGAGGAAAGGAGGAAGAGTAATCTCCAAAGAGAAGAAAAGAACGCCGGAGAAGAGAGGAAATCACTTGGTCCCTAGCGGAGTCGCCAATTGTGGAGCCCTCTTTCTCAGACAGTCCTTCTTGATGATGATCGGTGATGAAAATGAAGCTCTATCACTCCGGTATACCTAGGCCTGCACACTTAACACACCGTTAGCGCCGGTTTGGACCGCAATGTCTAGAACGGCACTCCGATGGTCAAGTTAGTAGAGGAAGAAGATGAAGTGTAGATCTAGGGTTTTAGAGGGGAGTGGTGCGTACCTTTTTTGTCTGATGAAGATTACCTTTTATAGGTGAGCCTTGGCTTGCTTTCCAAGCACGTTCGTGCCCGTCATGTGGCTTAACCGCTCGGCTGACGTCACGATGACGAACCCGAGAGAATATACTGCGAGCACATGCCTCCAGTTAAATCACGACACGTGTCGTAACCGTTTGGGTGACGTCACTTGCCATGATCACAGTTTGTTACGCGCACATGTTGCATTTAAGGCCCTTGCTGACTCAGCATCTGGCATTCCGGTACCTTCCCGACATCGCTGAGTTGGTTAAGGTGACAACCCATTTCTTGGGCTTATGCCGAGCTCTTTCAATATTAACCTTGTAAGGTCACAAGTGGATCAGGTATAGTAGACGTCTCGGCGAGAAGCCGAGGCAGTGGGCCGAAGCCCCACTCTACTCCTTTGAAACATACTCTGACCATGCCGGATCATCCATCCGAAGAGTCCCTCATAGGTAACCTTTCGGTCGTTACCTGAAAGGTATCTCTTTTATGGATTAGGTGCTCGGTATATCCGGACCCCCACATATTTAAACAATAGATACAAAAAGAAATACGCAATACTATGCAACCTTTTTTTTTTAAATATCAGAACATATCTTAAAATTGACAACCAAACAAAGCAAGTGATTTTTCATTAAAAATCTGGTCAAATTCTTAAATCAATCATTTGTCTCGACAAAACAAATACTAAGGTTTGAATATATGTACAATGTGTAAAAAAAAAAAAAATTGTAGATAAAAAGATCATAAAGACAGTGAAGGCTAGAACTGTCTTTCCTAAATTTTTCGTGTAAAATGTTGGGATATTTTTAAAAAAATGAAAAAAATTTAATATCCAAAAAAGTGTAACTAAGCGTCATTTACAAAAATATTTGTGTTTCAAAATGGAAACGACAAAATTTTGGGGAGAAATGTCATAATTGGTTGAGTTGTACAATTATTATATGATTACTATTTTGCAAGAGAATATGCTGAAATGAACAGATGAAGTGAAGTGAATAAACAAATATTAACAGAAGAAAATATTTGGATAAGTTTAAATAAGTCTTAAAAGGTAGTCTTCTCCGTCCTTCCATTTTCGTTCTCTTTTTCTTTAAATGGTTGGTCTCTCTCTCTCTCTCTCTCTCAACCAATGCATAAAAAGATTGAATGAATCAATACATTCTTGGCCTCCAGATTAATATGGATTATAAACGTCTTTAACATTTCCTAAGAGCCTTTATTTTAAATTGTATTCCTAGGTGAATGGTTTCCCGTTACCCTCAAAGGACACTGCAACTTATTCGGGGTTTATACTTTCTCCATTTAAATTCACGCGCTAAATCTGCACTATCAAATAGTTATGTAGCTTACATTTTTTTTTTATTGTTGCTTTTCTTCATTTAGATTTACGCGCTGAATCTACACTCTCAAATAATTGTATATTAACAAAATATATATATATATGTAAGCTAATTCATATTTATTTGATAGTGCAGATCCAGCTTAAATCTAAATGAAGAAAGCATAAACATAGAATAAATTGTAAGGGTAAAGGGTAACCATTGACTAAGCGAGTATAATGCAATGTGATGGCACCAAATGCCTTTCACATGATGCAACGACAGTGACGGGCATAAATGCTAATTATTGATAGTTTATGGTCTTCATCTTTAGAGTTCTTAATGCAATATACGTAATTGCATATGAAATTTACCTTTCTTGTCTGTTCCTTAATTTCTTTAATATCTTCAGAATACATGATTTTAATTGGATAATATTAATGAAACTAATGTTCGCACTCTACACCTCTGGTCATATTCGATCTCCTTGTGATTGATTACGAGAAGTTTGCTTAAGTTTGAAGATAACTTATCCACGATCTCCTTGTGATTGATTACGAGAAGCTTGCTTAAGTTTGAAGATAACTTATCTAAGCATGATATCGCCCTGTCGCATAAAAACAAGCATGTGTTTATTTATACATAATTGATTTTCGTACTCCTCTTCTTATGATGTGCACTCTTATTTTGTCTTCATCAATGTGAATTTTCAGCAATACTCTTGCTTAAAGGATGTCATTTTAATTTTTAAATGAATAAAAGATTAACAAAATTGCGTTAGTAAAATAGAAGAATGTGAAATTCTCTATCCTACAAGGAATTTATTCTTAGTATCTATTGAAAACCTTATTTATCTATCATTCGTTCAAGGAGTTCTCCGCATCTGTTTGAAAAAATAGTTCAATAGATTTTAATTTCCTGTTGCACTCATTAAAGCATTTTATACGAAATTTCAATGAGAGCATCCTTGAATTTGTCTATACAATCATAAATTGATGAAGAATGTCGTTAACGACTGTTTTAATATAGTGAACGATTGCGGTTAGACACGTGGAGCCAATTCTGCTGGGTCGATTCTCATTTTTTGTCGTGATGCCCGAGTTCTCTGGTCCTTTTAAGTTTTTTAATCATATTAAAACGTTAATAAATTCTTTTTTTCTGGTAAAAAAAAACGACCGCTAATTCAAATAGTTTACAGAATCTAGAAATTTGATCGGATTAAATAGGCAGAAGAGATTATAATTAAATTATATGCTATAATTATTGAGATCTCTGCAAAAGTATTTTGGTGATATACGTGCATAAACAACAAATTTGTGGTTAGAAGTATAAGTGAATGATAGGTTTTGATTTGTGTTGTGATCCTTTTACCTTGCCTATTATTTATCGTTAACCCTTTTTATTATAACATGTGAAGTAACTTTTATGAATACGTTATTTAGTCCTGAACTTGTAATAAAAAAAATCTATTTAAATTTTGGAATATAGATTTTACATTACATATTTATAAAACTCCTACATTGCAAATAAAAAAAAATTAGGTAAAAATAAGGGAGAGTTAATTAGGCGTCTTGTACAAAAAAGATTGTTATGATTTCATCCTATGAGATTTGAATGTTTATGATTCCATCTTGAAATTCAAATAAACCCCAAAATACCTTTTCTCTCTCCTAATTTTCCTAATATTTTTCTCCTGATTTTCCCAATAATTCTCTTTCCTAATTTCCTAACATTTCTCTATTCTAATCTTTCCTAATTCTCTCTCTCTCTCTCTCTCTCTCTCTCTCTCTCTCTCTCCTATCTTGAAAAATCTCTCTTTCCTAATCTTCTCACACCTAAAATCTCTATAAAAAAAAAAGAATGATAAATTAATTGATTTTCATAGATTATGCAAAAAAACAAGATAAACTAATGATGACAATAATCCCTGAAATCAAGCAACCAATATCCCATTTTAAAATAACCCATTATCCCATTTAAGTAGAAGATATCATGGCAAAATGGTGTGTTTACACAGGGAATACGGTTTATTGATTAATCATGTTTGCTGCAACTAAATGTTCATGCATGGAGCATGGATTATTTATTAACCATGTACCATTTTCCCATTTAAGTAGAAGATTTTATCGCAAAATGGTGAGTTTTCACAAGGAACATGGTTTATTGATTAACCATATTTGTTGCAACATAATATTCATACATGGAATATGGATTATTTATTAATCATGTTGTTTCTATCGTCACATTGCTGGATTATTGATTAACCGTGATCATACAGGGAACATAGGTTTGTATTTAGCCATGTTTACTATATGAAATAATACAAATTGGCGAATCAATAAACCATGATCACTGTATGAAATAACTATATTTTAAATGACATGTGAACATGGTTTAGTGATTTACCATTTTTACTATATCAAAAAAGAACCAACTTCTGTGTGAAAAATCATGAATCATGTTCGAAACATGGTTGTTTTTCAACCACGAAAAAAGAGAGAGCCATAATCTACCAAGAATACCATCATCTCCAAGATCCAACCACATTACATAAAAAAAGAACACCATTATCAAGATCTTGAATATGATCGGAAAAAAAAACACCATTAATATTAGGAAGAAAAAAAAAACACACCAGTGAATCAGAAAATAAACAACAGATTGCATTGGAAAAAAACCCACCATTAACAAGATCTTGAACTCCACAATTTGAATCGGAAAAAAAAAATCCCACCATCACCGATCTGTACGTTAGAAACAAACCTTGGACGACAGTGAAGTAAGTTGCTCGGAGACCTGGCTGTGACTTGGCTATGATGATTATGAATATTGTAAACTTGCTGATGATCAAGCATTAAACATTGGCATGGAAGTCCTAACTATTTCACACCCACGTGACTTGTATTTTTCATTTGATAGTGGTCATGTTGCTCATGGTTTCAACGGAGATGATGTTGATAGAAGGGTTGCTAATGATTTGGATATTGATGACGAGGGGCATTGGTGTAGCCGTCCATGTAGAGAGAGAGGGAGAGGGTTAGAGAAAGAGATTTTAGGGGAATCTGTGAAATAAATCACATCCCACGTAAATAGGGATGTGATCAGTGGAGATTAATTTTAATCCCTAAAATGTTGCATGTAAACTGTAAACTATTTATGTATATATTTTATCATGTGGCAAATTTGGTAATGAATCAATTAATGAGGGCATTTTTGGCCAATATTCATGTTTCAAGATGGAATCATAAAGATTCAAACCTCATAGGTTGGCATCCTAAGGATAATATTGAAGTAGGATGGCTAATTAAATTTCTCTAAAAATAATTTCACATATACTACTTCTCAGGAAGTGCGTGTTTCCGAAAAATTATAGCAGTAGATTTTGAGATTTTAGCATGTAAAAAGTTATGATAAGTGGTTGACGAACATTCTTATCAATGGATTTGGGATTAATTCTAGGGATTCCTAAAAGTCAAAAAATGGTCTAAATTAAAATATGACTATAGAATCTGGGGTTTGAGGTGTTTTCAGAATAAATTTTATATTCTAATTACTTTAAAAGATAATTTTAAATTTTACTGTAGGTTAATTATAGATTCCCAGTTATAGTATAAATAACTAAATATGCCTATAGCACTAAAATCCAAAATCTAGAATATGTAGCAAAATCTGTAGTTAAAATCTAAATCTGTATATAAAACTTTATCGCAAACGTCCAATGATTGTTCATCTACAAATTGAATGATTCTTCCTCTATAGAGAGAATGAAGAACAAGATCTTCCAAATGTACACTTTGAATATAAAAAGAGAAACAAATAAATTTAGTATGAAATTAATTAGACAATTAGGTAATTGAAATCAAGATAAAAAAAAAATAGAGATATGTGGTTGAAGTTGACATTATAGGAAATCCTCTTCACTCGGTTTTTAATAAAAATTATATTTTTACACTCTAAAATAAAATTATTGGATTAGAGAAGCTCTTGTTAGCATATGCTTTCAAAATAATTGTAATTTGATAACGCTCGATCAAACTCCTTTAAGCAGTATAACAAAATAAGTCTTACAATTGTCTGAAATGACCTACGAAAGCAAATTTCACGGTGGAGATGCAACACTATTTGTTTACCACTCCACTCTTGATATTGACTATTCACGGTATTTTTTGCATTGTTAAGCATTTTGGTATTGAGTTTATGTTAAATTGTACGTTTTCAATTATATGTACATGTTTCATTCTTTTTCATAATAAATGTCATTGAGTTAATATTCATTGCAAGTTAAGTCATGTAATCCTTGAGCGTGAGTGAAAACAGCAACAATCAAGAACGTAAAAACGCCTTTTAAAAACACCTTGAAACACAAAAATTCATTAGAGTATGATTAAGAGTGAGTGCATGGAGGATTTGGAGTGAGAAACTCATCGAACGATCTGAAAGCTTTAGACCATATAATCTGGTGAAAATGAGTGTGTCGCCATTTGGTGAATTTAGTAGTGAGGTTGGAGAGAGAGAGGAACTACATTGGGGCCGGGTGGCCTCGCCACCTCAGATTTTGAAAATTCTATTAATATATAATACCAATTCTAAGTAGGGAAATGATTTTCACACCTCCCATTTTACAATCCACACTCCCTTTTTTGTCTTTATCTTCATGAATTTACAATATTACCCTTGAATGTATGAAAAAGGTGTATTGAAAAAGGGCAATATTGTAAATTCATGTAAGATAAAGACAAAAAGGGAGTGTGGATTGTAAAATGGGGGGTGTGAAAATCATTTCCTTATTGATATTATCAATATAATTATTTCTTATGATCTTAATAATTTTGTTTTGATTTACTAAAGAAATAGGTTAGTTTATACTTCCATTTTCATTTCTCAATTTCTTTCATAAGCGAAAAATAAACATGTGAGTGTTGTAATAGCCTAAAGAAATAGAACAAAACGATTTATATACTTTTAATACATTAGGCTAAAAAAAATTCAGTGTACAAATATGTTATGTTGAAAAACAAAAGATATATGATGTATAGGGGATCAGCAAGGCTTGTCGAAGGTTTCTGATAATGGGCTGCTCAAGGTGCTAGTTTTTCGCAGGAGTTTTTGGCCGACCAGTTTAGAGGTGGTAGATTTACATGTGTATGTTCGAAAGACGGTGTTGTGGTGTTGGCCCCACCTGCATATGTGGGTCTTCCAGCCTTGTTTATACCGATCCAATTCTGTTAGGTCAAAAGACTGTGTTTGGGTGTTAACCCCTCTTTCTGACAAATTAAGATTTTCACTTTTCATGGTGTTCTCTACTGTAGGGTTTCAATCTTTTTGGAAATCTTTTTATTTTTTCAACCTTTGCTTGAATCCCCTCCCCTTCATGCCAAAATCCTGGCTCCGCCACTACTCCACGCCATACTGCATTCCAACCTCCTTTCTGCTATGTTTCCATCGCAGTTGGTTTGGGTGTCCGTCAATCTGGGTCATATTTCAGGAGCTGTGCTCTTGTGTTGTCCTATCCGTATGGTTCGTTTCATCTCTGCATTCTTATCGATCTGTGTCCCTCTTTCCACTCACCTTCGTCACCGCCTTTCCTCTCTTGTCATCTGATATATGTGTTAGCCGGCCGCCGTTTAAGGTGAGATTTGTCCAGAGAGTTTCAGTCGTCATTTATTATTTTATTTTTTTTGGGTCTACTTTTGTTTGGGTTTTTTTATCATGCATGCCCACATTTCCACACACATGTACGGGCTTTTTTTGCACTTGTTTGGAAGGGAAGGCGGTGGTGTGTTTGTTGGCATCTTGGTTTGATAAGTATCATAGATTCTAGCTATAATCTTTGCATATCTTCATTACTCCATCCTTGATTGTATCCTAGCATTTGGAGATATGATTATGATTTGATTGGGCATTAGAAGATTTGATTATAATTTCATTGTATCCTTGATTGTATCCTAATTCCTAGCATTAGGAGATTTGATTATGATTTGATTCTATCCTAGCATTAGGAGATTTGATTGTGATTTCCTTAATTGATGAAGATCTTGATGTATTCTTGTATATATAAGTTTGTGAAGTCAGTCAATACAAAGTACAATATTCAAACCTAATTCAGAATTTGTCATGGTATCACAATTTGCCATGCGCAGCAGCATATCTACTTCCATGCAAAAAGTATTACTGCAGGCAAAGGAGAAAAATATTTTAGAAGAGAATAGATATCGTCAAAAGGAGAGGGTGATCCAGTGAGAATGTCGTCGTGATTCTGTAACTATTAGAAAAGGGCATGAAATTTGTAATCGATGTAGCAGAAGTTTGTAAGAACATAAGAAAAATAAAAGGAGTTTGAAATATCCAAAGATCAAAAATCTTCTGTAAACAGGTAATAAAGCCATAAAAAGCCTCTATTGATTCTGCAAAATACCAAAAAAATAAAATAAAATAAAAGATAAAAAAATCCCTCTCCACATAGTACATTAGGCTACCTGGCCGAGTTTGGTCGGAATACCCCGGCGATGCTTAAGTCAAAGATTGAATGTAGGAGCAAAGAGGAAACTAGGGTTTCTGGAGTAAGACTGTATATACCTTAAGTTAAGGGTGACACCTTTTTTTATATATAGACTCTCCTTGGTGTTCAAGATACCTAGACACTCCAAGATACACTCATATCACTATATCTCCGGAGCTCCGTCCTTATCAAGACACTTGATAATGCTTATCAAAGTAACTTCCTTGATTAGGGCAGCCTCCTATCTCAACTAGATCTCATGTTCCGTCCTTAAGCACCTTCTAGAATACTCCTTACGGCAATCGAACTTTACTCTGTCTATTGAAACAGTACATCCCAACTGGACCTAGTCTGTCTGAGTCACACTAACCCTAGCACGATTGTTAATTTTACCCAATTAATTCTGGGCCTAAAATCCGACCCACTTCAACTATCAATGATTTTGTTAATAAAAGGAAATTGATATTCGCACTCCTAATTTGATGCAGGGGCTCCAAGCTACAGTAGTTTTCCAAAATTACCCTTTTGCAAGTTCCATGATTTACTTCAGACACTCCAAAAAACATTTACTCTTCTCTTTTACTTCAAGCACTCCAAAAAAGCAAATAGTTTTTTTTTTTATCAGAAAAAAGCAGAAAGTTGCTCAACTCCTTTTACTGCACGTTTGCCTACTTCCATATGTAATGTTTCCTTGGTAGAGTCTTTATGTTATTGTCTCCATGTTCCGCACCAGGACAACATGGACAAGTGGTCTTCGGCCTATGATTGTAGAACCATCCTTTTATCCATGCAAAGTCTCCTGAGAGTTCTGTTACTTTTCCTCTCAAGAGCTCTCTAACTTTGGTGATGTGCTTCATTTGTCTCACCATGAGTTTTAAAATGTAGATTTGCGGTCGTTATGATGATTTTGAGCGGAAAATGGTAGATAATGAGTACGAAAATGTAAAGATCTTGTGTCGCTACCGTTATGAAGATTTTGTAGCATCAACATTTTCAATTGTGTGGTGTTTATTTTGGAGAATTCTAGCAATGTTTAGTGTTTTTTTATTTTTATTTTTTTTTGCGAAGTGGCATGAAGCAATCTGACATAGATGTATGTTTAATGTTCGGAACCTAATGTTTAGGTTGTGGATGTTTAATATTTGGAATGTAATGTTAATGTTAATGTTTAGAACCTAATGTTTATGTTTGGTTTTGGTTCATTTTGTCGTTTGGAATGCTTTAGTAATTGAGGAGATAATCTGGGGGTGGAGTGCCTCCAGTAACTTTTATATCTTAAAAATGGTAGTTTTGCAACTTCATTAAATATTGGAGTGCATCAATAAAGGGAGCCCCAAAACCAGCACCCTAATAAAAAAAAGTCCTTCAATTCAATAACAGAATATGGATTATATGCCTTAGGGAAAAATGAGGCTCACAAACTGTAAGCTAATAATAGGCTTAGAGCATCCCTAACAGCCTCAGCAAATTTTGAACAAAAAATACTTGTCAATAGTGCCTATTTTTCAGTTTACCTACCCAAGTCTCTTTTAACATTCTAACAATCCTATTTATTTTACCTATCCACTATTAAAATATTCGTTTTCACTTTTATAAATCTAAAAAAATAGTGCCCAGATATACATATAGCAACACCTATTCGATATATATATATACACGTTGCTTTTGTAGACATCAGAAGCCGACTTTGCTCGCAGGGCAAGATCAAGATCGCAGTCGATCAATTCCTTTAAATCCAAAACCCAGAAGCTATTGAACTTGGATATATACCAGGGACGGATCTAGGAATTCTCCCCAGCGGGGGCACCAATGCTAAAGTCAAGAGCAAGTAAACTAAATGATACTCCAAAATTTAGGAAGCTGATTTTGGGACTCTCTTTTTCAAAGGGCCGACGTCTATCTTCGTCGTCTTCCAATATCTTGGGGAATCATAATCAATTCCTTCATCATCATCTCTCATCCGAGACTCGAATGGTATCGGTTGTGTCACCATCGGGTCGCCTCTTGATCGAGGCACCCCTGTGTGTCACTCGAAAATCTGGTTAAGTATGAAAAAATATCTTTTTTCGGAAAGTTTCAATTTGGCCGATAAAAAGTCCCGGTATTTGTTCCTTAGATTTTTCTAAGCATAATGGTATAATCGGATGATCTTTTCAAGTACGGGAAGGTTGTCTTTTGCCTCTTTTCTTCGGAGAAAAACGTGTCGTTTTTTGCCTTTGTACTAAAAGTGAGGGGATGAGATTTTGGTAAGATTGGAATATCAAAATTCTGGAAATGCCATTGTTTCCGAAAGGGGGGTACTTCCTTATTTTCATAAATAAATTAAAGTAAAGATCATTCAAAATTATGATCATTCAAAATTATGATCATTCAAAATTATGATCTTTACTTAACTTTGGTTTATGAAAATAAGTGTTCCGAGGGGTACTTCTTTATTTGTTTTCCCTTATTTGTAAAAAAACAAAAAAAAATCCCTGAAATTGAGGGGGGGCACGTGACCCCCGTGCCCCTGTGTGGATCCGTCCCTGATATATACATATACATTTACATGCGCGCGCGCGCGTGCACACACAGACTCCATACCATCGGGAGAGAGGGAGACGAATATTGGTCTCGAGTGTATAGTACCTCGCCAGGTGAGGGGAGATCAAACGAGGTACTGTAGTTCGATCTACAAAAGCAACGTCGAAAGCAAGTCTCTTGGAGCCTTTATTCTCTCGATCAACTCTCCATTTGGGCAAAAGCGAGGCAGAAAGAGAGTATTCTACACTTGCCCTGACAAACCCTTCTAATTACATATTCATGTCATGGCCATCCTTAGACATCTGTAACTTCTAGATGTACAGTCTGTCTGTCAGAATAGTCAAATTGATATCAGAAAGACTTCCCCAATACCCTAGAATTAAGAAAAGAAAGCGACATCAAATTGTAAGAGCATCTCCACTCTTTACCCAAATTTTTACTCAAATTTGAGTAAAAATTTGAGTAAAAACATGATTTGATATGACTCCTTCCAACCCTTACTCAAATTGAATGGTAGAGATTTAATCCACACCATCGAATGGCAAAAGGGTAAATAAAAGTGCAAAAAAAAAGCCTTGAAATTTTAGTTCTAGATTTGGTGATGAGCAAATTTGGTGAAACATTTGAGTAAAACCAAATTTGGTGAAGGAGTGGAGTGTGGTTTTTGGTATTTTTTACTCAAATTTGAATTTGGTGAAAGATTTGATGAAGGGGTGGAGATGCTCTAAGAGAAAAAGAATATATATTTTGTATCCGGTAAGGGATCTCGTGCTTTCCTTCCGTGCAGACCTTATAACTCCCAATCGAATTTTGATGATCAAAACCGTTCAATGTGTTTATAACATATTTTTAAGGGATCCCACGAGGAATCACCCAAAAAAATGATTGAGAAGGGCTTAGTTCGTGCATCATATACATTTTTATGAAAAACTGCTGGATCAAGCCCTTCTCATTCTTTTTCTTTATTTTTTTGTGAATCCTCGCAGGGACCTTTAAAAAAACATGTTTTAAAGACATTGAACGGTTCAGATCATCAAAATACGATGGGGAAATGAGAGGTCCGCATGGAAGGAAAGTAAGAGATCCCTTACTTGATCATGGTGTGTGTGTGTAATATATGCCTTGAACAAGACGAAATAAGAAAACATGGCAGAACAAAAATCTTGTCCTAAACCTAGTTTCGTGTAGGTAATTAATAAATTTTGAATTCAACACACTATTTTGAACCGAACACACAATACAGTAAATTGGAAAATCTAGCGTAAAAATTTACACACCTAATTAACCAACAAAGGTGGAACCATTGTGAGTCAATTGAAAAAGTATTCTAAAAGTTAGAATACCTAGGGTTTTTTTATCCCTTTCCTTGCCGGCACCCCCCTCACTTCCGGCTTTCTTCCCCCCTTTCTCCATGTTCTGCCATTTTCCCTCATTTCTCTCCTCTTCCACCTCTCATTCTCACACCCTTCTAGCCCTTTTGTCCTTTGAGGTTTTGAGGGGTGGGGCTGCCGCCTATCCGCCCCACCCATCCTCCTCCTCGCCTTTTGCCGGACACCCACCATCAATCCATGGTCGTCCGTCGTCTCCTCGCTCCCACCACCAAACCCCTTATCGCCACTGAGCACCACACCTCACCACCCTTTCATCTCTTCCCCACCGCCACTGCCATATCCTAGAACCACAGCCTCCCCTTCTCCTAAACCTCCGCCACTCATCCGTTCCTTTCCTTTTTCCATTCCCAGTCTCGGGATGGTTCGGATCTGGCAATCGATGAGTGGAAAATGATGAACGAGTTGGGTTTATATGCTTTGCATTGCGAGCAGGTCCGCGAGGGAGTTATTTTGTGTAATTTGACGGCTCATTCAACTTTATCGACTCGAGTAGTGGAAGCACAACAAACGGATGAAGAAGCGGGTATTTTTCGGAGCAAGTTTCTTAGCGGGGAGGCACCCATTGGTTGGATGATTCACGCCGATCAAAGTATTCGGTTCCAAGGCAAGTTATTTGTACAAATTCGTGTCGGGGCGAGATTTTGCGGGAATTTCACCATTCGCCATTGGCCGTGCATCCGGGTGGGACGAAAATGTATCACGACTTGCGTAGACAATTTTGGTGGCCGGGAATGAAAAGGGACGTGGCGATTTTCGTGTCCAAATGATTAACATGTCAACGAGTGAAAGCGGAACATCAACGACCGGCGGGCGAGTTGCAACCTTTACCGGTAGCCAAATGGAAATGGGAGAACGTGACGAAGGATTTTGTTACGGATTTGCCGAGATCGCTGAGGGGGCACGATGCCATTTGGGTTATAGTGGACCGGTTGACGAAAACCACGCATTTCCTACCGACGCAAGTGACCGATTCGATTGAAACCCTTAGTCGTTTATACATCCGTGAGATAATTCGTTTGCATGGTATTCCAGTATCTATTGTGTCTGATAGAGATCCGCGCTTTACGGCTCGTTTTTGGCAAGGTTTGCAAGTCGCGTTTGGCACTGACTTGTTATTTAGTACCGTGTATCATCCTCAAACCAATGGGCAATCCGAAAGGACGATCCAGATTCTAGAAGATATGTTTCGGGCTTGTGTGCTAGATTTTCGGGGTAGTTGGGAGGATCATTTACCGTTGGTGGAATTCGCGTACAACAATAGATACCTATCGAGATGGCACCGTATGAGGCATTGTATGGTAAGCCATGTAGATCACCCGTGTGTTGGCGTGAGTTGGGAGAAGCGACTATTGTGGGTCCCAAGTTAGTTACCGAAACCGCCGAGAACATGAAATTGATCCGCAAGAGACTAAAAGCCACACAAGAAGCGACAACCGAGAAAGTTAAGGTGATTCGTCAATGGTTATTGACCGCTCAAAGTGGCCAAAAGAGCTATGCCAACCGGCGTAGACTACCGTTATTGTTTGATGTGGGGAACCATGTTTTTCTCAAGATTTCACCGCGATAGGGTTTGACTCGTTTTGGACGAGGGGCTAAGCTTTCACCTCGATACATTGGTCTGTTTGATATCATTGAGAAGGTCGGGGAGGTTGCGTATCGTTTGGCATTGCCACCAAGACTATCGGGTATTCATGACGTGTTCCACGTGTCCATGCTAAAGAATTACGAGCCGGATCCATCGCATGTGTTGGAATGGTCAGAACTTGAGCTTGAGGCCGACGCATCTTACGGGGAGAAACCGATTCGGGTGATAGATTCACGGGAGAAAATGCTAAGGGGTAAAACTATCCGATTGGTGTGAGTACTATGGAATAATTTCGGTAGCAAAGAATCGACGTGGGAATGGGAGGATGAGATGAAAGAGAAATACCCGGAGTTATTTTCCGTTTAAGCTATGTGAGTATATGTCTTAAGTTATGCATTTTATAAGTTTATGAGTTGCATACATATTGCATATCATGCATGAGCATGGAATGGATGAGAGTGCATTGTTGTTACAAATTTTGAGGATAAATTTTTTCTAAGGAGGGTAGAATGTAAAAACCCGTGTTTTTAAATAATTTTTCGGTAATAATGTTGGGAAAATGTGGGAAATTGAGAATGACTTAATGTGGGCCAATGTGAGGGCAGCAATTGCACTTGGGTTCTTTTATAATACATTAGAAACTTAAGCGGTGAAAGTGCAAAGGAGTGGGTGTATATACACTTGTGTAATGCTCACTACGCCAAATATTGCTTTTACCGGCGGTTTTATTACCGGCAGTAGAATAAATGCCGCTTAAATATACTATTACCGGCATTAATAGGACTGCCGGAAATAGTCTGCCAAAAACGGCGGGATTCAATATACTGCCGTTTTTAGTCCTCAATTTTTCGCGGGCTCCCAGCGCGGTAAAATAAATTGGCGTCCCGCCTAAAATATTAAATTTAATTGGCCGAACGGCGTCGTTTAACACTCCATGGTTTCTTCCCCTTCCCTTAGTTCATCACGCTCACTTTATTTCCTGGCGGTGGAATACAGAGAGAGAGAGAGAGCAAGAGAGAGAAAGAGAGACCAAATCCATATCTACCTCTCCAGAAGTCTTGATTCATGAACTCAAATGATCCCCCTCACCTATCTCCTCGTTGTCGACACTGAAGGTATCATCAAAAATCTCCTCACCATCAATTACTAGAAGCCCTCAAATGGGTTTCTTCAATAGATTAATATGTATAGTCAGTTTCTTCAATAGATTTATGTAAAAGCCTCAAATAGTTATGTTAAAACATCTTCGTCCTTTACTCTTTCACTCAAACCTAATTTTGTGTGAAACCCCTCAAAAACCGTAATGTCGTCTCTCTCATTCTCTCTCCCTCCCCGTTCATCCATGTGTGTGTGTGCGCTTTTCGTTCATGCATGTATGTGTGTGTGTTAAATCTAGGACCAGTTAACATTTTCTAATAAACAAGAGGGTTTCAAGAGAGGGTTTAAAAAAAAAGGGTTTCAAGAGATCGAACAATGGCGAGATTCAAATGTACACTGATTGTGTAGCCGTGATGTTCTTTCTTTTACTTTATGCAGCATTTGTGTGGGTCAGTTGAGAGTTCTCTTGTAAGCTTTCTTTTTTATTGTACTGGTAGTTATGGTGCTAATAAAGTATGAGGTGGGGTTTAAATATATATTTATAACCTCACTTTTTGAGTTGACCTTTCTAATTAAAAATGCAGATTGATCATTGATGATCTGGAGCATTGCCACTTTCTGAGGTGATTAAGCTTTTTTGTAAGGTATTATTTCATCTATATAACTTTCTGGAGTCATTATTTTAATGTTGCTTGTTTAATTTTTTGATCAGAGAATTGCATTAAGTACAACAAAAGAAGGGTATAGTGGATTTTAACCTTTTCTTGGTTATATTGTTTTCTATGATTTTTTAACTCACTACGCCAAATATTGCTTTTATCGGTGTTTCAGAAACTACCGTGAAAAATGTTTTTTTTACCAGCTTTAATAATCCTATCGGAAATAGTACCTATTGTAATTCCACTGATCAATGATACCTCATGAATCATCTCAACACATTTGATCACTCTCTCCTGCATATTGCAAATTGAAAGAAATTAGAAAAACACCCATTTAGAAATTGAGGTAAAATTTTGTAGCTAATAGCCTAATACCCAATTGCAATGGTTTTAAGCCTTGACCATTTTTTCAAAGCCAAAGTTGCTCCAGTGGTGTAGCTCTGGATCAACCCATGACAACCATAGGACCACATGGATTTTCTCCTTAATATTTGACCCTTGCATCTACGTAAACTAGTATTCACCGAATCACCGTACAATGATGCGGCAAGAAATCGCAAAAACCATTGCTTGAACCAAATTTTCTTTTGTAAAAGACAACCATTTTTTACTTAGGATTTGGAAAAGAAACAAAAAAAAAAAAAAACATTTGCCGGTAGTTTTAGGTGCTCTTGCCACAAGAAAAAGAAGCTTTGGCAAGAGAATTGAGACACCATTGGAGTTGTTCTAAGCCTCTGACTAGCAATTAACTATAATAGAAACTGGATCATATAGATATGCACACCCACACACACACACATACACACACACACAAACACACACACACACACACGATGATACGTACACACAGTCGGTTTCTTTGTTCGGTATTTGGTTAAGATTCGTTGTATGTCACTAATTGCTCTTGTTCCCCACATGCTCGCACACACACATATATACGATGATACGCATACACAATCGGTTTCTTTGTTCAATATTTGGTTAGGATTCAATTTTTGGCGCATCACGTTACTCACGTATAATGATTCTAGTTCTGTTAGATCATATCCATTCCTTACCCCTTTACTCAAAACTAAATTTTTTCTTGGGGTACTATGAACAATTGAATTCCTAATTTTTACTTCCTATATAGTTGAACCATAGGGAACCGATGAGAGTAGGGGATGTAGTGATCATGTCACAATAACTTAGCTAGCCAACCTCAATATGCTGAGTGGGCAAAGTTAAATCAGATGTGGGCCACACAATATGTAAGAGGTGGTTTTTAAGTATTCTATTCCTACTAGTAACAGTTAAGTTGGTTAATCTCAAATATTCACCTCTTACCCCTTTACACTTGTTACCGTAAGAACAACAATTTTCTTCTTGCCTGTTCCCCTGTGACTTTTACTAAAAGTGACTATTCACAATTAAGCCATAATCTGGAAATCTGATAACAATTGATTGGATTTTTTTTTGAGCACATGATTGTTTTAAGGGCTAGCGGGATTCTTCTCTCTATGTATATACTCATGTGGGTAATCACAGCTGTCCAAAACAGCATCAGGCGTCAACATTAGGTTAATTTCCCCATTGGATAACTCTAATAATTTTAGACCTGGAATGATGCTAATAATTTTTTGTTGATAAAGATTCTGCTACAGCCATGGTATGTGTATCATAAAACTGAATTGATGTAATGAATGATTTATTAGTTTACCTTCTTGTTAATGCATCACATTTCTTCTATGTTAGGCTCGGCTCAAGGAAGGTTTATCTCAAGTTCCCGAGTCCTTGCGATCCCCTGATTTTAACGAACAGGTGTTCACAGAGGTTCTACGACAAGATAAAAATGGGCGTGTACGTACTTATGGCAATGGTCCATGTCCAAGTCAGGTGTTTGGGACGAGATTTACCCGATCGCAGGAGCTGCATGACCGGGACCAATTGCGTGAAGAGGTGCGAAAGGAAGTTGTAGATGAGGTGCGAAAACAAGTTGTAGATGAGGTTCGAAAAGAAGTTCTAGCTGAGTTTGGTGACAGGTTTTCTCGCCTAGAGCATAAGTGTGCGCTAGGTTCGAGGCTCATGCGAAAGATATTGGATACCCATTGCCTCCATCTCCAGAAGATGATCCACCAATAGAGTCTTCATGCAACAGACAGGTGTGTCCAACCTTCATCATATTTTCTTTTACATCTTTTTACGAAAGAGTGAAATGGAATGATTCTTTTTGTTTTATACCAGAATGGTTCTCAAAATCTGTCACAGTAAAGGCTATAATTTAAGACTAATTTTCAATATTGTAAGACAGCCCCTTGGGCTTCCCAGAAGTAATATTGTAAGACTATAATTTTCAATATTGTTTAGCTTATTGCTCATCTGTTATTAGGAGCTATGTGGTTGCCATATTTTTTCTCTGAATTGTGGAATCTAGGTTATATAGCAGATTTGCCACCTCGAAGAGGAGCAATGTAGTTGCCAGGTTTTTCTTTGATATGTGGAATCTAGGTTGTACAACAGATTTGTAACCCTGAAGAGGAGGTCTCGGCAAATAAGCATAACTATAATTATCTCATTGGTGATATTGTAGCAACATAATTAGTATCAGGAACCTTATCCTCATCTCACTGCCCTATTCACCGGATACGGTAATATATTTGTCTAAGAATTCCCAAAATGAAGGGGCTGTCTATTGCAACTCAAGAGGTTGGAATATGTGGGACCGGATGTGTTGAAGTGCAAATAAGAAGCCTCAGTGGGATCCTACTGATTGGAATCTCACTTGTGGCTCTGGTCAAATATTTTGGCTCCCAATCAACAAATCTACCGAGTTTAACTTGTCTTGTGGATGCGGCCAAATGTTTTTGGTCCCAATCAATTTTGTTCTTTACCCAAGAATTAAAAGAGACCGTAGTCTAGTTGAAATTTCGGAGTTGGTTTCTTCTTGATGTTTCACTTAGGTGAGCACCTTGTAGTCAATTATGCCACTGTATGGAATGTGCTTTTATAGGTGATATCATTGTATCTGGTGACTCAAGTTAATCGCTTTCATATGTGATATCATTGTATATGGTGATTCAAGTTAATAGCTTGAGATATGTGAGTAGAGAATTGGGAATATGAAACCTTAGATATGCCTGCTTTGACAATTATTGTGGAAGACATTTCGAGGAAAGTATCACGAACTCCACTTAGCTATGATATAATCAGTATGTTTAAGTAGGAAGTTAGTTGTCATCGGTTAATTAAAGAAAAGTGTCCTAGTTAGAAACAAGTTATATAGTTTGGAAACATGTATTCGTACATGAAGAAAACTGTATTCTTACTATATCATTTGGTTATGACTTTAGTGTGGTAAAACCAATGAAGCTGAAAGTTCCGGAGGAGCAAATGAAATTGGTATTTTTTGTAAGCTTAAATTGATCTTTTATTGCTACTTTTTCTGGGTGATTGAAGTGTTTGAAATCTGCATTTTAGTGCTGGTATTGTCCGAAATAGCTTGATTTAATCAAAATATAGTGCTCAAGTACAATCTGGCAGGGAAAAAAAAAAGAAAAACTATATACAATAAAAACCTCGACATCAAATATAACAATTTGTTGCATTTGAAATATGAGCCCACTTGTCATTTTGCTGATTTTTGTGATCGAAAGCCTAGAAATTGGAACTTCTATATGTCATGATTATTTTTGTGTACGCCCCTCACTTCGTACATTTTTCCTTGCGTTTGTTGCAGCTGCAGATGGATGATGAGATATAGTTGGACTACATGGAAGATGTTGGAGGTTCACATTTGAGATGATTATTTTGGGAGTTAATGGCGATGTACAAGTGGGGCTTGTATGTTTTGCCAACTTTAGTCAGTCATGAGCTACATGGAAAATGTTGGAGCTTCACCGTTTTGAGTTTGCTGAGTTTGTTTTGATAGTTTAACTAGTTGTAGATGTTTGAACTTGTTTGATGTGATACGGTATCAGTTTTTGAGGGGCTAATTAACTAAGTCATGTCCCGTTTTGGTAGAAGGATACATATTTTGTAGGATATATTGGGCTTGTTATATATTATTACATTACATAGATTGTAATATGCAGCTACAGCTGTTGTAATTTGCAGCAATATTATCTATTATAGGCAGTAAAAAATTCATGCCTGATACGAACATTACCGGCATTAAATGCGAATACTGCAGGATTAAATTTTTGTCGTTGATGCTATTACCGGCAATAAACTCATGCCATTGATGCTACCATTACCGGCAGGACACTCTTGCCGTTAATGTCTACTTTTTCCGGCAGTAATTTCATTTTAACGAGAATACTATTTATTCCCGGCGGTATTATTTCCGGCGGGAAACTACTGCCGTTTTTATTTTACCGGCAGTTTTATACTGCCGTTTATCTTTTCCCGACGGCTGTTGCGCCGGCGGGTGGAATTTGGCCTTTTTACCGCCAGTAATAGTATTCCCGGCAGTTTATGGACTATTACCGGCAAGTTTCTAATGCCGTTTTTGGTGATTTTTGGCGTAGTGGCTCCTACTTTACCAAAAATCAACCCCTCTCTCTCTCTCTTTGTTTAGGCCGGTCTTCTCTCTCTCTCTCTCTCTCTACTCTCTCATACATCTTCTTCAAAACCTCACTAAATCCACCCCTCACTCCCCAAACTCAAGATTCAACCTCATATCCTACTTCTACGCATGATTTGGAGTCTGGGTCTCCGTGGTTTTCGCTTGGAGCTACATTTTTCGGTTTGGGAGCTTCAAGAACAAGGGTTTTTCATTTTCTAACCATTTCTAGCTCAATCCTTGAGGTAGGGGACAAATTTCTACTCTTTCTAGTTGTATATTGTTGATTTGCTACACATACTCTTGCCTTGCTTACCAATTTCTTGTAAATCTTGTTTTTCACCATGAAAATGGGTTTTGTTCAAGTTTGAGCTTTGATCTATGTTTGGGTTTGTTGAATCACTCAAATTGATGTTAATTTACTCTCCCTCCATGCTTATTTGTTGCCTAGAACCTCAATTTTTAGCTCAAAATATCATATATGCACTTGGGTTGAAATTCCACACCATAAGGATGAAATTTGGCAAAGTTAGTAATGCCCAGAAGCTGCCCGAGCCGCCCGGGCGGGATTGGGGGCCGCTCAGGCAAAAAATCCAGCAAGCACACATTTTTTTGGTTTTGTCCTGGTTCGTTCCTTGATGCCCGTTTGGCCCCCGATCGCTCATATCTTCTTATAATCGACCTTTGGCACTATGATAATACTCAAATTCACTTTGAAACCATTAATCTAAGATTTTGACACGTGATTTTATTGAACACTTCGTTATGCTTATTGGACATGCACTATTTTGAGTCGGTTAACCCTTTTTGGCGAAAATTGTGGCGTTTTGAACAAAATGTGATACATGTAAAGGTTTTGAGAAGGATGACTATGAATTCTAGGGCCATCTTTCAGTGTGTCCTTGGCCATGGGTGTACAGAGCCCACGAAATCCGGCAGAGGGATTAATTCCCTATTAAAAACAAATGGATATTTTTATGAAATGTAGGAAATGATGTGTTTTATGACTTCGTGATGTTTTTGGCGAAAAATGGGATACTTGGACACACTTTTGGACATGTTGGGATATTTTGGACACTTGGGTACTTCATGGTCATTTAACACTTGTTTTAGCTTCCTAAATCATACATTTCTCATTTTACTCAAGTCATTTTCATATTCCGGTGTTCTTATCATCCTTATACACCTAGCGTTAGTAGAATGGTCTTCCTACTGGGCTAGTGAGCTCAACCTATCATTTTCAGGTATCCGGCAAGGCACATGAGATGGATGCTTGAAGTGTGGATGCATGTCATGAGGATTATTTGATCGTGAAGTTATTTACTCGTCTTCATACTTAGTATATTTTGGGAGATGATTTTGTAACTTTAAATTCCTTAATCTTTTGACTACTTCAAATTATGTAATAACTTTAAAACCTTTGATACTCATGTATGTGGGTACGGGTACCCTTGGCTAGAATCTCATTTAAACTTTGACTTTGGAATTGTATAATTGACTTTGACTTTTCAATGGAGATGTGAATGACTTTGATTTATCCTATGTGGATATTATTTGTATTTTGGTTATTAAAATTGAGGGCGTGACAAGTTTTGTTTGATTTTTTTTTTCCTGTTTTGATCCTGATTACTTTGCGTTGTATTGTGTTATGGTTTGAGCTGAGAATCTGTTGAGATTCTCTACCGCTACCACTTGAATTGAATTCATCATTCCGTCCCCTAGGTGTCGGGTCTACTTAGGCAGGTGTGTCTGCAAGTCGGTGGCCCAGTTAGCCTCTTTCCGTTCTCATTTCCCTTGCTAGTGGTTTTGGCTTCATTCCTGTCTTTTGATGTAATCGGTGTCGGATGGCGTTATGAAACAATTTGTTGACTTTTTTATAATAAAAAAAAGACTTAATTTGTACGTTTGCCGCTAAAAGTGTGAGTGGACAAATGTTCAAATGATGGATTTTGAATAAGACAACGGTTGTTTATTTTCTGATAACTATAGGTTTATGTTTTGTAATGGTAAATCTTTTGCAATGGTTTTTATAAAGACTCTTTATTGACTGATTCTTGTATGTAAAATATAGGATTGGTCTCGTTTAATGAGTTCGATTCAGACCTCCGAAATCTATGAGCCAACTCTGAAGCACTCAATGTATTTTCAAAATCATAGCTGCTGTAGGATTGTATAAAATAGTATTTGTGTATTTGACCCATTGAAATCTTTATAGTGCATGCAGCTATTGGCACGTAAGAGAGTTTTAATGAATACTCCATCCAAATTTTATAGAGCCGCCTGTGGTGTCCTCAAAAATCCAGTGAGCCCTCTTGAGTGATGCCTGACCCGAGTGAGCGACGAGTAGATGGTGAGTGATCCTTCCACGAACTCATGCACACGTAGCACACGCCGTTAGCACCCAACCTAGCCGAAATGTGGCCAGGGAAGGCACTCCGACGATCTAGTGAGAGATCGGAGAAGAAGGGCGTATGGGAGCGTAATTTTAGAGAGAGAAAAAGTGTTGTCCTCTTTAGGGCATTTTCGTTTCGTTTATATAGGCTTCCCAAGTACAAGGGCAAACCCGTCATTTCAGCTCGAATGACGTCACCGAGAATCACGAGCCGATCTCACAAGTTCTGCATGCACACGTCCTCCAATGTGGTTATGACACGTAGCATAACCGCTCGGCGTATGTCACGCTGACGTAAGGACAGCCGTGGCACGCACATGTGCCTTCCCAAGTTTGTTACGAGTGTTAACCGCCTCGGGTGACGTCATGAAGGTCGTCACCGAAATCCCCGATTATCTTTCCGAGCCATCTCGGATGCGATCCGTCTCGAATGGTTCGTCCGGTTCACAGTTTGTCGGCCGAGACACCGATTTGTCTCGGATGGGCCAAGCTCGGTCGGCCCATGGTATTTGGCTGGTCTGGAGATTCATTTGGGCTCAAACCCTTCGGGGCTCACCAACCGGGACCCATTTGGATTGCTAGATTTCGACCCACTACAATAGCCCCTCAACTTCTTCTGACACACTTGGTTCCGAGAAAGGAGTTGACCGTCCTGTGCGGACCGATGTGTTAATTTGAAGCATACGCGGAGCGCAACCGAGAGGTTAGGGTTACATTCACAGTATTTCTTCTCTCCGAGCCCCAGCCGTGATTATTTCGCGGATGCCCTCGGATTGCTCCACGTGGTGATTGAAGGTTGGGCGAGACACGTTCACACGGATTAAGGTTTTGTTTCGAAGAGACACGCTTACGTGAGCTGTCAGAGGATGAGCTCGGTGGGTCACATCAATGCCAGCTGTCGCGACATTACTCGCGCCGCCAAAAACCATTTCTTTTCCCGCGCCATCATTTAAATTCATCTCTTTCCTATAAAAGGGGGATTTGTAGAGAGAGAGACACTTGCTTTCGTTCTCTCTCTCCTTCAACCTCATAACTTCTCCGGCGAAACTGAGATCACAATTTCCAGCCCCTACGCTGCCGCTTTCCACCGCGTTTCACCCCCTCTTCAGCCATTTATTGAAGAGAAACACCGCGACTGTTCATCTCCACCGCCGTTGTTACATTTCCCCGGCGTTACTCAGGTAATGATTTCTTCAACCCATTTGTTGATTCTCTTGATTTGGCTGTCGTCTTGATGTTTTTGAATCTATTCCTTCATTTTTCTTTGGTCAGAAATCATTTTCCACGATCCGTCGAAAAGTCCCCAGAAGTCGCGATGAACAACGAGCAGACGTGTTCAAATGTTCATCCGGTTCTTCCTTTGAACCCCCCTTGTGACCTTTCAAGTCGCTTTTAGATCTTCTGAAACTTAGGGTCCATACAAAATTTTTGTTTGTTACCCGAGGCAAAGGATCCGGACCTTGGCCGAGATCGCACTCGAGCCATCGATAGCCCTTCCCCTGCCTAGGTTTACCGAGACACATAAACTGTACCTATGTCGGGTGGGTTTTTGGCTCGGAACTAGTTCGAGCCATATTTGCCACTTAGTAGTTCCTAAGAAATCCATCAGTTACATGGCTAACTGTCTTTCACCCATGCACTTTTTGTCAGGTTCGGAAGACCTGGATCCTATCGTTCTTTCCTCGGGAAGTTCTAACCGGACGGATTCTTCCGTGCCCCCGCTTCATAGTTCCGGGGCCCTCGGTTTCCATCTTTGGCAGGCGGTGCACGGTCCGGACGTTAGCATGGCTTCCGCGGATATAGGTCTGGTTGATGAGGGATTCGCTCCCCTCAATCCCATAGATGTTAATCCGAACGCTCGATCCGGAAGCAAGAATTCGGTTAACCAAGGTGAGATCAGTAGCGATCACACCGAATCCGTCAACCCTGGAGAAAACAGAGATGGGAACGGCGCCTCCGTCAGGCTCCCTGATGTCCAGATTATAGGGGTCCGCCAGCAGAGAGACGACAACTAACCTACAACTGAACTCCATACTTCCGAGCCCACCCCCGGGTCTTTGGCCGTCGAGAATCCATCAATCGAGAACCCAGCTGCCGAGAATCTTCCCCGAGACGCTCGTCCCCCTAGAGCGAAAAATTCTGAAAAAGAAACCAATCCCTACCTGCATTTCTTCAGCGGGGAGCTCGGGGAATACGAAGCGTTTTGTGAGGAGTATGATATTCCGAGCGACGTGGAGGTCCGCTTGGTCTCCCAAGATTGCATCACATTCTCGAAAGATCACATTACTCTTCCCTTAATAGCGATTACCAAAGGGGGGGTTCGATTCCCTATGAACCTTCTTCTTCGTCAATTCTTTTTTTAATATAAGTTGTCCCCCAGATTCTTAGCCGTGAACTCTTTTAGAATCATCAATAGAGTCTACTTTCTTTGAGAGAGACTCGGTTTAATTTTTAATCTGTTTGACCTGATCGGGGTTTACAACGTTTCTCGGAGCAGCCCCTTAGGTCGGCGATTCCTTTCTCTGCGGAGCACACCAAAGGATCCCCGTGATTACTTAATTGATCACCTCCCCGACTCCGATCGCGGTGCTAACGACTTTGTTGAGATTCGGGGGAACTTTGAGTTTGGTCCCGAGGACGATGGTCTCTATCCCGTACCGAGACATGATACGCTAATAGGTTTGCTCTGTCTTTTAAGTCTTTCATTCATATATACTCGTTGTAATACTGCATTCACCGAGATCTCCTTTTATTTTGCAGAGCCTTCCCCAGTTTCTGCCCGTTTATTCAAGGCCAAAAATGATGACCACATCAGGGCTGCCTATGCTGTGCCGAAGGAGGAGAGGTTCGCCCACGTCCTCTTAGGCTACGAGCCGACCTACACTTCCTATCTTCAGAAAAGGAAGAAGAAGTCCAAGGAGCAGCTTGCAGCCGAGCACGCTGGGCCGAGCAGGAAGAGGAAAAGATCATCTTACAAGGGGAAATCTGTTGAAGCGATCGAGGTGAGCTCGGAAACCGAGGTTGATCTTCACGGAGCCCAAATTCAAGACTTAATCGGTAGGATCAAAGAGCCACTTGAGGAGGAATTCGAAGAAGGAGAAGAAGAAATGGGTGGCGATCTCGGCAGCCTTCCGAGTCTCTTGGCACCAAAGAAATCGAAGAAAACCGTCGTCGCGTCAGTTAAAGGTACTCCGAGTCAAACCAAGTGAGCCCCAGCTAATACCGAGACTGATGCTGCCGAGCTAAAAAAGCAGAAGCTCGTGCTAGGGTCAGGCTCAGCAGATGATGCTCGGAAAGAAAAGCTTGCTGCCGACAAAGGTTCTCCCGTTCAGAAGGATGCCCCTCCGAAAGATGCAACCGCTGAAACTTCCTCCCCCATCCCCTTTATCTCTGCCCCTCAAGTCAAGCGAGGTCAGCCGATCCTCATCTCTGACAGTGTCCGAGCTAATCCCAGGCTTGGCCTACCCGTACTCCAAGGGGTTTGCCTTCCTGAGGATATGAAGCAAGTCCCTTCAGATCTTGAGGGTAACATTGTTGATATGTTTTTCCACTTGACCTTGGTAAGTATCTGTCCCGAGCTCTACTTTCGTTTTGTATTATTTTGAGTATGTCGTGACCGTTATAATTTGTGGTTTCAGGCTAGTCAATCCGTGCTGAGCTATTACCAAAAGGTTGTTTCCATTTCCAGCTCTTACTCATCGCTGAAGCAAAAGTATCAGCAGGAGGTGCAAAAGAGGAGAAATGCCGAGAGCGAGCTTGCTGCTACTAAGCTACAGTTGTTCGAGCTTGACGAGTTGAAAGGCAAATTTAAGGATTTGCAGTTGAGGATGGATGAGCAGAAAGGGGAGTACGAGAAGGAGCTATCCAAGGCCCACACCACCGGTTTTGAAGAGGCTAAGGTCCAGATCGTCGAACACTACCGAGGTCAGGTAGCCGAGATCCAGAACAATGGTTTCCGAAGGGGCGCAAAGGTTTATTACTTCAAGGGAGTAGCTAAGGGGTACGAGCTCGGATTAGAAGCTGGCAGCGTTCCTGCTGAATCTGCTCTTCGAGCCGTCCCCGAAGTTGAGATCCCCGAAATAGAGATCCCCTCAGACGAAGAGGATGAAGAAGAAGAGGAAGCAGCTGAACCTGACGTTGAAGGAGATCCCACCGAGACTGTCGAACGAGAGCCTACGAAGGACGCTTAATGTTGTTGTCCTTAGCTTTAAGATTTGTTTGAACAATGTCTCTTTCTTCTCCCCCGAACAATTTCTTCGGTCTTTTTTTTTTTTTTTTTGGTACGGATGGTGGAATTTTATGCCAGACCGTTTGTAGTGGAACAAATTCTTTTTCTCCTTCTGAACTATTTCTCTGTTTCATTTTAACCATGGCTCGGTGGAATTATATGCTGAGCCATTTGTGGAAATGACTGGTTGAATGGATGGTTTCGTTTCTTCTTTGTATCTTGTTGAATGATCATTTCCGAGATATTATAATAATACCCCCATTCGTTTCGGCTTAGGGCAAGTAAATACCCCTGGCCTAAGTTGAGATGAATGTTGAAGAATTTTTTGCTAAGGCATGGAAAATATCTGAAGCAATTGACAGGTCTTCTCGGATGTGTTGCCGAGTTAATTGATAATAATTGAACGCTCATAATAAGACTTGTAAAAGTTGAGAAAATTTTCACAAGTGTTGTAATCCGAGAGTGATATCAGTGGTTTGGTAAGATGTTGAAATAATTTTAGTACCCCTAAAGAGAGGTTCGTTTGCTCGGGAAACCGAGCCAATTGTGTAACTTAGGACTATAAGTTATTGTTGAAGCAATACCCCTTAACAAGAGTTTGATTGACTCGGTAAAAACGTACCGAGATGATTTGTTAACTTAAAAGATAAGTTATTAGTGGTCAATATCCCTGTAGAAGGGTTTTTACGTCGAGCTCGGTGTATGGTCCGAGACATTTATGTTAGTACCACCACGGGGGTGTGTGATTTATTGATTTATCGACGTAATCATTGGATTGGTTCGGTTAAACCGAGCGGTCGTATGGGATGAAACCCATGTGTGAGGTTGTGCCTTTAGCCGAAGCCGTTGGGTACGAATACCGAGACACGATTGAAAAGACAACAACTGAGATCAAAAGGTTTTTTTTTTTTATTGATAGACTTTCCGAGAGAGTAATACATCAAAATTGCTTCATAATTGGAACTCATAATCCGAGAGTAGTACCCCTAAGCGTAATACTTTCTCAAGTTGTAAGCATTCCAGGGCTTGTCGACGAGCTTTCCATCCATGTCTTCAATCTGATAGGCTCCTTTTCCTACTTTCTTGACGACTCGGTATGGACCGTCCCAATTGGGCATCAGCTTCTTTTTCTTATTCTTGTCTGTAACCTTCTTCAGAACCAGATCGTCTGGGCAGAACGTCCTCAACCGAACCGTCTTGTTATATCCCTTAGCAACTTCTGTTGATAAGCTGCCAACTTCACCCGAGCTGCGTCCCGCTTTTCCTCGGCCAGGTCCAGGTCGTTGCTTAAGGCCGTGTCATTAGTGGATTCATCAAAGTACTCGGTTCGTATTGTGGGTAACCCCTTTTGGATAGGAATAACAGCTTCAACACCATAGGCGAGAGAGTAAGGAGTTTGGCCAGTGGAACGTCTCGGCGTAGTCCTAAATGCCCATAGGACGTGTGGTAACTCTTCAGCCCATTTTCCTCTCTTGGCAGTTAGCCTGCGCTTGAGTCCAGCCGCGACCGTCTTGTTAGAGGCCTCGGCTTGGCCGTTACCTTGAGGATAAATAGGTGTGGAGTTGAAGAAGCACACCCCGAGCTTGTCACACACCTCCTTCATTTGTTTTCCAGTGAACTGTTTGCCGTTGTCCGAGACGATGGCGTACGGCACCCCATATCGAGAGATAATGTTTTGCCATAGAAAGCTCTTGACATTTGCCTCGGTGATAAAAACTAGAGGCTCGGCCTCTACCCACTTAGAAAAATAGTCTGTAGCTGTGATTAGATAACGAAATCCTCCAAGTGCGAGTGGAAGCTCTCCGACAATGTCCAAGCCCCATTGGGCAAAGGGCCATGGACTGGTGATTGGTTGAAGGTGCTCGGCTGGCTGATGAATCATTGGCTTGAACAGCTGGCACTTGTGGCATTTCCGAGCAAACTCTTCAGCATCTTCCTTCATCTTCGGCCACCAATACCCCTGAGTGATGGCTCGGTGGGTGATGGAACGTCCCCCCGAGTGGCAGCCCCCGCTGCCGGCATGAAGTTCGTGGAGTATCGAGTGGACTTGATTTTGATGGACCACCATGAGGTACGGTCCTGTCCGAGAGCGTCTGTAGAGAGAGCCTGTTGGTGAGAGCCAATAGTTTGCAACCTTACATCTGATCCGGTGGGCTTCGCGTCGGTCTTCAGGTAGCTTATCATCTCGGAGGTAAAAAAACTAACTCGTCCATCCAACTTGGTCCGAGCTCGATGTTCAAAATTTTTGTCAGAGGTAGGTCGAAACTCGAAGCTGAGATCGTTCCGAAGGAGATAGTTCGTTGCTCGGAAGCTTTGCATGATGAGGCTAATCCTGCAAGTGCGTCAGCATGGGCGTTGTGCTCTCGGCCCACCTGGTGTACTTCAATCTCTTCAAACTGCTCGGTTAGACTCCTGGCTATGCTCAGATACTTGGCCATTCTTTCATCCTTTGCCTCATATTCTCCGTTGAACTGGTTTACAACGAGTTGAGAGTCGTTGTAAACCATTGAGGTCTTCACGTCCATTGCTTCGGCTAGCCGAAGGCCAGCAATCAGGGCTTCGTACTCGGCCTTGTTGTTAGAGGCCGGGAAATCAATTGTGATTGCGTTCTCGTGAATAACGCCCTCGGGAGAAACTAGTACGACACCTGCTCCAGCTCCTCGCTGGTTTGAAGCTCCGTCCACATGCAACTTCCAAGCATTGCCGTGGAACATGTGCCAAGTAGAGAATGGCATGGTAGCTTGGTTTTCGTCCTCATTTTGATTCGGTTCTCCCTCCGAGAGAGGTCTAGTTGTAAGTTCAGTTTTGCCAGGTTCTTTGGTTGATTCCTTATCCAAGACATTGTCGGTCATATCTTCAATTGTCGCGGGGGCGTCAGGGTCTTCAGTGTGTTGCTCGGGTAGGGTTGGGTTGGGTTCTTCTTTTTTTTGTTTTTCCTCTCCTGGTGTTAGCTCGGCTATAAAGTCAGCTAACACCTGCGCCTTAATAGCTGTTCTCGGTCGGTATTGGATGTCGAAGTTGGCCATTTCGCATGACCACTTCGAGACTCGAGTTGAGAGATCAACTCTTCGGAAGAGGGCCTTTAGTGGATATTCAGTAAGAACGATGATTGTGTGAGCCTAGAAGTAAGGGAGCAGCTTCCGAGATACAGTCACGAGAGCAAAGGCCACCTTTTCAAGAGGGAGATATCTTGTCTCGGCACCCGTCAGAGTCTTGCTTGCGTAGTACACAGGTCGATGCTCGGTCCCTTCTGCTCGGACAAGAACCGAGCTGACCGCGTGTGGAGACACTGAAAGGTATATGAATAGGTCTTCGTTTTCCCGAGGCGTCTCCAGAAACGGAGGCTCGTTTAGATAGGTCTTCAGGTGCTGCAGAGCTTTCTCGCATTCTTCGGTCCATTGGAACTTCCTCTTGCTTGCATTGATCGATTGAAAAAGAGGACGGCACACGTCCGCCGAGCGGTTGATGAAGCGGTTGAGAGCCGCGGCCATTCCTGTAAGCCTTTGAACTTCCTTGATCGTGCTCGGTGAAACGAGCTGTTGTATCGCCGTTACTTGACTCGGATCTGCTTCGATTCCCCTCCTTGTGACCAAATGGCCAAGGAATTTTCCTGACCCAACCCCGAAAGAGCACTTCTCGGCGTTGAGTTTTAGGTCGTGCTGCTTCAGTACCGTGAACATCTTGCTGAGATCCGCAATATGGTTTCCCTCGTGTATACTTTTTACTACCATGTCATCTATGTAAGCCTCCATCGTGTCTCCGAGCTGATCTTTGAACATCCGAGACACCATCCGTTGGAAGGTGGCCCCGGCGTTCTTCAGCCAGAAAGGCATGACTCGGTAGCAGTAGAGTCCTCTAGGTGTGATAAAAGTTGTCTTCTCCATGTCCTCCGCATCCATGAAGACTTGGTGATAGCCCCTATACGCATCCATAAAGCTCAGACGAGCATGTCCTGCCGTAGCGTCTACGAGTTGATCTATCCGAGGGACTGGGAAGCAGTCCTTCGGACATGCGTCATTCAGGTTCGTGTAGTCTACGCAGACCCTTAGCTTTCCGTTCTTCTTCGGGACTACAACCGTATTGGCCAGCCATGCAGGGTACTGGACTTCTTGGATCGCTCGAGCTTCCAATAGTTTGTCAACCTCTGATTCCACCACCTCGGCATGAACAGCGGAAGATCTTCTCGGTTTCTGGATAACCGGGCGCCTCAATGGGTCAACATTAAGCTGGTGTTTGATGAATCTCGGATCAACCCCAGGCATCTCGTACGGAGTCCAAGCAAACACCTCAATGTTTGTCTTGAGGAAAGTTACCATTTCCTCCTTTTCGGTCTCGGTTAGAGAGGAACCGACAAGGAAGAAACGGCTTCCATCCTCATTGATTGGGACTGTGACGAGGTCTTCTACTGATTTTGCCTCGGCAGGCCTGCCGATGTCCTCCAAAACTGGTACCTCGGGTACCTCCACCCATTGCACCTGCTTCGGTTTCTTCTTTTCTTTTCTACCCACGGTTGAAATGTAACATTTCTTCGCAGCTATCTGATCGCCTTTGACATCCTCCTTGTTTTCCTTTCGCCCCAATAAACCGTAGCACCTGATGGTACGTAGATGCCACGGCTTTCATCGCATGGAGCCAGTTTCTTCCCAATATAATGTTGTAGGGGCTCGGGGAGTTAACGACAATGAAGTCCACTTGTTGCGTTACCGAGACAGTGATGACTGGAAGAGTGATTGTGCCGAGCGGATATACTGGTGTACCACTGAAGCCGACGAGAGGGACCTCGGATGGTTTAAGGTCCTTGCTGGTGAATCCGAACTGTTTAAATAATGAGTAGTACATTACCTCGGCCGCACTCCCTTGGTCTACCGAAATCCGTTCCACCTTTGCTTTCCCCACCTTGAGTGTAATGACGAGAGCGTCATTGTGAGGGAGTTGCACCCCTTCTAGATCCTTCTCGGTGAACGTGATTGTCCATTGAGACTCCTTGGCTGGGAACTTTCGCTTTGGTTGTTGTTAACCGAGAGCACCTCCAGCGCTTTGGTAGCTTGTTCGATCTCCTTGTACACCCGAGCCTCCAACATTCTTGTAACCGGACCGTGGATCACGTGCATTACCACCACATCCTCTTGGGCGCCCCCCCTGCAGCTGCTCCCTGGCCTTGTGCCCGAGCTAAGGTCTTATCCTAGTCGATGTAAGCGTCCAGGTTTCCTACCGAGACAAGGGTTTCTAAGTACGCCTTGAACGGTCTGCAAGAGGTCGTGTAGTGACCTTGTTCTCGGTGGTAGGTGCAATAGACCTTTCTATCCTTAGTTTTATCTTGAGTTCCCATCTTGTGGTCTGGCCAATGAAAGAACCCTTCATTCTCAATTTTCCGGAGGAGCATGTAGATTGGTTCGGTGAATACCGTGCACTCGGCCATAAAGTCGCTCGTCTTAGGGGTTCTCTTTGCTGCGCCAGTTTTAATGGTGTTTACTGCCTTCTTCTGATTACCCGAGACATGGATAACCCTTGGAACGGTGGAAGAGGTTGGAGCATCATGCTCGGTTAAGAGTTCTTCAAGCTCGATATATTTATTTATCCGTTCCATCAGGTCGCCCATGTTCTTCGATGGGTGTAACATCAGATCTGTGAAGACAGGGCTCTTGCTTTCCAAGCCGTGCTTAAAGTGTGTCGCAGCAAGGGTTTGATCACAACCCTGGACCTAGTGAAACATCTCCCAATACCTAGCAGCGTACTGGCGCAGAGTTTCGTCCATGCGCTTTCTTAATCCGAGAAGAGAGTCCACCTCTTTTTTCTGTATATTGCTTGTTACGAACCGAGACAGGAAAGCTCTCTCCAGAGCCTCGTAGCTTCCGATGGATCCTTCGTCGAGCTTGTTGAACCATAGGGATCCGAGAGTCCCTAGGCTTGTGGGGAACACCTTGCACATTATGGCTTGATCCGAGGTGTAAAGGTTGATAATCTGCCTGAAGTAAATGAGGTGGTTGTACACGTCCGTGAGGGCATCGTAACGGTTGAACTTCGGCAGCATGAACCCGACAGGCAATGTTGCCGAGGCGATCTCCCTTGTGAAGGGGGATTTGGCTAACTGTTTTAGCCGCTCGTCGACGCTCGACAGGGGTGGTAGAGATGGCAGAGGGGGAAGGGAGTGCACCGTAAACCCTTCGCTGGTTCGGATACGTTTCTCGGTGTTTTTTAGATGATGCTCGCCATGGTGATGCTCGTGTTGCGTCGTTCTTTCGTCTCGGTTACGAATCTTCTCTTGGTGTTCTTTCTTCTTCTCTGTCCCCCCAGCGGCGTCATGGTGAGCTTTTTCGTTGGTTCAGTAGGCGTGGCGCTTTCCCGTGTCGCCATCTCGGATAACCGTCAGATTTGGATCTTGTGGGGAGGTTTTCTTTAAGTGCTCTACCCGAGCTCTGAGATCTGTCGAGTTTGTGGGCTGAGGAGGCGTCGTATGGCGTCTTCGGCCAGAAGAACGTTCGGTCTCCTTCGGGTCCTTGCGGAGATAAATTGGTTTGTACTAGCATCCTCGAAGTAGTAGACCGTCTCGTGAGATGCAGACAACTGGGAGTACGGAGAACGAGCGCTAGACTCGGAGACCTGCGATGACCGATGTTGGGAAGAATCGGCTCGGTGACCCCTTGAGAGGGCTCGGTCGATGGGTTCCCGTGCCGAAGCACGAGAGCCTTGCTGTGAGCCCTCTCATTATTAGGGTCACCGATTCTATCCTTGGCCGAGCGTCTTTGCCCTGATACGCCTCCTCGAGATGTTGCAGTTGTTTCTACGACTGTCTTCCTCTTAACCGTTTCAGTTAGTTTGGAAAGCTGGGCCCTCATTACTGCCATCTTAGCATCTCGCTCTTCCAGGTGATAAGTGAGTTGTTGGATGGTGAGTTGTTGTGAGTCTGGGCTTGGAGTGAGTCCAATGTGACCCGGCGGGATGGAGACGGAGACGTGAGGGGTCCCTTTGGGATCTTTGGAGGAAGATGGGTGGAGAGGGTCATTGGGGTTTGGTGGTTGAGTTAGTTCGCCACCCATTTCGAGTCAGGAGAGTCGAAGAAAAAAGGGTAAAAGGGGTGGATCTGGGGAGGAGCACCGGAGGTTCTGGGTGGAGTCCCCAACAGAGTCGCCAATTGTGGTGTCCTAAAAAATCCAGTGAGCCCTCTTGAGCGATGCCTGACCCGAGTGAGCAACGAGTAGATGGTGAGTGATCCTTCCACGAACTCCTGCACACGTAACACACACTGTTAGCACCCAACCTGGCCGGAATGTGGCCAGGGAAGGCACTCTGACGATCTAGTGAGAGATCGGAGAAGAAGGGCGTATGGGAGAGTAATTTTAGAGAGAGAAAAAGTGTTGTCCTCTTTAGGGCATTTTCGTTTCGTTTATATAGGCTTCCCAAGTACAGGGGCAAACCCGTCATTTTGGCTCGGATGACGTCACCGAGCATCACGAGCCGATCTCACAAGTTCTGCATGCACGCGTCCTCCAATGTGGTTATGACACGTAGCATAACCGCTCGGCGTATGTCACGCTGACGTAAGGACAGCCGTGGCACACACATGTGCCTTCCCAAGTTTGTTACGAGTGTTAACCGCCTCGGGTGACGTCATGAAGGTCGTCACCGAAATCCCCGATTATCTTTCCGAGCCATCTCGGATGCGATCCGTCTAGGATGGTTCGTCCAGTTCACAGTTTGTCGGCCGAGACACCGATTTGTCCCGGATGGGCCAAGCTCGGTCGGCCCATGGTATTTGGCTGGTCTGGAGATTCATTTGGGCTCAAACCCTTCCGAGCTCACCAACCGGGACCCATTTGGATTGCTAGATTTCGGCCCACTACACCGCCACTATATCCAAAGGGCTTTAGGAAGCCCTAACAATGAGCTCCGCCATGTAATACTGTTATAATATCTAAGTCAATAAAAATATTATTTTTTGTGAAATCGTGATCCACATGAAGCCCGTCTTAGAGCATCAAAAGGAGTATAAATCAGCACTAAATTCATATGGTTGGTATTTCTTAATTTATCATGATTAGCATTGCAGGTAAGCAATTTCGTCCTTTCACAATATTTTGTTGTTTTCTTTTTCAATTTATTTTTTGAACTTTGTTCACTCTTAACCCACATTTAATTAACACGTGGTAGACGATGATGAAAGCACATGTAATGTCAATCCTTTGACTTCAAATACATACTTCTTTTTATAATTGTGGAGCCCTCTTTCTCTGGTAGTTCTTCCTGATGGCGATCAACGACGGAGATGAAACCCTCACTCTCAAGTTCCACCTAGGCCTGCACACTTAACACACCGTTAGCACCGTACTGGACCGTAGAGTCCAGAACGGCACTCCGACGGTCAAGTAAGTAAATGGAGAAGATGAAGTGTAGATCTAGGGTTTTGAGAGGAGAGTTGTGCGTACCTTTTCTAGGTGGTGAAGTTTACCTTTTATAGGTGAGCCTTGGCTTATTCTCCAAGCACAGTTGTGCTCGTCACGTGACTTAACTGCTCGGCTGACGTCGCGATGACGAGCTCGAAGGAATATACTTCGAGCACATGCCTCCAGTAAAATTGCTACACTTGTCGTAACCGTTCGGATGACGTCACTTGTCATGATCACAGTTTGTTATACGCACATGCAGCATTAACTGCTCTGCTGACTCAGCACCTGGTCTTTCGGCACATTTCCGCATCACAAAGTCGGTTTAGGTCACCCCTCGGGTGTGCCCCGAGGTCTTTCGTCATTAACTCTGAAAACTCACTAATGAGTCAAGTACGGGTAGGTCTCGGTGAATATCCGAAGAGTCCCTCGAAGATAGTCTCTCGGTGACAATCAAAGAGGTATCTCTTTACGTGAACCAGGTGCTCGGTATATCCGGACCCCTACAATAATACAATTTAATTAATTTGATTTTGTTTAACAACGGCGTCCTCAATTGGGCACTTATCTTCAAACTTACGTAAACTTCTGGTAATCGCATGGAGGGTACGAGAGACTAAAGATGGAGTCGGGACATCAATTCTTTTCTCTAATTACAATGGTGTTTTCTAAAGGTACTAAAAAAATAATAATCAAGAACTTACAAAAAAAAGGTAAATTTTCTATCAATTACCACGTATATGCCAAATACTAGCTATAAGGTGGAGACCACAAACTTAGAGCATATCAAGGCCATCAGCTGAATTTCGATCCAACTTCAAATGGGGCCATGATCATAATTCATATTATTGATTTTTTATCAGTGCCGGACCCGATATTTGGGTTGTTCAATCCCGACATCAAGCTTGGTTGCTCACTTGTATTTGTTATTGAGTTATAAACGAAACAAGTAAAAAAAAAAAGAAAAAGAAAAAAGGCAGAGATTACATTGTACTTTTAGCTTGAATTACAAAAAAATAAAAATAAATAAAAAATCAAATGTAACTCTAGTTTTAGTGGTTTATTAGTAGCATGATCCAATTCAAAGAAATTAAACTACTCCTCGGTACTTTGTTTGAAGCAAATTCTTCAATGGGAATGGATCCTCTCTATTCCAAATGTTGGACTTGTTAAGATCCGGATCATTCTTAATTAAGTCATCGTACTTTAACTTATCAAAGTACCGATTTTCAATTAGATTATTACTAATGCATTTAATCTATCTTGTGACATGATAGTCCGAAAATAAGTTTTTATCAACTTCAACTTAGAAACCACCATCTTTCCAATAAGATCTTATAAAATGAAGAATGGCAATCGATTTTTTTTTTACTTCTCTTGGCAATATTATTTTCAAATGTCTAAGTTCTAGCTAGAAGTAACTCATCTCCATGAATGTCACCATGTTGGTTGTCTTTCAAGAAACTTTCTGGTTTAGTGCAATACTTTTTCAATTGCTCTTCACTAACACTTATGAATTTTGCGTTAAACAAGAAACCAAAGATTGCTTCATAAAGTTCAAATTGCTCAAACCGATCTTTAAGTGATGTAAGAGTTTGATCTATAGAGTAGAGGAAATAAGTAACTCTAAATTTATCTTCTGGCGATTGACTGATTGACTTCTATGGGCATCATCTCCCACATCCTCGTCAAATTACTTATTTCTATGAACAACTCTTTTTTTTGCAAATACTGTATCAATACCGACTTCATATGCAAGTTTTTTTCTTCCTTCATCAAGTCTTCAAAACCATATTCTCTAAGATTTTCAAAGAATAAAATCAACTCATTTATTCTTGTAATTGCAATATCTTCACTTTCCATCTCTCCTCGTGGAAGAACTTTGCTAACCTGATTAACTTTGTCTAAAATTTATAACAAATACATAAGCTAATCAAGAACTCAAAATCTTCTAAAGTATTTTTGCATAAGCCTTTAGTTATCAATGGTTTTCTTCGTTTAATCTAAAACTTTTTTTTTTTTTGGGTTTATAATTTTTTTTGTCAACTTTTTCTTTCGTTTCACCATAGTGGGCGTTGCTCAAGCCCCGGGGCTTTGCCTAGAACTAGCTCAGATTCTTACCCTTAACCCTCACAGGACAATCCAACATATTCCCACTTTTCAGTGGAAACGTTATACGAAATCCGAATCCCGCAGAGAGTAATATTGCTGAGATAGAAATCCACTAAAAACTCTTTACCTTTGCGTCTTTTATTTTCCTTTTTTGTGTTGGTGAAGCTATTGCCGAACCCACTTGGCTTAAAAACAACTTGAATAATGACTGGATCCGATTCCATAATCTGAGACAGGAGTTCCTCTGTTTCATCTTTTCGTTCATTTGTCTTTTTAAAATTGGATCTTTGAAAGAATTTATTCTAGATAACCGAGGGGTTTGGCCAAGTGGACATGAGAAAAGAATAAGTTCGTCTTTCTTGAGCTAGCACGTTCTAATCTAAAAAACGCCAAAACATTCTAAACCTTGTGCCACTAGAGGGTTTGTCTGATTGTTAACTTTAAGGGCCCGGTATTAATCGATGCAAACGTAAACTGGCTGGGACATCCGGTTATCAAGATAAAATAAAGAAAAGAAATGATTCTAGCTTTGCAACCGTGGTCCTTTGGAAAGCACATTTTTTAGGCCTTTTTTTTGGGTGGGGGGGGGGGGGGGAATTCAATGTGCTAGTTGGTATTGGATGGGCCTTTCTTTGACATTTATGCTTTGACTGAAAAACGTGGAACAGGGGAGGGAGGGAGGGATATGGCCTTGGAGAATCTAATCTTTACTTTCCTAGAAAGGAAAGATTTGGTTTATACTGATCTCCACAAATTTCTTCTTTTGGCTCTTTTTAATTTAGAAGCCATTGTCATAATTTGGCAGAATCTAAGTTCACTTATTGCCATTTATATATGCCAGAAAATGGCAACGCTATCTTCGGTGCCAAATAGGCACGAAAAGATAGCATTGCCAATTTTCCCACTTCATCCAAGCCAGTTGATTTGCTTTGAAAAATGAGACGAGTGTAATTCTCTAATCAGAATTTAAGAATACAACAATGTTACTCCCTCCGTCCCAATTTCTTGGTCCTTCTTTCCATTTTGGGATGTCCCAAAATATTTGTCCCACTTCTAAAAACATCCATCAAAACTGGGACACTTTCCAATTTTACCCTTCAAAAGTACTTTTCCCATCTTAATTGGCTAATCTATTATCTTTTATTTTATAACGGTTTTTATGATTTTGAAAATTTTGTATAATAAAACTAATTGATATCTATCAAACAAGATCCATATTAAATATGTTTTAACTTTCGTATAATAAATTAGCCTCAAAAATTTGGTCACAGTAATATTGACTGGATTTAGGGGCAAAATAGAAAAGTCAATACAAAGTTTTCACACTCCTTAAAAACCCACTTCCCCAAAAGGGGCCAAGAAATTGGGACGGAGGGAGTACTATTTTTTGACTTTTTGACACCGTAGCAAGTCAAATAATAGCTTTGAGTCTTTGACACCAATGGGCAATGGATAAAGGCCCAAAATCACCCCAGAAACATTTGAGGGGTCTACTTAGGTCGAATGTGACGAATCAGTACATAGCTTACAAGAAGAAGAGCACCAAAAATAATATTCTCCCTTTTATCGATGCAAAAGTTTGATAGATTCGTCTGATGTTTTGTCGGTAAAGATGCTAAGTGACGTAACAAAGCAAACTTGGATGTTTTGAGGTGTTATAATCTACGGCAAAGATGCTTTTGTAGAGACCTATGAGTGATCTTCTAGGGTTGTAATTTCAGAATTTCCTTAATAAAATCTTAGGCATTTCGTAACTCTCTCATGGGACATCTCCACAATTGTGTCGTCTACCTTAAATGGTTATGCAGTGTTTATTGGCAAATACTAATATATTCTACAGTTCTAGCTTTGTCGACGCAAGACTCCGCCAGTTTCGAGGTCTTGCGTCGACATTGATAGACAACACATTATTTGAACACAAGCTTCCGATGCACCTTTCTTGGTCGAGATGTCCGAAGTTTGTGGCTAATGGTAGTAGTGGTATGACATTTTTAAAGATGGGCCTTTTTTTCTTGGAATTATAAGGGTACTAAAATAGGAGAGACCCTTAAAAATCGTTTTTTTTTTTAGGGTCTAAGGCGGCCGCACCTCGATATTTTAGCTAGGACCAGCTCTGGGTTCCAGTTGCGATTATGCAGAAGACACAAAATGATTTAAAACACGAACAACAAAGGTAAACGGTAAACGGTAAACGAAATCAACCAAATAAACAAGTGGAAAAGAGAATCATCAATTCACCATGATCCAGACGGGACACACCTGTGCCCGACCGTCCAAACGGCCCCAAACTCCGTCTGGACACGATCAACTGAAACCTCCAGAATTGCAGCCACTGAGCCACACAAAACACTCCCACCACCCGTCCGCTTCGAGTAAAACTCATCTTTATCTCTTTCACGATCGATCTGAGAAAAAGTGTAGTTCACGCATTGCCATTCTTTCCCTCAATCGTAGTCGCTTTTAGTTGGAACTCCTCTACGTTCTGCAATCTTGAGCTATCTATGTGCCTTCCACCTTCTCAGAAGGCCTCTTTTCATACTAGCGGTATGACACCTTTCTGTAGTAATTGCATTTCTGCTTGAAATTTTCATGCCGATTGCAAAGAAATGTTCGAAATTTTCGTAATTACTTGATGTGTTTCACTTGGCAAAACAAAAAGGATTGGGTGAAATATGCGTTTCAGGTTGTTATATTTGCCTGGAACAGTAACTGTTTACTCGTATTCATTTTTCGGTACTAAATTATGATCTTCATTTATGAAATTGCAGTTGAGGCCAAAGAACAGTATTTAATTGATTTTTAACATACCATGCAGATATCAATATAATTGAATATCGGTAATTGCTTCATCAAATTATACACTGTAAATTTCTATCCAAATTTTTGGATTGAAATTTTGAACCAAGACCAGTATTAATTGATGAAATTTTGAACCAATGATATGCAATTGATCATCGATGTAAATTTGGTCTAGACTCCTGCTGCTACTGTTGGTCGTTAATGTCGTGGAAACTGGAAAGTGATTTCAAAATGATATACACTGCTTCTGGAAGGCCAAAAGCATTTAGTAGTCAACAAAGAACACTAGTGGTAACAAGGGATTACGCAATAGTAATATCTTCGAGTAGATAAATCTGAATTATGGTTGACTAAATACATGCATTTTCATCGTGTAAGTCAGGCATCATTGTCGTCGCGGCAAAAAGTCGAGCGATCGCCCTGGGACCCTCCAAGATAAGTCCATGAACATCAACTGGATCAATATACAGGTGCTCTCAAAGGAGGACAAATAAGAAGTGAATGGCGTAACAAGACATTAGGAGTTAAATTTCAAGGACTAGACAAATCTGAAGTCTGGTTGACTAAATATACGTATTTCTCATGTAAAAAAAAAACCATACGTATTTTTCTATTGCATGTCATGTTCGCTGTTGTTGCCGGGGCAGAGAGTTTGGGCTGGTAACTAGAGCAGTCGCCCTGGGACCTTCCAAGATAAGTCCATCAACATCAACTGGAAGCAGCATATTTCTCCATAAACAACCAGAAGAGGTTATCTCTGGTGGATGAACAATCATCAAACTGTCATCACTTCTGTTCAACATTCCCATTACACTCACAGAATTGCCTTCTTCTACGTACCTGCCAAAAGTCATGCAATTTGTAGCTAAGAGCTGTCCCGTAACCACATCAACGAAGTGGTAAAAATACAATATACTAAATGCTTTTGTTACCCTTCTTCCAGACGCAATAAGCGGGCTTCAGCTGAGAGGTTTCTGTCTCTCAACCATTTCCTCAGGTGAGTTGAGAGACTGCTGCGCTTTCGCGCAGTGGCGACGAGTCTGCTCTCAATGATGAGGGGAATCACTTTGCACCCAGGTCCAGCTTTCACCAGAGCTCTGATACCAGATTTACTATCGGTTATGTAAAAGTCAGTGGAGAACCTCTGCCATGTTAAAGCCCTAGCACATCAGTATTTAACTTCCTTTTAGAGCTAGTTGTCAGTAGAATCTCTCAACTCAATATACTCAATAGCAAACAGGAGAACAGTAGCAAACTTCTAAATATTAGGGATACAACTGTATGCAAATTACATCCCACAAAGAAGAAAGAACTTTCCATCAGATAGACAATTATTGAATTTCCAACTGTATGCTTAGTGCTTCCACATCCTTTCTTACATGCAAAAGGAAAATGCCCAGGGAGGTCTGGTTTGCTCCCAAATATACGAGGATGAAACATATATATCCCCAACATCAAATACCATTTTATAAAAGGAGAACCTAATTATGATGTCCACTTCATTTTGAAATTGTGAACAATTCATATTTACCAAAATCGTCCATTAAACAGTGTGGATTAACAAAGCAATTATACAGCTGGCCATTAGAACTAAATCAATTTCCTGTTTATCAAAATGCATGGAATAAGCATGTGATTTATGGGAACGGTGAAACACTGCAAGAAGATTGAGAGAAATGTGGATAAATTGAGGGGGGACAAGTGATAGCAAAACAAGTCCCATTTGTGTCAAATGTTGATAAAGCCTATTCTCGAACACATATATTACGTTTATCCTCGCCTATAGACTTTCCGTTACCCGACGTTACAACCCTAATTCAAGTTCTAATTGATCCTAAGAATGACATGGTTTGACTTGTTTATAAGGTTTGTTGCTTAGTCAGTGTGATGTTCTTGAACTTTCCGGTGTTTGGCATTCCCTTCACGAGGCTACAAGTCTTTATTTGATTAAGCATTGTTCATGAGTCGTATAGGTGTTGAGAGTACCCAAATGCATCCACCGCATCCGCATAGGTGTCGAGAGTACCCAAATGCACCTGTTTCTAATTATTTCCTTTTGTGAGTGCAATCCTGTGAGCTTTGAGTCGAAGCTTAGTTTTGATGGAAATCCAGGTTATCTCACTTTGAATAGGATCATGCTCATGCTAGCAAATTTTTCACACTCCGAGAATTGATGCCATGCAATTCTTTACAACTTGATAGTATTTTGAATTTGTTTGCCCATCATATTTTCTTGTGAAATTTATGAATGTTGCCTAATTCATGATTTTAAAATGAAAAGCTAATTTGTTGTTTGATTGGAGAATAAATTCAGTGTTTGTGGGTGTCATTGTTGTAAACCCTCACGAGACTTCACTCGTCCTACTCGGGCCGCCTAAGGGTTTAAAAGGCTTGTTGCATATGCTAAATGCAAATGCTGATCCTCCGACACAAGATTATATTAGTGTAGTTTGTCTTATTAATGTACTCTCTCCAGCCACCTAAGAATCCTTCAGCTATGGCTATGAATAAAAATCTCACATGACACTAATAGATACCCAAACTGATCTGGACCGATCAGGGTGGTTTTCATCCGTTTTTAAACCGTGGATTCAGTTTCGATTTTAATTTGAAACAACCGGAGGATTTTGGTTTGAATTTATACAATATCCGCATCGATACGTAAATCCAAACTGTAATATATAGTATTTACCTAAATGCCATCACAAACACACACACAAACCTATATACACAGCCACAAGACATAGCTAGGGCTAAGTTCAGTAGTTCCTGGGTGTGCCTCACCCAACTCTAGTTACACCTGCTCACTCTCTCACCTCATGTAGGCATCAGCTTTCTCTTCTTCTCCTTCTGCCAAGTAGATCCTCCACGGTAGCTAGATCTCTTTCTCTCTCTCAAGTCACAACTCACCTCTGGCTTCAGCTTTCTCTTCTTCTCCTTCCGCCAAGTAGATCCTCCACGGTAGCTAGATCTCTTTCTCTCTCTCAAGTCACAACTCACCTCTGTGTGTCTGTTTTTTTTACATAAATTTTACAGTATATGGGATATCTCTACAATTTCTAGGTATTCTTTGCTTGCGATTTTTGAGATTGATGTTGATTATCTGATCTGATCTAATCAACAGCTCACCACCGGGTTTGGAAAAACATCAAACTGAACCGATCCCAGTCGGGTACGTTCACGGTCTAGGTGGAAAGAAATGATGCAGTAAAATGTAGGGTCATTATGTCATTTTACTGTACTCGAGTGTGTAGGGTTTTGAGTCTATAAATAGGTGTCTAGAGTTGTCATTAGGTAGTTTGATATTTGAGGAATTATATTTTGAGAGCTTTTGCTCCTTGTATGTCAAGTTTAGGGATCCTCTCTCTAATATATTTATTTCTAGATTTGATTTTATTTTAGAGCTCCTAGGCTTGATCCTAAACATTCATCTCAACTGAAATTACTCGCCGGAAAGCTAGTGTCGCCGCAAAATCTTCCCGGAGACTCGCCGTTATCCTAAGCTCACACCTAGACCTTCGATCCATCTCTTTCGCACTGTTCTAGTCCTAAATCACGTCCCAAATCCCCAAATCAGAACCTTAAATACCAAATTGCGGCACACCCAAGGCTTTGAAACCCTATTCTACTAAATTGAACCTGTTCGAACCTCGAATCTGAGAATCGACTTGTTTTCAACCCAGTGTTTTAAATGGCTCACGGCGCACCAAGGAGCAATGGTCCCCTGGAGCAATAGCGCACGGCGCGGCGTGCGCCATAGCAAACCGTGGCGCACTTTATTATAACGAGTGGAATTCTAAAAGAGGCATAACTTTCAACACAAGCAAACGCTTTTAAAATGTTCAAATGTCATAAAACATAAACATTTCAATGTTTAATCCACTAAATGCTAAGCAAAACATAAAATCCATAAAAAGCTAACATATAGACGTTTAGCTTTGGAGACAACAAAATTAAGGATACGGTAATTACAAAGGAGAATCAGGATATGATAGAGCAGCAGTAGTTGCCAAAAAAAAACATAGCATAGCTTTAAAAAACAGAGCAGCAATACTCGTATAAAAATAAAAATAAAAAAATAAAAAATAAAAACAGAGAACTTTGTCAAAAAAATGTGCTGAAAAAAAAAAAGAGAAAAAAAAAAATAGAATGCAAAAACAGAAGAAGAAGAGTGGAACAGAGATCGATTGCAGAGAAGAAGAAGATAATATGCTGCTGCTGCTGGCAGGAAGATAATACGCTGCTGCTGCTGGCTCTGCTGCCTGCTAATGAATACGATAGATAGATATCTTTGATTTGTAGGGTTAAGAGTTAAGGAATTTATCCAGTACATTGCCCACCTTTTGTGCATCATAACTCAATGCTGAGATTGATTTGAGGCATAATATGATATAAAAAAATAAAATAAAGGCTAAAACATTTTATGGCACCACAGCGCCTCGTCTTGTGGAGTGTGCCATAGCGCCATTTGTGCGCTTTTGTGTCGTGTGCCTTGCCATGACCCCCCATAGCGCAAAGGGTGCGCCTCGCCATGCGCTATAGCGCAATAGCGTGCGCTATTCAAAACACTGTTTCAACCAAGAGCTGAAGCTGTCGACGCTGTTTGAGCATGTTTTGTACCTTTAAAAAACCTTATATCGAGAGATCTGAGCTCGGCTCAACCTGTTCATGCGTGTTCATGATTTTCAAGCACTAGAAATGCGATTTTCGAACCCTAATCTGGTGAACCCAACGTGATTCGAACCAGTTTTGAGTCTTATAAGACTGCGATCAGATATCTGACCCTGTTCGAACACTAATCTGGTGAACTTGACATGATTCGAGGTTGATTACGAGCTATTTCTAACCAGATCTGACTTGCGAAGTTGTACTGGCGATTTCAGTCCATTATTTGGCTGTCACGGCCTATGTTGCATGGATCCTTCATTTTTGCTGAAGTACGCGCATCGATGTGTCCGACATGCGTATCCATTTTGGACACTCAGATCCTCTAATTGTCATGATATTTACCAAAAAAATAAAATAATAAATCTTTTTTTTTTTTAACCCCTTGCTGTTTGAATATGTTTTTAAATACATTTTGCGATACGTAATCTGAAATTTTTTTGTAATATGTACTACAAATAGGTGTTCACGATGTGTCCCCCGTACCCACACCCAATTAGGGGACATATCCCAGTATCCTAAGATTTAAGTTTAGGAAGGTCCGACGCTTGGATTCGCACCCGCACTCGATTCTCGCACCTGAGTCCATGCAACATAGGTCACGACTTCAGATTTGGTACTATCCATTCATTCTATATCCAATCAATCTGTCGCTGAGTTAGGTCTACTGATTCAAGCTCGATTTTGGTGTTTCTTTCAGCGATTTCTACTAGTATGGGTTGTTGAGTGTCTTAGTTGAGTTGGAACTACTGAGTTAACTTGATGTCGTAGTACTGTGATTGGGTACTGAGCTGACTGGGCATGGGCCTGATTTTGTTGACTGTGTTAGACAATTAAAATGGCTCATAGAGGTAAAAGAAGAAGGGGAGGTGGAGTAGATTTGGTGAACAATGATGATAGTTTTGACTATGACAATCCGAATCGGTATAGTAATGAGATTCGATAGTTGAGTAAAAAATTTACTACTTTAATCGAGGAAGTGCGACCCTTGCAACCTCAACCAAAGGTAGTGATCCTCTTAAGAATACTCGAATTCAATATGAGGATTCTTTATTAGCTCCGCATTGGCATTAGCGTATGGTTGAAGTTCTCAAGTTCGATGGAAGCTCACAAGAGTTCGTTGATTGGTTGAACATGATTGAGAGTGTGTTCGAATATTGTTATGCTACCGAACAAAACAAAATGAAATTAGCATCTGCTTGCCTTAAGGGAAGAGTTTCGGATTGGTGGACACAACTCAAAGTTGGTCGACAAAGAAGAGGCAAAGAAAAGATCAAAGATTGGGGATAAGATGAAGAAGAAGCTCAAGGAATGGAGCAATTCTTGCCTTCCATCGTCATCCTGATGCCAATTCCTTGACTAGTTCTGGCAAGACTAGTAAGTCATAGGGGCCATACCAACTAAAAATCAAACCTTTAATCGGCACCTTGGAGGCTAGAAATCGGTCACCTACTAAAAATCAACCTTTAATCGGTATCTTGGAAGCTAGAAATCGGTCACCTAGTGGAATAATTGAATGCTTCAAGTTGGGAGAACTAGTTCTCGAGTTGGAAGTTGGTGAAAAAGCTTGCAAGCATGTTCTTAATTCCCTCTTTTTTGAAGAGGTGAGAGAACCATGTTGTGATGATGAGTATGAGTATGAGTATGATAATGTTCCAATCTTTGATGAGTTTTCACTTTTCAAGTGAAAAGTTTGGAATGACTTTGAAGACGTTCCTATGTTTGACGAGTTTCCAAAGGAGGATATTGATGATGATGATGATAATGTTCCTATCTTTGATGGGTTCCCACATGAAGATTTTGAGGATGATCCAGTCTTTGGGGCTAGTGGTGATTTAGATGGTGTTTCCATGTAGTTTGATAAGAGTTTAGTGTTGACATTGATGAGGGAAGACTTGTTAATGTGATCAAGGAAAGCTTTGTTATGGCCAAGCAAGGAAGCACAAGAAGAAGAGAATGGAATTGGTGCGTTACCAAAGCCGGAAAAGGCTGCTTTTGATGTCCCGCCAGTTTAGAGGATTTCAAAAAGCCGAAGCTTGTTAGTTGTTTCTAGGAGATACCTCTTGAATTGTCAATGCTGCAACATGTTCAAGTTTGTGGTACCTCAACTAGCTCCAAAGTTGCCAAAGGAGGGTGGGGAGTCTAGGGACCTATGATGCACGGACACGGGTACATGAATCGGATATGGGTGTAGATCCAAGTGTCGGACACCTCAACCATGAGAAAAAGACGATTTATGGATATGTAGCCAAATTTTGATACAGGTGCAGGGATACACCACGTAATTTTTATATATTTAAATATTAATATTTTAAAATAATAAATATCTTTAATATTTTTTTTTTATCAAGGTTCTAAAATTCGCTAGGCGCTCCCAGGGCGGCCGGGCACCTTCTAGCTTCCAGGGCCGAGTACTCGGTGCCTAGTCAGGCAGTTAGTCGAGATAGTCGGGTTAGTTGGCGAGGGGCCTTCTAGCGCCTAGGCGGCGAGTACTCGGCCTTCCAGACCTTCTTTTCGAACACTGTTTTTGATATATGTTTTTCATATATTTGATATATTTATTTATATGTTTGATATATTTATTTATATGTTTGATATATTTTTTAAAGGAAATGTGGCCCAATCCTAGTACAACCCCCAAATTCATAATAAGATGAACTCTAGACAATAAAAGTAGGCCCATATTTGTAGCCTAATTTAATAAAGGAGTCCAAATAAACCCATTTCAAGGTTCATAAGCAACTAGGTACGATTCGTTTAGGGGTTTTAGGGTTCGTAAGCTATGAAGCACGGGTACTCCAAAAATGTTGTGTACGAGTACCGGGTACTGGCACGGGTACGGCAAAATAAGTACCGGGTACGGGCAAAAACATATCGGGTACTTTTCCACTGTTCGGGTACAGCTTTGGTACACCTGGGTACTCCGATGGGTACTTTTCTGGGTACATTTGGGCTAATTTTTAAAAAATTTAGAACTTCAAGGGGTCTAAATGAAAAAGATTAAAACTTAAGGGGTTCATGTGCAATTCTGATTGCCTTTTAACACAAACAGATCGTGTTTCATCAGATAAGGCTTTCTCATTTGAGAGAGGAGCAGCAGCAGCCATACATACGAGCTCTCATCTCCTCTTCGACTTCTACTGGTTAGTCTCTCTCTCTGCCAATAGATTATTTGGCACTAAATCAGTTTCTTTCCTCCCCCTCTTCTATCTCTATGGCTGGGTACAGATCTGCGACTGAAAACGGTAACTTAACTATGAAGTATGAACTCTAAAACGACATTGCACTTGTTTGATCTATGCACTTATGAACTTTTAACTTTTATTTATGCTGCTTTTTGTTGGTAAAATGGGTTTTATTATTTAGTTTGTGCAATGGAACATAGTAAAATAGGGGGGAAAACAAATTTACACTAACGTACCCAACCGTACCCTTACCCTACTTTGTTAGGTTTTTGCCGTATCCCGTACCCGGTACCCCGTACCGGTACCCGTGCTTCCTAGTTCAAAAGCAATTGGGTAGGGTTTGTTTTAGGATTTCAAGGGTCGTCTGGGTTTCGGTTTAGGGTTCCGAATGTCGAATTTGGTTGTTGGGTCGATTATGGTGGGTGTCGAAAACTTCAGAGGGTGTGGATTATGGTGGCTGTAAGAGGCTAGGGTTTCAGAGGTCTAGATTGTGAGAACGATAGACAGGTAGGGTTTCTAGGGTGGATTATGAACCAGCTCTGATACCATGTTAATTAGAGAGAGAGAGAGAGGGAGGGAGAAGTGTATAGGGTGTTAACCTACCCTAACACATGTCACTGTTATTTATATTATTGATTATCACGTTACATGCCTAAGATAGGAGATGTGGGACTGACACAAACTATTCTAGCATTATCCCCTCTCTCAACCTAGGGCATCACTTGGCATAGGCAAAGCAACCAAGGGCTATAAAAGATGACTTCAGTGGTCGCCTTGGTAAACAAGTACTGTAGTGAGTTTTAGGTGAATGTGAAGGGTGCAAGACACGTGAACTAAGTTATGTTCAGTCTCCATAATTGTGTGCCAGAATGGATTTTCATTAGCGGATTCAAAGAAGTGCTAAAGCTCATCTAGTGCACTCTATTTCCCATTTTTGGCTTCTGCTTCAGTTGTGCACTAGTCAAGCTCGTCTACGGTTCTGACAAAGGAGTGATAGCTATGGATCTAGGTGTGATGTTTAAACTTCTTTCGTTTGCTTCTTCTCTTTATGACTAACCTGATCATTAGTTAGAGTATCACTTTCCTGTGGCAAGAGTCAGTGGTCCAAGAGTGGATAAATCATCAGCCTATTGTAGTTTGTTTTGACCTGTGCTTCGAATGAATAAGCGGACACACAACTCAACACTGTCACCCATCTTCCACCGGACACTGTTCAAAGCCCCTCGTAAAGCCCAACAATTCTCATATTCTTGACCCTAGGTTCGCCTGATAACGGCCCTTAAAAACCCATATTTTAATCAATTCCCAAGCAACAACAACCAATGGTAATCAGTCTATAAAGCCAACATTATCTAATGCCACTCATCAATTTTGGTTTCCAATTATGAAGAAATGTTCAACTCCTCCAACGCACCATGAAGGACAAAATTTTGCCCACAGTGTTCTTTACATCATGAAGGCATGGTCAACAAGTTACAAAGAGAAGGCACAAAATAAAAGGAGCACACCATGAAAGGACAATGGTTATCCGAAAAATCGAATGTGAGGCTAAAAGTACCAAGAAACGATCTGACATCGGTTATTATCTCAAGTTAATCCAACATTTTTGCAGTCACACAGAGAATGACTAAACTCAATTGGTACAGCAGGGAATTCACACACCTCAGAGTATGCTAATCTCCAGTGGAAGCATGCCCTAACCCTCGGACCATCTATTGGCTTCAATCCCAGTCCTCCATATTCATACAAGACAGTAGAAGTATAAATGCATCTAGAAGCCTTTTCATATGAAGATTCCAAGGAGACACTACCACATGTGACAACCTGAAAGCATAAAAAAGTTAAAGGCAATTAGAGTATAATTAACTACCAAGGCAAATTATTACCTCCTATAATCTTAGGTTACGAATGATAAAATATGGGGATGAAAAGAGGCTATTCTTCTCAAAAGAAATAGAAGCAACTGCCTAGTCAGCTTGTAGATGGGTATTAAGCTATTTTGTCCCCTTCCCTGTTTACAGCATTACGCACATTTGAATGCAATTTGAAGTTTAAGTAACAGGGCTAAGCAAAAAGAATTGATGATGGAATCAACTGGCACACTAGTCTGAATAGGGACTTTGGGGACAATGCTTTTGAGTTCTGCTTTCACAACAGTACCAAAAACAAGGTAAGATATGATGGCCTTGTTCGTTTCACAGTTTTAGTTTAGTTTTAGTTTTGTTTTATAATCATTACTCTCATTTCTCTCTCTATCTCTCTCCACTCATTACCACTATCTCCAAAACTAAACTAAACTAAAACTACTAAACGAACAAGGCCGATATGACTGTGTCCCAGACATAAAATGTCTAAAACAAGATTCCAAACCAACTATTTCTCCTCCAACCAAAGGATGTAGAAAATAAGAGGTCACATCTTCAGAAAAAATGAGGTTGGAAATATAGAAAGGTATAACTGAGTCTCATATATTTTCCCTCATGTTCAAAAGGAGGAGAAACAATAGAAGTCACTCATTTTGAAGATAATTGACTTGTGCAAGGGAGTTAGACATGCTTCACCATCAGGTCGAGATATATAGCACCTTAATGAGATGGAGACATTGAGGACCGACATCTTCATATATATTAGATGATTTACTCAAGACCACACATTCTCACATTAGCTCAAGAAGTTAAAACCAATGACTCAAGACTTCGATACCAGTACTCAAAAAGGTAAAAGCATCACAGCTACAGGTGCTACTCAGTCAATTTTGAATTTGATCGGAATTAAAGCATGCAAAAAATTACTGACAAAATTATAGAACACCAACCAGTTAAAAGCCAATAGCTGTTCAACAATCCCAGATAAGCACTTGTGTGTGTTTCTATGTGGGAGAGAGACAATGATTTGGGTTACAAATAAAATCTGTGGAGTAACATCTTGTTTCCATAATCCCAAGCGTTGGCCTGATGGTGAAGGCCAAGGATCTAAGAATTTGATCACTCCTAGGTCTTTGGTTCGAAATTCCATGTGCTATCAATTTCTTCGCAGCCAGTCCATATGGACTTTGACCGGGCTTTAATTGGGCTCCTGTAGTGGATGTTTGGATCAGTTCCTAATTAATCCAGGTGTGCAAAACTGGCTGGATTTCTCAAAGAACATATGGTTCCATCATCATTCCTATAAAAACGTTCAATACACAACCACAGCTAATATCTCGCTACAAGTACTCCTGGGATATTGATGCTACCCAATTATATAGGCTCACCATTAGTCCGATGAATCGAACACGAACCCAATTTTCTTTGGATGGTGAAAAAGGGGTAAGTCCAATCAAAACATTTCATTTTTGTACTTTTCTCTCCAATTCTCATCAAAGTACTCGATCCAAATGAATGATTTGGCTAGAAACCATACCCTTTTCTTTTCTTTTCTTTTCTCACCAAATCTCTCCATCCAGAGGGGTAAAGGACAACCCAAGACTACAAACCCTAGACCTGAAATTGAGCATGGAGAGAGAGAGAGAGAGAGAGAGAGAGAGAGAGTACCCCTGTGATCTTGACAAGTTGGCCATCACGAGCGAGACGGAGGTCAGAGTCGGGAAAGGAATGGAGGTAGAGGAGGACGGCACCGTTTCGTCTCCAGTTGAGAGTGTTCCAGACAAGAAATGCTGCGATGAGGGCGGAAAGAGAGAGGAGAGAGAGGAAGAAGGCGGCGTTGTGGACCACCACAAGGATGAATATGGACACTCCGAGGCCTACCAGGAGGAGAGATAATAGCACGTAGATTGCTACTCTTGGGATTGGTTTGCAGTTCCAACAATCGCCGTCCTGATCCTGGACTATCGCCGCATTTGACAAGTCGTTCATCTCTCTCTCTCTCTCTCTCTCTCTCTCTCTCTCTCTCTCCTTCCTCCGCACAGAGAGGGAGAGCGGTCCGTTTTTGCACCGGGATCAGAGCCGAATACTCGTGTTTTTTTTAGGAGAAGAGAGATGAGAGTACAATAATACAGTACTACATCCGTTCCAAAATATTCCAAAATATTCTCATTTTTTTAATCAAAAAATTGAAGTTCTTCCGTGTATCAATTTTTTGAATTTTTTTCCACTACGAAAATTTTTTCCATTTTTCACACCAAATTCAATACGAAAAGTTTTGCCATTTCTCACACCAAAATCAATGAGAAAAATGATACATGGAAATACTTCATTTTTTTTATTTGAAAAATAGCAAGAGAGAAAAAGTGAAACTATTATTTAGGAACGGATGGAATAGTAAACAGGAAAGGAGTTATTTTAGAAGATGAGTTTTCATGCTCCTCTTTCTTCTAGAGGGACATGGCTCCATTTGTTTAATTGTAAAATAATTTTTTGTAAAACATTTTATTTATTTTTTGGGTGTTTGGTTGTACAAGCTATGAATAAAACATTTTTCTTATAAAATTTTTTCCATCAACAGAAGAAAAATGACTTACCATTGAAAGTCCCGTAAGTTATTTTCCAAAACCGTCTCTCGTCCCATAACCATCGAATTCTATCCATCTCATGTTGAATTTCGGCTTGATATCGGGTCTCTAGAAAATTCGTCCGGACGGAATTCAAAGCGGGTCCGGATGAGATTCACGGATTGGGTTTTTGGTTTTCTCTGGAAGCACCGTCTAGACGAGATTCAAGTAAGAGTTGGGTATGCGAAAACGAGGAAGGCTTTGGCTTTTAGGGTTTTTTAGAGGTTTCCATACCCAATTAGGTTTCCCCTTCTTCTTCTTTTTTAACAGCAAGAGGGTTTCCTTTTGGTAGACAAAGTTTTGACAAGATGTGCCGGAGAAGGTTTTTTGCTTTACAGATATGGAACTTCATGTTTTCAAATTGTTTCTATCATTTAATATATCATAGGTTTCATAATTTTGAAACTTTCGTATAATAAAACTAATTGAAATTTATCAAATAAAATTCATATATTACAATTTTTTTAAGAGTGGAATAGTAAAAGTGGACAAATAAATACGGACAAAGGTAGTACAAACATTTGTAATTTCTCTAACACCGAATTTTGTCTTTGGATTCTAAAAGTAAAGTTTACAACTAAAAACAAAGAAAATGCTTCCCATCAAAAGGTTTGACAGCTGTGGGATTTGAACCCACGCCCTTTCGGACCAGAGCCTAAATCTGGCGCCTTAGACCACTCGGCCAAACTGTCACATGACGAAGATGTCCAATTATATTTAACTTAGCGTTATTTTCATTTCCTTCCATGATTCCCTCCGCCATACTAGTATTGGCCGGGTACTCTCTGTTAGGCAAAAGCAATGAGTAATTTGGTTGATGTTCTTCGTTCACCCTCTGTTAGGATTAGGCATTTGGCGTTTGCAAAAATTAATAGGACGAACAACCCAAAATCAATCTGTCAGGTAGACTGCTTCAATTTTATTGCTGATGAAAAGCATACGTGGACATTCGTCATTCTTTTCAACTCTATTGGACCGTTTTTCCATCGTCTCTTCTAAAATCAATTGGTGTTAGGAACGATTTCAATTAAGTCTTCCATAGCATTCGACATCGTACCCGCAAGTCTGTTATTAGCAGTGACGGCTTCAGGAATTTTAGGAAGGGTGTTCAGATATCTCTACTACTTCTCGAAACCATGACTATATATAAAAGAAAATACATATCTATTAACATCAACAATAATGCCACCCACAAAGCCTCGAAAGTTTCGGGGCCTGAAACGAACTTTTTAAATGGGCATCCTAAAAAAAATTTCATGCAAAAGTTCATAACACATAGTATACAAAATATTAAAATTGCTTTCGACGAGTTTTCATATTTTGAAACCGTCGCATAATAACCCCATTATCAAGTAACCCAACAATCATTTATCCATCTCCTTTTTGTTCTCTTTTGGAGTAAATTTTAAATTTTTTTCTTTTTCTTCTCTTTTCTTCTTTGATTTTCTTGTGGGCTAATTGGGTTGTTTATACTTGGATTGATTTGTGAGCTCATTTTTTTGAGTTAGATGTTCAAATATTTTGGGGTTAGGTGTTCAAACATTTTTGGATAGGGTGTTCAAACATTTATTGGTTGGGTATTCAACAAGACTACACAACAATAAAACTGAAAATATCACATGTATTTTTTCTTTAAAAAAAATTTCTCTTGGGTGTTCAACTGACCACCCAGCTCTCTATGTGGAGCCGCCACTGGTTTTTAGAGCGGTCACAGAGAGTGACACTGTGTAACCAAATACATGGGGGCACTCCAGGCCCAACAAACTCCTTTGGCTTGCAAAACCGTATCTATGCATTCCATCGTTCTTACATTCAAGTGCATTACCAGGAATCAAATTAGACATGCAAATTTATTTTTTTTATAACTCAAGTATTCGGCCCAATTTACAATTTCTGATAGCAACAACCCAATTAAAGTCAGATAAGTTTGTTTATGAACTCTTACCATAAGAGTTGATACGTACACGAAACCTCTTAAAAAAATTAAGACTCAGGTTTTGACTAAGAGAACCCATTGGAGTTACCCAGTTAAACTATTGGCCTTTTGTTGAATTTAGGGTTACATTGAAAATAAGCTTTTATTTTCCAAAGCAGGGGAGCCAGGGGAGGTAATTAATTGGGAGATTCAATCAGAACTTTCGCAAGATAAAGTAGGGGTGTCTCTTTATTCTGAATTTTGTTCGTTTACCTTGCATTCGTTGCGCAATACAAAACTATAACCAGGGCCGGCCCTGAGCTAAGCCGAGTAAGCCGGCTGTCTTAAGCCCCAGATAGGTACACTCAGGTACATAATATATATTTAATCTATCACATATACAATCAATGAGCTAGCTAGCCTAGTTGAAAATTTTAGTTGCTCTATCCAATAGGTACATGGTTCAATTCCTAACCCTCTTTTTTCCTTCTCCGTAACAATTTTTTTTTTCCCTCTCACAAACTCACAATTCCAAAGGGATATTATTTTGATTGGTGCAAAACTTATTATGTCAAAAAAACTAGTTTTATTCGAAACAACGAAACGAATCGCGGGAAAAATATATATATGGGACCAAGTAACTATATTATTTTGAGGTTAGTTTTATTTTTATTTTTTTTTAAAAGAATACATAGGGCCCAAATTTACAAATTCGTCTTAAGCCACGAGAATCTCAGGGCCGGCCCTGACTATAACACCCGGCAAAGAAGTTTATGAAAGCCGCTTGTATGTTAGGTACACATTTTGTTCATAAAATAGTAGTATGTGCTTGAAGAAGAGACTTAGGAAATGTGATCTTCAATCTTTGTTTTCATGGTACCATGAAATGGTTGTCTAAAACTTGTCTTTCATTTGATTTGATTAGGAAATTTTAGTACATGAATAAGGTGTAGTGGTACTGGTACTTGCCATTGTGTTCATTAGTTTGTATCTCTACGATATGGGTTTTTCGGTTAATCATGTAAGTCTGGATTCTCATGGTTTAGCATGAATTGGGGTTTAAAAAAAGATAATGTTTGCACGGATTCTTCAACAATTAAATAGAGGTAAAAAATTTGCCACAAAATTTGTATATCCCTTTTAGTTCACCTGTGACCGCCTGGAGAAAAATGTAGGCTATATTTCGGCGGCAATGCTTATGATAGATTGATTTATATTCTACATGATCATCACCAGGAAATGCAGGCTAGTTTGAGAATCCACAATGTATTGTAAACAATGATGAAAGAAGGCAGGATAGTGAAAAGTGAAAACTGAGTGATCTAGTTAAGGTTATTGTTGGAGAGACCGAGAGGGTAGATGTTGGAATTTGGGCCGGGTCCGGGACCAAATCGGGTCGCCCATGTGGGCATGACCCGGTGACCCATTTATTATAGAGTCATATCCTATCTTGGAGATAAGATAGAAGAAGTTGAAGTGATCTTATTCTCTTAAGATTATAGGACTTCTAAAGCATCTAGGATGCTCACTCTATATATTTTCCTGCAGTATATTCATAATGTAGATTCACACAATATTATCAGTTATAGAGTTCTATGAAACTCTCACCCTAGTTTTCTCTCTCTGCCATTAAAGAGCGATTCGAAGCTTTTGCACCGTGGAATAGAGGGTGATACTCAAACCTCGTAGTATCACTCTATCGCAGGAGATTGTTGGTATTATAGTACATGTCAGAGTATGTAATCCATCCACCAAAAGATTCGGTTCGGTAAAAGTTCGTTAAAGGTAACCCGAACCACCCGTTTCCGCATTTCATCATTAAACTTTAACATTGGTATCAGAGTTGTATTGGATGTTTTCGTGCTCTTTTGTACTTGAATAGCCATATGTATCCTGATTTAGAGATACATGTTGACTGATTTTCGTGCATGTTTTGTATGGGTTCGAAAAAAGTGATTTTTTGAAACATCTCGGAATCGCTTCAAAATTTTACACAACGTAGCCCATAACATGTAGATAAAATCTGGAAAGTTTCGTGTTGATCAGATCAACTATTTGTGAGAAAAATGAAACCCTAGTTGTTTTTTCCGAAACTTTGAATGAACGGCGTTTTCACTACATTCAGTTCCAGTATGCGAGCTTTATATGTATGCGTAGATAATTTCAATACCTTCGCAACGATATATAATACACTTGATTTGAAGTTAGGGTTTGGAAGTTATGGAAAACCCTAGTTTGGGGTCGTTTTTGTGAAAATCCTAATTTTTGGGGAAGATGAACAGTATCCGAGGGACCTGTTTGGCAGCACGAAATTCAAAAACTGCGTTTTTTTATGCTTTCCGACTCTACAAACTCCGATTTTGGTGTGGTTTAATTCATTGGACTCGAAATTCAATTTCTTATGTTTCTGAAATTTTCTGGATTTTTCAGTAGTAATTTGTATTTTTTTAATTTTTAATACAAAATGAGGAGATTGGAGGATGGTTTTTGGACGCATTCGAGGTCCAATGAGATCTAAATTTTTTGTGTAACCTCCTGGATATATTACCTATTTAATGGTATAGTTGGTACAACTTTTCAGTACTTGCTCATTTTTTTTGCAATTTTGGCTTGTTATTTATTCTTTGAGAATTAGAATAAATCTTGAAAATTGATAATAATTGCATGTGAGCTACTGAAAATTCATATATATTAAAAAAAAAATTTATTTCATGCATATTATATGCCATATCTAGTGGGAGGTTGTTTGGTGGAGAAAAATATTCATATATTTTTTCCCGAAAACTAAAATTTTGCGCATGAATTAAATTAAATTTAATAATATAATACTTAGAGGCGCAAGAGATGATTATAAGCTTAGCGAGTTTTCGATCTTGCGACATGTATGTTATTGTTATTATTTAATTTAGATTTTTCGCGGCAAAGTAGTTCTGTTGTGTTATTAATAATCACATGCGCATTTTTTTTATATGAGTTAAAATGGAAGCTAAGTATATAGTAACAGATTTGAACAAAGTTGAGAAATTGGGAAGCGACACTTATAATATTTGGCGCTGTGAGATCTAGTTTCTCTCCAATGAGCTTGAGGTCTTGGAGACCCTCAACCATGAAATGGTTGAGCAAGCGTAATCTGACTCACCACAGTATCTTTGTGATCTTGAGGTTTATAAAACGTGGTACAAGAAAGATCAGTGTGCGCGAATTAATATGTTACGCAGCATGCATAACGATTTGATATGTGAGTTTGAGTGCTACGTGACTGCTCATAAGCTGAGGATAGCTATCAAACAGAAATATGACATCAACTTCTTGACTAAGATGGTCCCAGACTGAGATGTGACGATGAACTGAAATGTGAGGCAATAAATGCTAAGCGCCAAGAGGCTGCTGAGCAAGATGGTTTGTGCATCATAGCTGAAACTAGCCCTTGCAAGTCTAGGTATTAGCAGAGGAAGGCTATATGCGCCCTCAGGAGAGGAGCTGCTATAACCCTTGACCCGAATGGCACTCACTGGTTCTTTTAAGTGCAAGAGAGACAAGAAGTAGAGTGGCTTGAAAAACATGACTAAAATGAGGTGCTTTAACTATGACAAGTTGGGACGCTTTGCTCGTGAGTGCACTGAGCCTAAGAAGGTACTCCCTATTTTATTTCTCGTGTTGATTGTTTTGTTACTAGTTAAGGTTTAGTTGCTCATTCTCCTCATTTGTAAGTAGTAGACTCAAGAGCAACTTACCACTCAACGAGAAACAAAGATGGGTTCATGGAGTATTGCCGAATTCTAGGTGGTAACTAAAGGATTTTCATGGAGAAAGAGTCTAGTATGTAGATGTTAGGCATTGGCAAGCTAGACTTGCGACATGGGCGCATCCTGCTTCTTCGTGATTTACTTTATGCTTCACAAATTTTGCGAAACTTGTTATTAGTTACTAGCATGATGGTCTAGGTTTTTCAATTTCTGTTGAAGAGTAGCTTAGTGAGTATTGATAAGGGTATTATTTGTTATGGTTTTGGATAGTTTTATGACACTAGATGTTATTAAATCCAGTTTAATAATAATTCTAGTGATTCTATTTGCTATAATACATCTTTTGGTGATATTGATTCTGTTGGATGGCATTTTGGATAAGGTCACATAGGGCAAGAGGGGGATTTTTGGGTCTACCTGCCCATTGGTGACCATTGCCTTACAGGAAAAGCATTTAGAAAACCATTCAAAAAATCCATAAGGGCGTCTACTCTAGTGCAAACTTATCTGTTCAATACATTTGTGACTCAGTGAATGTAAGCGGAAGGTATGGTGTATCCAATTTTATCACATTTATAGATGACTTCACGCGCTATGGTCATGTCTATTTGTTTTCTCCCAAGTCAGAAGCATTGGATTGCTTTAGACGCTATTTTTATGAGGTTGAGAATCAATTAAACAAGAGCATTAAGGCTCCTAGACTTGACCGTGGCTGCGAGTATCTACATGAGTAATATAAGGCACTCAGTGAGGAAAAGTGGATAGTTAGGCAATTAACGATTCCTGGCACTCTGCAACAAAATGGTGTGGCGGAAATAAGGAATTGTAAGTTGCTAGACATGGTTGGGTTGATGATGGCGCAAGCTAATCTTCCAATTTCTAATTTGGGAGATGCATTGTTAACTGCGGCCTACGTTCCTAACTGCATGCCTTCCAAATCATTATCTTCCACCCCCCATATGAGTAATGGACCGGCAGAAAACCTGGTTGGGTAATTTGTGGCCAGGGGGGTTGGTTTCTTAAACACAAAGTACTTCTCATAAGTACGGGAAAAATAGGCCTTAAAGGCAAGAAGTGCATTTTTTAGCACTCTAAGAGCTATGTGTTTTGGTGAGTAACCCAATGGAAGTGTGATTTTTTTTTATCACTATATGGAAGTGTGATTGAAATTGAGTTACGACATGTGGATTTTCCTTTGAGGAAGATTTCCCTAGCAGAGGAGAGGTTAGTAGAGATGTAGAGCTCTACGAGATGGAGGATCCAATGTTGGGCGCACCGAGTCGTCCAGTCGAGAATGGGAAAGAAATTCTCCTATCTCCTAGGGATAGTGGGAGCGACTTGCTTAATCATGGATTAGATCTATTAGATACGGATTCTCAAGATCCTCTGATGTGTTGAAGCAAACATGGAACAATCTCTCATCGTCATTTTGGGATTGAGGGAGAGACTTTTATGATTGCTCCGAAAGATGCAAAAGAGCCCAAAACAGTGGGAGTAGCTCTTTCATCTCCTACTAGTAAGAAATTGATAACTTAATGCAAGAAGAGTTGGAGTGTTTAAAAAGATAAACCATGTCTGGGACTTGGTTGATCTTTCGCCTCGGCGCACGACCATTGAGAACAAATAGGTTCTTAAGATCAAACGTGAGGCAAATGGTTCTATATTGAGCAATAAGTTCCGTCTAATAGCAAAGGGTTACACCCAATTTCCGGTGTAAAGTCTGAGGAAATTTACTTCCTAGTGGTGAGATTTGCCTCCTTTCGCTTTATTGTAGCCTTAAAAATATTCTAGGACATTAAAATGACATTTCTCAATGGAGAACTGGATGAGGAGATCTGTTTGGATCAACATAGAGTGTTTTGAGGCAAATGGCCAGGAGCGCAAAGTTTGCATACTCCAACGGTCTATCTATGCCTAAAACAACCATCCAGGCAATAGTGTATGAGATTCCATCGAGCCATTATCACTAATGGGTTTACGATGATCAATGAAGACCACTGCGTGTATTTGAATAGTCCATGAATAATTTTTTAATAATGTCATTGCATGTGGATGACATTCAGCTGGCCGGAAATTACAAGAACATGGTTGTCGCCACAAAGTTATGGTTATCCTCCATTTTTTGAAATGAAGGATATGGGTAAAGCAAGCTATGTGCTCGGAGTTAAGCTCTTAAAAGATCATTCCAGGAGATTCTTGGTTTGTCTTCTCAGACTTACATTAAGAATATTTTTAGAACGATTCTGGTAGCAAAGCTGCAAAATCCATTGGCACTCCTATTGCTAGAGACAAGAATAGAAGACTTAATATCGAACCTAATACTCCTTAAGAGTTGAAATAGATGGCCTGCATACCCTATTCAATGTTGTTGACAGCTTGAAATATGCAATGATGTGCATATATTGTTACATATGTTTATATTAGACATAACTCATCAAAAGAATTGTTGCGCAGCAGGAAGTGATTAAGTAACACATCTCTATGAGTCGCATAGTTGTATGCCCATTGTGCAAGCCCTTTGCTAGCGAGGCTTGAGTGACACATGTTAGGGCTTCTAGACTGCATAGATGGAGTTAGATGTGTTTCTTTAAGATATATGGGATTTTTATGCCATTTGTGCATTTAATATTTGAATATTGTTGTTGCAAAATGTGCAATTGTTTATGTATAACACACACAGAATTAAAGATTGATGTCAACAGGTTAGATTGGCTCACTCACACGAGCAATCGCCTTCGGCGCTTGAGATAGCTAGCGAAGATGAGACAGATGGGTAATAAAATATACAGGTTAGGCCTGTGATATAGTCTGATAAGAGGAATCAGATATACCCACCAAAGGTCGCCTTGGTTGAAGCCAAGATGAGGTCTATTTTTTGGGACCGATCACTAGTAGTTCCCGCTATCGTGAGTTTTACCTGTTTTTTGTTAGCTAGATGTGAGGACTCGTATGGCGCCGTGATGGCAGGCTAGAGAACTCAGGTTGGGCGCTAGGTAGCGACCAGACTAAGGTCTGTATGGTGTTTTGGGAGTATGACATCGCTTTGTGAAAAAGTAACTCCACCGTAGCATGTATTCATACTACATGTGCTATGCGATCATTTGTGTTAGAGGTGAGTGAATGAATCCTTGCTTCCTCATCTTGTGAGTCTAAGCAGTCATTAGATAAAAGGCTGTAAATATATAGAATGTGCTCTTCGATTTTTTACTATGTCATGAAGTAGAGATTTTGTGTTGCTACTCTAGCTTGACTACCTAAGACCACGAAATGTGAGGGTCCCATGGAGCATGACTGGGAAAGCAGCAAAGTTAAAACCAAGTGACATGAGGGCAAAAAGAGGATCATTTAGTAGTACACCCTGCTATATATTCACTGTCGACAACTCAGATCGCTCTGTTGGAATGCGAATTGGGTGTGAATATAGAATGCATGATTTGGGGGGTCAAGCATGCTTTTGGAAGGATTAAATATGCTTGGTCCGGTGTAACTAAATGGATTCAGGGTACATGAGACACTCTATTTTGGGTTGATGTCTCTATGCTGGCTCTTACAGAGTTTCTAGTGTAGAGCTCCCACTTGCAGGTGCTCCAGCGATCGCACGGTTCATTAGCGCGTATGAGTTTGTTCTTAGTTGGGCAGATGGAAGAGAGACTGATGAAACTTGTCATGCCCATGCATGGACGAGTGGGAGATGTTGGAATTTGGCCGGGTCCGGGACCAAATCGGGTCGCCCATGTGAGCATGACCCGATGACCCATTTATTATAGAGTCATATCCTATCTTGGAGATAAGATAGAAGAAGTTGAATTGATCCTATTCTCTTAGGATTATAGGACTTCTAAAGCATCTAGGATGCTCACTCTATATATTTTCCTGCAGCATATTCATAATGAAGATGCACACAATATTATCAGTTATAGAGTTCTATGAAACTCTCACCCTAGTTTTCTCTCTCTGCTATTAAAGAGCGATTCAAAGCTTTTGCACCGTGGAATAGAGGGTGATACTCTAACCTCGTAGTATCACTCTATAGCAGGAGATTGTTGCTATTCTAGTACGTGCCAGAGTATGTAATCCATCCACCAAAAGATCCGGTTCGGTAAAAGTTCGCTAAAGGTAACCCGAACCACCCGTTTCCGCATTCCCTGTTAAAGTTTAACAGTAGAGAACCACATTGAATTCCTAGGAAGTTTTCTGTGACTCCAAAACTAGGACAAACGAAGATGGCTGGAGTAAGTATAATTTCATCACTGACTCCAAACTATTATGTTTTCATTATTATGCATACTTCCTAGGTTTTTCAGATTGTCTGCATATTTGTCCCTAACTAAATGATATATGTGCTGATTCAAACAATGTGGAACAATTTATGTCAGCCTAAGGAGATAGTGGTTGAGTGTGACATGAAAAGACTGAATCTGATCTATTGAAAGGACTGACTGGGTTTGGGAAATACTCCGATATATTTTTGCAAAGAGATCAATCAGGTCTTGTAGAATAAAGAGTGTTCAGTTGACTCGTTTTGATAATACCAAGCAAACAGAGTTTGAAGAATAGATTTTGGAAATTTTTGGTGGGGAAAATTGGTTGAAACAAGGGAGAGCTAAACTTAGAAATATTGTATGAGTCAATTTGGCTTACGGACCTTATATTGTTGCTCACTTGATACATCTGAGTCATAAGCGATTTGAGAGTGTCATACAAGATAGCCATGTTTTGAACATCCGGAATCAATGTACCTCAGTATGTCGTTGCACTTAAAATACACGACGAACCTTTTTTGCAGATTTGATGCATTGTTCTTCTCTATGTTTCTTCACTGAGCAAATTGAAAAGCTTTTTGTTCCAAAATATGTCCGCAAGGAACATCCAATTCGTTAATGCCAACGAGCAAGGGGAATTGAAATTGCAAATTTGCAACCTACCTATAAGATGGGATGATGGGAAAATGCTCCAAGAATGAATTAGCACTCTTAGGAGCCGTAGATCTTACCATGGATATCAACTTTGACAAGCTTCCTTCTGGTTTTTCCAGATTCTCTAAATTTAAACACCAAATCACTACAAAGCCAAAGGTATGGTGGTAAGCACCGGGAACATTGGATCTGCTGGTGATTCATAATTTTCTCCGCTTAAAAAAAGACGGTACCGTTTGATTTTGACTCCATAGGTAGGTACCAGATACATCTTAAAGTTAGACTGCATATTATTTGTTTACAGGTGTATATGTTATCTTCTTTATCGTTGGCCCCCTCTCAAAGAGTCAAAGTTTCCAGGATGAGTAGACACCACCATTTTCGCGACTATGCATTTCTCATTGGAGATATTGCCTGTCCCGAAAATCTCAGCTTGGTACTTCTATAGCAAATTCAAAATCCGAAGTTCCTTGAATTTTTACCAGTTAACTTTCGCAATCATGTTGTTTTCCCTCTTTCTTTTTTCTCTTATTGCTTTTTCGTTATCATCGATCTTTCTTAGTGAACAATAGTGTGCTAGTGTGCATCAAAATGAAAGAAAGAGAACAACTTGAAGTTTTTACACCAAAAAGCAAGGTCTCCAAATTGTCTGCTGAGCTCAACAATGGCAACTTTTGCTGTAGGATCAAGAAGATCGATTGAAGCGTTCTGTTTTGGCTGTCATTGAAGTTAACTACAGCTACATTCACTGCCAATGTGGTAAGCTATTTCATCCTCTCCACTCCCTAAAAAACAGATGGAAAATTATTCCTGTACATTTCCTCCATACCCCTGAATGTCTAACTAATTTATTTCAAGACCAAAAGTCCCACCACTGATTATTGCTACCAGATTCATCAAGTAGGCCACCCTCAGAGTCAAGACTTTCCCAATTTTCTGAACTATCTGCTGGTTCCACCATGCTCAGAAGCTCAGGTTCTTTATCCAGCCCAAAGTAGTCTGCCCTTATGCTGCTATCATCATCTGAAAATACATGTATCCCCTCTTCTGCTCTTTCCATTGGAAACCTGGGTTTCGCTTCAAATTCGCTGTTAATGTCTTCTCCTCTATCCAATTGGTCACCGCTGCTATTCTCTGCCACGTCTTGCCCCCCGAAATCCTTGCTTTCCTCCCGCGACTTCTGCATCAGATCATTCAGCTTCTGCAGCTGTTAAAAAAAAAAAAACAGAGAAGATTGATTAACTTCTCAATGAAGAGCCCATTTGTGTAACCAGAAAAAGCTAACACCAAGCGAATTGCAATTTAGAAAGCACTTTTCGAAACATGGTAGACAATTAACAATAGCGAAAAATTACATTTTTTCCAATTTGAATTAGCAATACAGAGCGATTTCCAAGATTTTTCCAATTGGTATCCTTAACATTTTATTTTACCGGTATGGATGGGAAATGGTTGAAGAGAAAAGTATTACTAGTACCTGTAATAGTAAGGCCTGCTTCTCTTTCTTCAAGACTTCAAATTTAGAAGCGAGGGCATTATAATTGGCTCGAAGGACACAGTAATCGCTCTCGAGCTGCTTGGACTTCCATCGAGCCCTCTTGTTCTGGAACCATATCGCGACCTGACGTGGGTGCAGTCCAAGCTCCCTGGCAACCTGCAGCTTCTTCTGGGGTTCGAGCTTCGTCTCTGACTCGAACGTCACCTCCAGCGACCTTATCTGTTCGTCGCTGAACCGCCTCTTGTTTTTGCTCTCCCTCTTTTTAGACGGACACGCCGCAGAGTGAGTGTACTCATCTTCTTCTTCGAAAATCATATTTGTGGTTGTCTCCCTCACAGCTGCCCACCAGAACTATGTATCGTAAGCCTAGATTAATGGGTTTTTTTTTTTTTGGTCTAATTTCCCACGAGTTTGGAGGCCGGGAAAGGAGGGGAATGTCGTGGGAAATTGGAGTCAAGAGTGTACTGGGTTTTGGTGTGGTTGGGGGGATTCTCAGATCCTTTTATATCCCTATGGATCCCGATGTCCTGTACTGCTTGTCCACCGGTTGTATCAACTAAAAAATGGTGGATTTTATCATGGTTGTATAGGTGAATAATACAGATCCAGGGAGTCTGTAGTGAACTTGCTCACTATAGCAATCCTTACTGATGATCTCGGTAATCAATGATGCAGTTCACCTAAACATTCTTACCGGTAAAAGTATACAAATAAATTGAAACTATTAATCGCCGAAATGGACGGCTTGGATGCTCACTACATACATGTAGTGAGCGAGGCACCCGGGTCCCATTGGTTTTGGTTAGCCTCCATAACCACCCTTTTTTACCGGTAAATATAATAGTTATTATAACTCGACAAGAGTACATTGAGAAAAAAAGGAAAAATACCCGCATCATATTGTTGATGATATATATGTGGCAAAATTATAGGACTAGATAACCACCTTTACATCTCTTAATTGACAAAATCAATGGGGCGAGTATTATGGAAGAAAGGAAATTATTTTTAGTGGAATTGGATCCGCTGTCCCGAACTCCATGTCCCGTCCATCCGAGCCGTCCATCCGTGCAATCAACGGCTTGGATTCCATCTCACCCCAAAGATATCTAAGCCAAACATGTTCATCTACAAATCTGAGCCGTCAATTGCTCGGATGGACGGGACACGGAGTTAGGACAGGGTTTTCGGGACAACAGATCCGCAACCGAGAGTTGCCTACAAAGTTTTTCTTTGGTGGTTAATTTCTTTTTCATGTGGAGTCATTTCTCGATTGTTGTTTATTGGGTTCATAACGTTAGGTGTTTTGTTCTCCAGACTGGCTATAACCTGATGTTTCACCCTTTTGAACTTCAAAAAACAACATAGAAACAATATTATGGATTAAACATTTAATACTTCATAAGTGAAAATAATAATTTTGTTTATTGGGCATGAATTTATAGCTCCTATGACGATGAAGGTATTAATACGTGTTTGACTTGTTTATGGAGGAGAATTTGACCAACTAAGTAACGTGTTGGAGATCTTAAACGGTACTTAAAATCTCTCCTCTTTTGAATGACTTGCTCGATCTAGATGGTTTTTTTTTTTAATCAAAGTTTTGGATATTATTAGAGTGTTAAGATTTGAGCAATGTCGTTTGGAGATTCTCTGCGTTTACTCTAGCTAGCTAAAATAAACCACTTGGTTTACTTTTTGTCTTTATTAAAAAAAATTCGTCTTTGTTAATTTTGCGTTGATTTTTTGTGGATTATTGATTTATCTTGACGAGAGAAATCTAAAAATTATAAAATTATTAACCAAACTAAAAATTGTGAATAAAGACAAAAATAATCCAATAAACTACAAAAATTTTGATTATTTTTGGCTTTAGTAACTTTTTGAATCTCATTGAGACGAACCAATAATCTACATAAAATCGACGCAAAATTAACAAATGTGAAAAAAAATTGAATAAGAACCCAAAACTCCCAGTAAATGTGGGAATTTGTGAACGGCTTGAGCTTCGAGTTCAACTCGACTGCCGATTGCATTCCCTGGTAGCCGATCATGTGATTTACTGCTTAAGTGGCTTGTTTATGCAAGTTATATGTGGAATGGGATGGCGTCCTAGTAATGTGGGGTATTGTTTAATGTGGAAAATTTTACTTTGCCCCTTTAATTTGTTCTCTTTCTCTCACTTTGCATCCCCAAACTAAAAAATCTCACTTTAACTCTAAAAGTCATTCAATCTCCCACCATCTGCAATGACCATCAAAAGTGTTGCTATGCCCGATCCGTAATCGATAGGGACCTGATTAAAAATAGAAGAGCAAATAGGTCGTTTTGTTTTGAGGAACAAAGGGGAGAACAAACATGGGCCACCATATGGGTAGCAGGAAAAGATTACAGAATGAAGGGAAGAGAGAAGAAGCATAAGCAAAGGTATGAACTGAGAAGAAGCACATCGTGGAATGAATAAGCGTTACCCCAAAAGTTGATGGATTGATTTTTAAGAGGAGGGGTGTGATTTAATCAATCATAACTTAACACAGAATATAATTCAATTAATTCCAACTTTAGCCACAACAGCTCAATTCATATGAAAAGGAAAAGTTAGTGGACGTGGCCTAGTAAGAGATCTTGTTTTTACCCAAATCTCATACTCCTTGACCATTCAAGGGTTAGACTCGAAAGAAAGGTTTTTATATAGGAAATTGCAGGACATTTGTGGGATATGAGTGGAAGCTAGTTGATTTACTCTTCTTTTGTGGATAATTATGATGATATTTGAATTAAAGGCATTGATGTCAATGTCATTTTCTTTGGGAATTGGATGATTTTATATAGAATAAATTTCACATTGTTTAGGAACTTAGGAATTTTATGAATACATTTGTTTGGGTTTGTTTTTCATCATCTCTAAAGTTGAAAAGGGCAAAATGGAAACATATGTTTTCCGTTGGTGCTAATTAGGTAATTACCATAATCAATTGAAGACAATTTTCTGGTGGTGGGAGATTGGAAACAATTGTTGAGTTTTAGGATTATTATATACCTTAAAAACGTTCAGGGAGGGGCGTGTCAAGATCATGATGTGATCTGACCTAAGTAGGGCCTGATTCTGACTTCTATCCAAGGGATTGCCTTACAACCCATGGAAAGACCATAAAAATTGATCTGGATATGCCTTGTACGATGAGGACTTCAAATTTAGTGAATAGCAAAATGAAAACTGAAAGCAAACGTCACTTTATTTCTGTGAATAAAGTGACAACGTCGTGAATACGAAAAGACAAATAAAGAAAAAGCTAACTCCTTCCGAGATTAGAAGCTTGAGAAATAGAACAAGTTAAAGAACTTGAACTTCATGAACGCGAAAAGATAAAGACAATTGACTGGAATTTGAATTGTGAGGTGCGAAATCTTTGGCCTGCCTTATTTCCCCTCTTTTATAGTAGTTTGTTTCCCTTGAAATCCACAGAACAAGCTCTATAAGCAAACCACGATCTAACTCTTGCTTGAAGCGTTCCCACTTATTCGATACTTCCCAATATGTACACTGTTGATTCTAAACAAGAAATCCTGATTGCTGCCATGTGTCTCTTTTGAACTGGTCAATTAGTACAAGACTCCCTTTTTCTAAAGTCCACCTTCCCACCAAGATCGTGTTACCAAAAAACACGGCGTGAGTTGCATCTTTAGTGCATAACCGCTTCAATTTCAATTCAAATAAGGATATTCCTTTGGCATTCAACAGAAAAGAGTGCAAACTCAACTTTAATGCCCCTTTTAACCTTCTCCGAAAAATCAAGGAGTTGTTACCTATCTTTTAGGGACAATCAAAATTGATGTCTTCATGGTCAACCATGATTCCAAGCCTTGATTAAAGTATCAAACCATGGTTTGCCACTTATAAACCCTGAAACACACTTGTATTTCATGGATTTATTTGCCACGTGGCATCCTTATAAGGGTTTTGACAATTTCGCCAAAAATAGTTACAAACAATTTAAAGTGAGGAAACATTTTATTTGGGGTGCAAAATGGGAAAAGGAGTACATTAAGGGGGCAAAGTGAAATTGATTGTATTTTATGCTATTTTATGCTTCCATGTGTGATAACGTTATTTTGTCAGAGTCATGGTCGTCACTGTCTTCATCGACCAAGCTTTGTCCTTCTCATCATTGGGTGTCGGCTGCGTGAATCACGTTCAACCACAAATTTGTGATGGCTATTATACTCGAAATCGATTTTCGCTGGAATAATATTGTTAGGGTTGAAAAAGTATATTGAAATATGTGAAAAATATATAAAAATATGTAAAAGTGTATTAAAAAGTGTATAGAAGTGTGTTTTTTTGTTTGTTTATGGGCTTATTGTATGTCCATTGAACACACGTTAGCAAAGCCTATAATATTTTTATGCATAGCATTTGTTTTATGGAACACTCTAATCAATCCACTGGACTGTCGTCAAGATTTAAAAAGTATACTGAAATATATGAAAAAAGTATTGAGTATGTGTGAAAGTGTATTAAATAGTGAAAAAAGTACACTGAAATTTATAATTTTTTTTGTCTCTTCTTATCTTATTGTCAATCCTGTAATTTAAAAGTGGAAGGATTTTTTGTTTTATATTATTGCGATTAAACTAATGTACGATACGAAGCAAGGCCGGCCCTGGGTATAAGCAGGGTCGACACTAAACTAAGGAGAGCAAGGTGGCCAACTTAAGCCCCTAAATGTTGGCCAAAAATTAGGGCATTGATAGGAACACCCCAGTATGTTATATATATATAGAATATAGAATAATGATCTATTGAGGATTCCCTTAGGATAAGGGAGTGCGGACCTCACCATTCCGGATCAAATTTTGACGATATATAGCGTTTTTAACAAAAACTGTGTGGATCAAGCCCTTCCGGGTATTTTTTTTTGAAGATTTTCCGCGTGGACCTTGGAAAATGCATTTTAAAAACATTGAGCGGTTCGGATCGTCAAAATTTGATCCGGAAAGTCGAAAAATGGCTTGGTCCGCATATATATATATATATATATTTAATATATCACTTATACAATTAATGAGCTAGCTATCCTAAGAAAAAAAGTTTAGTTTCTCTATCCAATAGGTATACAATTCAATTCATGTAGCCTCTGTTTTCCTTCTCCATAAGAAATAATTTTTTCTCTCACAAACTCACAGTTTGAAAGGGATATTTTTTTATTGGTGCAAAAAATAATATGACCAAAAACTAGTTTATTTTGAAACAATGAAACGAGGAAGAAAAAAAAATGACACCAAGTAAATATCATTTTGAGGTTAGTTTTATTTTATTTTATTTTTTAAAAAAATATACAGGGCCCCAATTTTACAATTTTGTCTTAGGCCCCAAGAATTCCTGGGTTGGCCCTGGGCATAAGTTCACCAGGCTATTGCATAGTGCCCCCGGTTTTTTGCATAATAATAAGGCCCCCAAATTCTAGAAAAAATATTTATATTATGTACGTCAATAACTTCATAGATAAGGCTATAGCAGTTAAGCAATAATCCTTGCCTTATAACTACTCCTATTAGCTCTTGATTTTGATTCTTCCCTTCTTCATTTTACGCCAGTATAATTCAAACATGTACAAAAATTGCCCGCGGTAAGCATGGATCCTCTAATTTCAGAGTCCAAAATACTATTCGTTGCACATCACCGCAACACCACATGGTATTTTGAACTCTCATATCGAACAACTAATATATACCTTAAGAGGCCTTATTATTAAAACTCACTTAGGACCCCGAAAATCTCAGGATTGGTCAATTTTTATGGAACAATTACAAAATGGTCTGAAGAAGGTAACCCGAAGTTTTTATTGTTATACGTATTTTATTACATTCATAGCAATATATTATATAGGTCGGCTGCTCCATTCTTACATACACATCTTGTTCAAACATCAAACTGAATAACTGATCAGTATTGTTTTTCGTATTATGAACTTCGGCGACAAAACTTTTCTTTCATGCTTTCTTATTTCTTAAGTATGATATTTATTTAGAAATGACTACAATACACACTCATTAAAGGTGTGTACCATATGCACCTATTATATGGTTCAGATTGTGCCACCTCATTGACAATCGTAACATTTTTTAGTTTTTCGTAACTTTAATAAATTTTTCTAATTGTCATCTTATAGAAAATATCAAAATACAATAATCTCTCCAAATCTTGAGCAAAAAAAGCTATTCGAAAGGTTTTTTTTTTTTTCTCTTTTTAACTAATTATTACTCTCTCTGTCTTAATATTTGGTCCCAAATATTACTTTTTTATTGTCCTAAGTCAAAACTAAGGATCATTGCTAATGAAATTTTATTTTTACCTTTTTTTTTAGAGCAAGTATAGGTTACAACTTTGGGTTCTCCTTTCATCAACTTTATTTAAAAATTGTTTTTAAATAAAAAATGTTAGTATCTTTTAAAAGCAATAGACAATAAAAAAATTAAAGTAGGAGTATTACAACCAATCACCACAGTTCCCCAACGACAAGTTAAATCTCGCCGGTCAACGTCATCCAATAAATGAAAGCCAGCTGTCCTTGGTCAAAATCTCAAAGTATCCCATTACTTTGTCGTTTTGTTCTGGAGTTTGAGTTGGAAACACGTCACGTGTCATGGGTTTGATGGAAATGTATCGACACGTGCCCGGTTTTCGGAGTGGAGGTGGGGACAGGTAAGGTAAAGCACACACTTGTGCGTCTGATTTTCTTCTCTGGATTTGTGTGCGGACACGTGGGTTTTTCGATGGAGCCCACTTTCATTATCCTTCTAAAATTTCTCATGAGAAAAACACTCTTCCTAGTGTTTGGAAAATGATAATATGTACTTACTAAAAAGTATATATGGATATCTGAAAAAAAATGTATTACTAATATTCATAAAAGTGTATTTTATTCGTAAAATGTGTATTGAAATCCGAACTCATTTATCTTTATATATATATATCTATTATCATATACTTATTGGGTGGAGGTTAACCAGACAAATGTTTGGGTAAAGTTCTAAAAATCTCTAAGCAGGTGAAAAAGGGTGGCCTAAAGCAATGTTTTGAAACTCAAACCGGAGGGTGAACCGGAAAAATGGCTTGGCAGACGGGTCACTGGTTGAACCGCGGTTGAACCGATATCGAACCGTGACGTCATAATTATATTAAATATATATTAGAAATATATAATTAAATAAAATAAGCCTATAAAAAAATGATTGTACAAGAAGTTAGAAGAAATAAAGGGTGTTTGTTCTTTGTCAGTTTCACTCATGGTTTTTTACAATCCCACATCGGAGGGATACCAACTCTCTGATTCATTTTTCCCTTATAAAAGGTCAAGAAACCTTCGAAATGTAGTTGGCAGTCATTAATGGACACGAGTTGGTTGTGGGCCCTTCACAAAAGTATGTCTCTGACATAGCGAGTCAGCAAAAAAGTGTTCAAATTTTACGGTCCGGTTTGCTCAACCCGGAAACGGTTCCTGTGGGTTAGCGGTTCGACCGCTAAACTAGACCGGTTCTTATTTTTTAGGCCGGTTTTAGAATTTGAACGGTTATTGGTTGGGACCGAGCCAGACTAAAGGCCGGTTGATGAGCCGACCGGTTGAACTGGCCGGTCTGGTCCGGTTTTTAAAACACTGGCCTAAAGCATAGGCACCGAGTAGTTGGCCACCTCTAATCTAAGTGTTAAGAGCTAGCGCTTAGGAGGGAATTAGACAGCACAAGCGACTGACTTTTTAGAACACCGTGTTTTGAAGTATTAAGGTCGAAGGGTGAGTTCGGTAGGTTAGTGGATTTGCATCGTACACAATTAATTAATGTTCGATTTTTAAGGTCAGATTGTAAAAATAACTTCTTATGAGTTTCCTAATGATGGCGTGGGTGGCGGTCGGTCTTTAACTGAAAAACAAAAAAATGAAGTTGTAGAGTATTTATGGGGTGTTTGGAAGCCTCATTTTTAACTTTTCATTTTTATTTTTTTGGCTTTTTGGATTATGGTCAGAATGTATTTTGAATATGGTAGAAGTGTTTAGTAGAAATGCGGAGAATACATTTTGCAACATGAATAGTGTTTGGGAGATATGCGTAGAATACATTTTTTAAGTCTTTTTATTAATCAAAATGAGAAAAGTGAAAAATGAGAAGTCAAAAAGCTCCTATCCTACTTCTCACTTCTCTTATCTAACAACCAAAAACCAAAACTCATTTTAGTAGAATGCATTCGACAAGTGGTGTGCCAAACAGTTAGAAGGTAAAAAGCCAAAAATAAAAATGTGAAAAAGAATCGTCCAAACACAGTCTCGGAGAAAAAAGATGTGGGGTCGGGTGCATCGTGTTATAGAACAACGTCCAATGGTCGGCCGACATCTTAACAGCTAAAAAGTGTTTTGTGAAGAATTTTTTATAGTGGCAGTTCAGAAGCAAGATTTTTTGGGCAACATTTAAAAGCAAGATGAATATTGAAAATAGTTTTAAGGCTCCAACTGATAAAGATACTCTAATACTACTCCCAGACATTGGTGAAGTGAGAGTACATGGACGAACTTAACAGAAATTGAAACCCTAACTATGATTCTAGAGAGAGAAGTAGAAGAGAAATTGAAGTGCTCTCATTAGAAACTTGATGAAATGAATTACAAGAGTAGTCCAGTTTATATAGATCTGGACATGTAACTATAACCGACTTAACAAACCACTGTAACACTTTGAACTAATTAACTAAGAATTAGTTATAACAACTACCAATTAGTAACTGTTTAAGCTTGACCTTCTTGAACCTCATGGACCATTTGAACTGTTTCAGTTGACATACCCCCGCAAATTGAAGCTGGTATACTTAGCAGCTGCAGTTTGGTAGCAAGAAACTGAAACCTGCCAATAGTTAGAGGTTTGGTAAAAATATCTGCCAATTGAAACTGTGAAGGGATATGCTTGACCAACAGTTGCTTGTTAAGAACCTTTTCACGAACAAAGTGGAAATCAACTTCCACATGCTTTGTTCGAGCATGAAAGACTGGATTTGAAGCTAGTGCAATAGCTGAACTGTTATCACACCAGAGAACAGGAGGGGTAGAAGAAGGAACAGAGAACTTCAAATCATGCAGGAGATGAGTAATCCAAATAACCTCAGCAGTGGTGTTAGCCAGAGACTTAAATTCAGCCTCTGTGGAAGATCTAGCAACAGTTTGTTGCTTCTTTGCGGACCATGAGATGAGATTTGGTCCCAAAAATACACAGTAACCACCTGTAGATCTCCTATCCAGTGCATCCCCAGCCCAATCTGCATCAGAGAAGGCATGAATCTGCAATGATCCTTTTGTGAAAGGCAATCCATGAGCAATTGTACCCTGAACAAATCTCAAGATCCTTTTAACTGCAGTAAAATGACTCTCAAGTGGATTGTGCATGTGTTGACACACTGCATTGACTGCAAATGACAAGTCTGGCCTGGTAATGGTTAGATACTGCAGTGACCCCACAATCATTCTGTAGAATTCAGGATTAGGAAAGGGGTTATCTGGTCCAGGGTGAGAGGATTTAAGTGCTGAAGGTGACATACAAGGTTTACAATTAGGCATTCCATCCTTAAGCAACAGATCTGTTGCATACTTTGTCTGTGACAAGATTAAACCTGTAGGAGTAGTATCTACCTCAATGCCCAGAAAGTAGTGCAGGTTACCCAAGTCTTTGAGAGCAAAATCTGAACCCAGACCTTGAATAATATGATCCACAAGAGCTGGATTGTTCCCAGTAATCAAGGTGTCATCAACATAGATCAATACATACACTAAATCCTTATGTTGAGACATAACAAACAAAGAGGAATCAGCCACACTATTTTGAAAACCTTGCTTGATCAGACTTTTAGACAACATGTCATACCATGCCCGTGGGGCCTGTTTAAGGCCATACAAAGCTTTATGCAACTTGCAAACATAGGTAGGAAATTGTGGACTTACATAGCCTTGAGGCTGTCTTAGATACACATGCTCCTGAATAGTGCCATGCAAAAATGCATTTGAAACATCAAGTTGTTTAACCTTCCACCCAAAAGTAACAGCTAGGGATAGCACAATTCTAATGGTTTGTTGTTTCACTACAGGGCTGAAAGTTTCAGTATAGTCAACTCCTTCAGTTTGTTGGAAGCCTTGTGCTACTAACCTAGCCTTATAACGTGCAACACTCCCATTTTAATTCCTTTTGATTCGAAAGATCCATTTACACCCAATTACAGGTGCATGTGGTGGTAAAGGCACTAAACTCCAAGTACCTTGTTGAATCAGAGCAGAATATTCCTCTGACATGGCTTGTTGCCATTCAGGAAAGGGTAAGGCCTCTTTAAAGGAAGAAGGTTCATGTGTAGGAGGAGAGTGAACAATGAGAGACAAGGGTTGCTTAGGAACTGCTATACCATTTTTAGAACGTGTCACCATAGAATGTGTGGAAGTAGAACAAGGAACTATAGTAGTAGTAGAGAGAGGAGAAGAACTAGGAACAGGAGATAAGGACACAGGATGCGAGGGAGGAGGGTGTAACAAATGAGAAACAGGAGCAGGAATAGAAAGAGATAAAGGTGCAGAACCAGAGGTAGACAAAGGTATAAGAACAGGTAGAGCAGGAGTCTTGAAGACAGGAATAGAATAAGAAGAAGAAAAAGGGACAGAAGTAAGAGAGTGTAAGAGTTTAGGATAAGGAAAGTCTTGTTCAAGAAATTTGACATGCCTTGATATATAGACCTTGTTGGTAGCAGGATCAAGACACCTATAACCCTTGGTATTAGGACAATACCCCAAAAAAAATGCAAGGAAGAGACCTAGGAACCAATTTGTTTGAGGCATATGGCCTAAGCCATGGGAAGCAGCAACATCCAAAAGGTTTGAGGAGATTATAGTCTGGGGCTTTGTTGTACAGAACATGATATGGAACTTTGAAGTCTATGGAAGAATTTGGAAGTCTATTGATGAGATAAATAGCTGTAACAATAGCTTCAAGCCAAAATTTTATAGGGAGATTAGCTTGCTGGAGTAGGGCAATGGCAGTTTCAATTATATGCCCATGTTTCCTTTCGGCCACCCCATTTTGTTCAGGGGTGTGTGGACAAGTGGTTTCATGATTTATGCCAAAAAGTGCAAAGAAAGATGACATGAGATTACTTAAGAACTCACCCCCATTATCAGATCTAACTGTTTTAAAAGTAGAAGAAAAATGATTTGTAACAAAGACTTTAAAGGCTTGAACACAAGAATTCACCTCTGATTTTGCATGTAAGGGAAACAACCAACAATACTTGGTGTAGTCATCAATCAAAAGTAGATAATATCTAAAATCAGAGAAGGAAGGAATAGGGGAAGGTCCCCAAACATCCATATGTATCAAATCAAAAGGAGCAGAAGTGCAAGTTTTAGACAACTGAAATGTCATCTTATGACTTTTAGCCTTATTGCAGGAATAGCAATTCAGATGAGTACCACTAGAAATAGGCAGATTATAAGACTTGGACAATATAGGTAACAAACCATCATGAGGATGACCCAATTTATTATGCCAAACAGTAGCAGAAGATGATAGATTGAGAAGTGCAGTAGCAGATCCAGGAGCAGGTTTAGAAGAAGGATGCAGGGGATAGAGGCCCTTGTTGCACCTCCCTTGATACAGAATTTGATGGCTGGTTTTGTCCTGAATGACATAACCAGAGGAATAAAAAAGAATAACACAATTGTTATCATGGGCAAACTGATGGATAGACAAGAGATTATGAGTAATTTGTGGAACATGGAGAACATTACTGAGGTTAAAGCAATGAGAAGGTGTAGACAATAGACCTTTACCTGATTGCACAACTGGAAGATTCTGCCCATTACCAACAGCTACTGAAGTAGTGCTAGGACCTCCATTGGGAAATTGAATCTGAGACGCATCATAGGTGACATGAGAAGTAGCACCTGAATCCAAAAACCATGGTGCAGAGGTAGGTGGAGTAGTTTGTTGGCCATAAGCAGGGTTCATTGAAAGACCATCAGAAGATGATGAATTATAGTAGCCCATAGCGTCTGGGGCTGCAAACATAGCCTGTGCAACAAGAGCAGGCATTCGAGCCACCTGAGGAGACATCGGAGGAAATAGAGGCATAGGTTGCATCATTGGAGGAAACTAATTCGGTTGATAGGTGGTTGGTCCATTATAGCCTGAGAAATTTGCACCATTAGATCCAGATGTGCCACTGTAATATCCAGAGCCACCACCACTGTAATTTCCTGAGCCACCTCCACTAAAATTGCTTGATCCACTAACACCACTTGGATTGTATTGATTTGACCTACTTGGTGGTCTGTAAGATAAATTTTGACGATGATAGCATGAATGGGCAAGGTGGTTAGTCTTTCCACAAATTTGACATCCTCCAGATGATCCGGAGAATTGATTCCTGTTGTACCTCTGATTGTTTCTACTAGATCTGGTGTCACTGCTATAGTTGGAGGGATAGAAAGCTTGTTGTGACTGAACAGGGAAAGGAAATTGGAAAGGCATAGGCATAGGTAAAAGAGATGGATGCTGTCCATGTTGTACCATAGGCACACCAGGTGGTTGATGATTTGTATGAGGTGATTTGGATTGTAAGCCTGGAGTTTGAGTAACCAAGACAGTTGTAGTATCAACAGTATCAGTGTCATGAACATGTTGAGCTTCAGCCATAAGCATGGAGGAGAAAGTGCTGAAGGATAATGGTTCAGTACGTGTACAAATGGCTTGTTGAAAGGATCCATATCCAGTTCTTAGGCCATTTAATGTATGAAAAATGAGGTCTTCATCATCAACAAAGTGTCCTGAAGCTGCTAGTTTCTGGACTATCTCCTTGATCGAATCAAGATATTGCTCCATGGAACCAGTTTTATTCAAGCTATATAACCTCCGTTTGAGATCATGAATATGAGATCGTGAGAGAAGACTAAATTTTTCCTCCAACTTATTCCAGAATTGAAATGTATGCACAAATCCAACCACATGAGGTAATATAGATGGAGTTAGGGTTGCAATAAGACAGGAAAGTAACATCTTATCTATAGTATTCCAACGAGTAAAATCTGGATTGAGCACTTTGTTTCCTGATGCATCTGTAACATGTGATGGAGGAATTACGACAACGTTCTCAACAAACTCAATGAGATCATTTTCTCTTAAGGCATTCTCAACTTGAGTCTTCCATGCAAAATAGTTCGATGATTCTAATCGAATAGAAATGAAACTTTGAAAATTAGCAATCAGAAAGGCAAGAGATGAAGGTAGCAAACTTGATGTAGAGCTCGATGTTGAATCTGTGTTTGCGAATTGAGTTGCCATTGATCGACTTCTTGATCTTCTTGAAAGGATTCAGCTTTTCAAGAACAGAAATTTTTTCGACTTTCGCCTTTTGTGGCTCTGATACCATAACAGAAATTGAAACCTTAACTATGATTCTAGAGAGAGAAGTAGAAGAGAAATTGAAGTGCTCTCATTAGAAACTTGATGAAATGAATTACAAGAGTAGTCCAGTTTATATAGATCTGGACATGTAACTATAACCGACTTAACAAACCACTGTAACACTTTGAAATAATTAACTAAGAATTAGTTATAACAACTACCAATTAGTAACTGTTTAAGCTTGACCTTCTTGAACCTCATGGACCATTTGAACTGTTTCAGTTGACAGAACTCTTCGTAGCTCGTAGATTCGCTATTGTTGTAGCCATATTTTCTTCTGAGACTATTACCAATTTGTCTGGCTGTTAATTTCTGATTTTCTATTAAAACAACAACATTTTTGTTTTCAAGGAGTTTCTATAAAAGTGGGCATGAGAGTGAGACCTAAGCAAGCACTATGAAGTATTACATTTTTTTTTTCAGTCGTAAACAACAGGAATATAAAAACTTAACGACCTGTTTGTTAGCAAGATATGTATAGAGGGAGGAAGGTGGATATAATATGTGGGAAATAAAGACAGATATGGTTAGAAGGGTAGTATTATTTTAGAATTGAGAGATTAAAAGTTATTTGATTTATTTTGCAGTTGTAGAAGGGGATATGAAGAATTGAATAATGTACAACAATGTAAAATGTCTTCTTCGTTTTTTTTTTTTAAATTTTTTTTCCCAGAATCCCAACGCCATTCTCTCTCTCGCTCTCTCTCTCCCTTTCCCGGCGATGGTAGAATGGCAGAAGTGGGGCCAAAAGGATTAATGAGTAAAAGAGAGTTGGATATAATTTGGACAGGAGGGGTGTGTCCAAATTTTATCCCTCTCCAAAGGGACATACCTAGGCAGCAAAAAATAAAATAAAAGCCGGATATGTGACACTCAAATTTCTACATCCAGCCTCTCCCTGTATCCCTCTCCCATTTCCCTTTAACAAACAGGAACCCTATTAGCATTTCATCATTAGCATTTCTTCCGTGCAGGTTAAAGTATGGCTGTGAGGGACCGATCTTTGAAAGAGAAGGGACCAATGTTATGTAAAGGGTCATGCTAACGGGTGCCATAGTGCACCCGTTAAGGGTACCAAAAGTACACCTTTGTGGGTCCCATTAGTATGAAAAAGTACATTTTAAAAGTACACTTGTACATTAAAGTACACTTAAAGATGTACTTTATAGTACAAGTGTACTTTTAAATTATATTTTTTTGTACTTTTAACGAGTACACTATGGTACCGGTTAGCATTTCCCTATATAAATTAGAATTTTGGGGGTGGTGGTGGTGCCAATTGGTTCGTGGCAACAAACCTACCAACCAAAATGAATACTCTGTGCCACGTTAGGTTGGTATGGGGTCCAGCAAGGACTCTTATGGAATACGTGGAATGCCAATTTACGAACGTCTCGATTAATTTTAGGAGAACAATTTCACCGTCCATTAACGAGATCCTATTTGAACCCAGAGCAAAACTCTTTATAAATTGCGGCCATAAAAAAATTTATAGGACCTGAAAAGCCCCTACATCTCAAGCCATGACGACGGGGCAAACTCTTTGGGGTTTGTATGACTTGTATCAGTTGTATGTTAGCTTCCATTTGGAGGTTAATGGGTTTCATGAAAGATGTCGATTCTAATTACGGCTAAGTAATCATTAACTTCCAGTTAAGAGTGTTACGCGTGTTTTTTGTTGTTTCAAGAACCGGTTTTCTTAATTATTATTTAATTATTATTCCTATTTTTAAATATTATTTTTTATTTTTCTCTCTATCTCTCTCCAATCATTAATACTTATTTTTTTAATTATTATCCCTATTTCTCCCTCTAATCATTACAAAAACCAAAACTCAAAACCCAAACCAAACACAACCTGGATTATCTTATCTCAAAACCCTTGATATATGCACTTGCTAAGCCTCTACAGTCCTTCCATTTAATTTGGTGGTAAAAATATGTAACTCGGCCAAGAAATTAAGGCCTAACACAGTGACTCAAATTACACATTTCTTCATGTCGTTTGCTGGAAAATCATTTTAGAACGGCTTCTAAAAAGTGTCTTCGATCTAGCGGCTGTACGGGTGTAATCGGTTACGAGTCGGTTGGTTTCGGGGTATGTAACACAGAAACCGGTCGGCTTTGGGGGGAGATTTTGCATACCAGCCGAACGAACTCAATGAAGGAGCTGAAACCGGTTTTTTGTTTTTTTGTTTTTTTTTGGTTTTCTCGGGTGAACCATATATAAGAGCCCAAAAGAACCAATTGCAGTTATAAAAATCAAATAAATAAAAAAACCTCAAAAAATTGCAACAGCAGCTGTTCTAGTCTTCTAGAAAAGAAAGCCTTGGAACAAAAGTCCTTATAAGCAAAAAAACGAATGCAAGACTAATAAATCTAAGCCGCTGATTGCCGAGATCAATGGCTTGGATCCGCACGCTAGCATCCCCAGGTCCAGTTTTTTTTTTTGGGAGGACAAAAATGCCCAAAAATCTAATAACTGGAACGGCACTTCAGTTGCTTCTTGCTTGTACTTTGTGTTGGTGATTGGAGTCATTAATGTCATCGTGCAACATGAAACAACGGGCTGAACGGCATCAGTGGCCCAGCTATGAAGCTCCTTAGGCTATTACTTTTCAGTACTGGGCCTCATCATCAACAAACAACTACAGGCCCGTTTAGTAAGCATTATCGTACGGCTTCTTTTCTACTCGGAAAGAGAGAATGTGAAATTCATGGGCTAGTAGTCAAAAGGTTCAACCAAAAAAATAAAAAATTAATCATTCCCCGACATCGAAAAGAATTAAAAATCCCCATGCAAGATTATTTTTTTTATCCTTTTGGCTGCAATTGAGACATTTTTTATATGTGATTAGTACAAAAAAAAAAAAAGAAAAGAGATCAAGGATCCGCTGATGTCATCTGATGAAGCAAAAGGGTCTGGAGAGTCTCTGTCAAGAGGAAGGCGTTCAACCCCCCGAAGTGGATGATTCGGCGATGGAGGAAGAACTTGTGTTGGCGGATCTTGTTGCGGAAGAGGCTGAGGTGTTTCGGCAGGAGGGGCTCGTGTTGAAGGTTGAGCTCCACCTTCAGCAGCAAGTTTCTCTGCCCTTCGCCGTGCCCAGCGTTGATCAAGGGTGGTATTGTAGTTCGGTATGTAACCGAGCAAACGAGGAGCCGCTCGGTCCTGAATCCGGAAGAAGGCTTCAATCCGCTCCCAACTGCAGAAGTTCTTCCGTCGGCTAGCTAGGTTTTTATCTGCGGAACAAAAAGAAGTTAGTTGAAAAGCAATAGTTGTAAATCATCAAAGCTTATGAACTGGGAAGTTAATTATTTATACCGATGGCCTTATTAATGGTGCGAGGGATTGGGTATAGACCATGCTCGTTAGGGCCGAACTCCCAGTTGCCTCTTACAAATACGAAGTTGTTCGCGTATTTGTCCGAGTCAGGAAGCGATGTGATAGGAAGGCCGTAGGTGGAGAAGAGGCGTTGAACATCGTCTGTTGCTCTTGGAGAAAGGAAGATACGGCCAGCCGTGGGGTTTCGACCTATGTAGTAAATACCGAATAGGTCATCTAAGTTGAATCTCAAGTTGTGAATCCTTTTGAGTTCGGCTACGCCATTTATAATCCGAAAAGTGTTAAGACTAAGTTGTGCCGGAGTAACATTTAGAGTGTGAATAAACTGACAGGTGAAGGTTGGAATCGGGAACCTAAAGCGGCGCAAATAGCGAAAAGTGGAGCTACGATTTCATTAGGACCTGGGAGATGCTGACCCTCTGGTTTTAAGGGGATAAGTTCAAGCTCAACGTCATCCGGAATTTGGAAAGACTCCCTAAAGTCACGAAGTGCCTCCGCCGAAGCGAAGGATGCACGATAAGTATTTGATCCCATAGGCCCCCTCGTATTACGTCGGCTATTCCCCAGCTCGACTATGTCTCGGTTGAGGGTTACTTGTTCCAGCCTATCATAACCGATGGGATCTATTGTTAGTCATGGGGTCAATAAGGGCAATGATATGTGTGGAGGTTCAAGAGATTCTTCGGCTATGTTTCTTTCGACGTCTGTGTTGGCCCCATGATCTTTGACGTCGTTTCTGTCACTGTCTGTATGATCATCCTAACCACGGTCGTAATCCCTGACCATGTTCTCCTGGTCGGTTGTGGCCAAGCGCATGTCGTCGGACATATCAACGACTTGGAAGTGCACGAGTGAGGATGTTAGTACCTACGGTTTGAAGTTAAACCTACGGTCAATCTGAGGTATCGTCGGTACGCTAAGGATTGAAGATTATGAAGATGTGATAGCGTTTTGAGGGTTTTTCTAAAAAAACCCAGAAAATACACTAAAACTAGTGGAAAAGTCTTAAAAACGAGCAAAAAGTAGAGAAAAGTGAGAGTATAATGAGAAATAGATGTTCACCTGTGGATTGAAGGGAGCTTCTGGGCTTCTCGATCAAGATCGACGATCCAAGCAATGAAGATGGAACGGTGAGAAGGTTTTGGGAAAACTCAGAGAGAGCAAAAGTGTGCTCTCTTTCCCCTCAACCCTATTTATAGGGGGCTAAGGGATGCGAAGGGGCGTGCGGGAAACGATGTGACGCCGCCTAAATTTAAAATGGTAGGGTACAAACGAATGGGGCTTCGACACGTGGCAAAAAGGTGCAGGGACCCGCATGGGTCTGGTAGCGAAACGTCACGTCGTGTCTCCTCCATTGAAAATATAAAACACGAGTACAGTTCAACAGCGACGCCTTCGGTTACAAATATGTTCGACCCAACCTCGGTTCAACTCCCCGACTTGGTAGACGAAGAGTTGAGGGGCTATGTGGGGGGCCGAATGTAGGATCCTTCAAACAATGGTACTTTTGGGCTGAAGGATTATAAAGCTGAAAGGTTATAGTTCCATGAGCCATCAGGCAACGATAGGCCGAAGGTAGTACCGACGAAGAGGACGTAAGTCCCCTCAGGGCCGATGGGCTCAATAAAGTGTCTCCGGATTGAAGATAAAGGAACCTGGGCAGGGAGCATCCGGGAGGGCAGGGTAGCCCTACCCATGAATTGGCCCGAACTGGTTAGAAAGCGGTTACATGGGGCACGTGTCGTGGACCACCTGGCATTGGGGAAGAGGCTTCTAGAAGACTCTAGATGACCACGTGACGCACCGTTATAGGCCGTGTCACGTGACCGAGGATGTCACAAGTGATGTCACATGACTCAGCCCAACTTCGGTCGCCCTCCCTCCATGGCCGTTGGCCACCCCTGTGACCCCATGGGTCTCCTCTACCGGATTTGTTGCCGCTGCACCCTGGATGGGTGGTTCCAGCGCCGGTGGTTTGCCATCCGGCCTTCCCCCGTCACTCTCCGAACTTGAGGAAGCCATGGAAGGCTCCAAAGTGCTCGGTTCTGCCATGGGTTCAAGTGAATGTGTGATTTTCGGACCAAAATCAAGCACGGGTTTGTAGATCTAAAAGCTTTGAGGGAGAAATCAAGTTTTTGGTTTGGGTTTGTGTCAAAACCGAGAGTTTTAAGAGAGTGAGTGGTAGAAGAGAGAGACGTCGGTCAGCTTTGAAGGAGAAGATGGGTTTTAGCCCAAAAAAAATGAAAACCTGGACTGAAATCAAAGGACCTGGACGATTACAACTGTTCACGGTTTGGGCTTTTCCAGGCGCCCATATACATTCCAGGCGCTTGGATTAGGCTTTTCTAGGTGCCCACACCCGTTCTAGGCGCCTAGATTTGGGTGATCCAGGTGCCTCTCTTTTGTTTCCAGGTGCCATGTGGCAGTGTTCAGGTATATCTAATTAATGTTCCTGTTGCATTTCTAAGGTTTTTAAGTATTCCCGGAACAACTTAAAGTTTGATTTATGACATGTGTCCACAAAGTGATGGACCGAGCAAGTAACTATGGAATGTCGATTGAGAATTTAATTCTCAGTGACTGACCTCTGCTGGACGACAAATTTTATTAACCGCATAAATCATTTTGAGGATTTTAATTTAATTAAAATCTATTTAAATCATTTTTGAGGGATTTAATCCCGTTTAAATCATTTTAAATCATTTTGAGGATTTTAATTTAATTAAAATCCATTTAAATCATTTTTGAGGGATTTTATACCGTTTAAATCATTTTAAATCATTTTGAGGATTTTAATTTAATTAAATCCAATTAAATCATTTTTGAGGAATTTTATCCCGTTTAAATCATTTTGAGGATTTTAATTTAATTAAAATCCATTTAAATCATTTTTGAGGGATTTTATCCCGTTTAAATTATTTTAAATCATTTTGAGGATTTTAATTTAATTAAAATCCATTTAGAGCATTTTTGGAGGGAATTTATCCCGTTTAAATCATTTCAAGAAGGATATGCGTACTTCAACACCATGTCTCACTTATTTAAATCTCCTTTGAGGGTAACATGCCCGTTTAAAGCTATATCTCGCATCAAATGCCCTCGGGAACAACGCCGATCTGATCCCTGCGTACAGGGTACGTAAGCAGCTTGATGAGCACGACCAAATTTATTTCAATGATACGCATATGCAGTCTGGGGAATTCTGGGTCGACGGATTGGGACGTCTTTGTCTTTGATAATATTCACGTCAAATCAATGACGATGAGTCTCATCAAAGAGGGGCAACTGTAGACACCTCAATCCGGACCTTCGGAATTTCCTGACTTCCCCAAGGATGAAAATGCCTAATGTGAGCATACAAGGGCTTGATTAAAGACTTGAAAATCCCCATAAACCTTCCATAACCCCATCAAACTACTTTGGAAACCCTAGGAACGATCCTAAAACCCTAAAACACATGCACCTGGATTGCACCACTAGCACCTAGATTGGTCAATTCCAGGCGCTTGGATCCCAATAATGCGGGCGCCCACATTGAGTCCAGGCGCTTGGACTTGCACAATGTAGGCGCCTGGACCATGATCCAGGTTGAGTGTAGCTTAAGTTGATAATGGGCGGGAAGGGAATTTCCTGGTGATTTTGTGCAGAATCAGTTGAGGGGGAGCATGAGAGAGATGATGGCACTACTGCTGACCCCCTCCCTCGACCCCTAAGGGTTCAAGTGGACCTCTTTGGACCGTATGCTTTCTATATAAACCACATCACCTCTTCAGTGTGGGGGATGATCAATTCATTCTTCTCCCTTCCTGCTATGCTGCCAAGTTCACTCCAGAAATTCCTATTTCAGTCATAAATCCTCATAACCATCCTCTTTTCAACCCCAAAAATCATTTTCAAACTACATTAACCCAGCTTCCATTCACTCTTATCAACCAAACTCCATCAAAATAGCCAAAACCCACCCTTTAGTACTTTGAAAACTTAAGTCCAGAATCTTTATACTCAGAAAATCAACCACAATCCCTTCGAAAGTCCAATAATCAAGCCTAAAAGGTAGTTTTCCTACCTAAATGTCCAAGTAGGCTCTGAGGGGACATCAACCAAATCCTATCTGGTCTTATATACTAGATTAGAGTTTGGCAAAAGTCCTGAATATCACAAAAAGAAGTTTTTGTTTTGTATTCCAGTACCTGATCCAGGTGCCTGGACTTGCATGATGCGGGCGCCTGGATCCCTTCTCTCTTGCCATTCTTTTGTTTGTTCTCTTCATAATGTATTGGCTAATTTTAAGCATTAGCATTTATTTCATGGTTGATATAAACATTGTAAGGTTTAGATGGTAGTTCCAAGGGATGATATATGTCATTTAGAAAACAAAGTAGTTCAAAAGAAAGCATCTTGCATTTTAGATTAAGAAATACATGATTATCTTGATTGATTTGAAACAACATCAGAAAGAGTATCACTTGATATGGAGGAAATACATCATGACATGATATATCCATCACATAATTGTTTACGTCGTTTCATGGTTAAATTTATCTTGTCTTCATCATTTCTTCTATTCTAGCTGTGATTCATTCATCATATGTGCATAAAAGGGTATGGTGCATGCCTAAGGTCATGTAGATATTCCTCATTTTGTTAATAAGGCATTCAAAAATCATGGTTTCTTAGGTTCACTTTATGTCATAAGGTTAATCTTGAGATCCATTTCATTCCGAAGAGTCTAAAAACATCAATGTGAGAACAGCATATCAAGGATGTACTTGTTGTTTGCTTTGAGGCTTGAAAAGGAAAATTTTATAGCTAAAAGGTGTTCCAAGCACCTAAGAGAGGGGTTCCAGGCGTCTGTAGCTATTCCAGGCGCCTAGAGTATCCTGTTCCAGGCGCCTAGAGTATCCTGTTCCAGGCGCCCATACCTCTTCCAGGCGCCTGGATTAGCCTGATCCAGGTGTCCAGTCAGTGATCTAGGTGTGATGGTGCGATGTTGGTAATTGGTTTTTTAAGGGCCTTTCAAGGCAGTCCAAGCATGATTTCACAAAGTTTAAGTGTTTCAAGCATATAGAATAGTTGTTCATGATACTCACACAAGCATCCACGTCCATTTCATTAATCTCATTGATGCATTTACGTGCTCTCGTATGAACTTGTAAATAAAGTCTGTTTAAACGGTGTTTTCAAAATCCCTTAAATATTGAGTAGAGACTGGTGGTTACACCGGGCGAGAGGGGTGCTTTAAATTCCATCGGCAGAGAGCAAGCATGGTACCCCACATTTTTGCTCCCCGCCGAAGCAGGGGCTATCATATATGCCTACTCTCCTACTCTCGGCGGTTATGATTTATCACACACGACAGCAAAAACTTGTAAAAAATTTAACATTCAAACAGCCATACATCAGAGATCAAACAGAGAAGAGATCCATTCATCGAAACACATCAAAAATTCGGGGCTCGGCATAGTGCAACGTTCGGCTGGCCCCGAGGATCACTTGTTTAATTACAAACACTCGGATCTAGCCTATGCCTAATTGTCTAGCGCCAGTCCGTTCAAAAATTCTACTCCTACCAAATTCAAAAACTTCAAATATAAAAACAAAGAAAAGTACAAGAGGTCTAAACCTCAGGGTTTCCAGTGTCGGCTCGATTGTCGGGAGGGGGGTTGGTGGCATTTCCATCTTCGGTATTTTCCCCCTCGGGGACCTCCTCTTCCTCATCGTCGAACGGCATCTCCGGGATCTTAATCTCGGGAGGAGGAGGGATGGAGGTCCGAAGGGCGGAGTTTGCAGCAACAAAAAGGATATCGTATGCCTTACTAAAGGCCTGGGGCCAGCAGTCGGCACGACCGAGGACATACCCCTTTTTGAAGGCCTTCTCCTCATTATCGTTGGCCTCCTTCGCAAGCTTCTGCAGCATCTCACTGAACTCCCTCTCATAGCCGTTTTTATTACCGGCCACAACCATCTCATTGTGCTCGGCCTTGGCACGCTCGAGGTCCTTTTCGACTCGGTTGGCCCTCTCTTCAGCAGTGTAATCTTGCTGTCGGCTGTCACTCCTCTCTCCTCGGCGGCCCTCAGTTGTTGGCGAGCCTCCTGGAGTTGGGTCTCAAGGGATTCGCCATCGATAGCAAGTGCCTCAGCCTTCTTCTTCAGCTCTGCCCTGGCCTTCCTCTCGGCCTCCAATTTCCTCACGACCTCGGCCTTCTCGTTATCGAGGATATACACATTGTCGTCGAGGGTGAGAGTGGACTAGCCAACCTGCGAACGAAAGGAAAAGTAAGTCTATAAGCAATAATCCGAGGATAAAAACTTGAGGAAATGAAAGATAAGAAGTTGGGACTTTACCTTGACGATCTGGGAGCAGAGGTCAGCGTAGTTATTCGCCGTATTCTTCGACAAAGCGGCTATGTCCCTCGGTAGAGCCAGGACCTTGAGTAGAGTCATCGCTATCTTCCTGCTCTCTCGGACGCTGGCAAGCTTTTTTACGGGCTCGCTGTGTGAGGTCTGGATCACCGGGACCCATGGCTCGTCCTTTTCAACCTTGGAGAGCGCGACCTCAGGAGTCGGAGAGGGGACCTGCTTGTCCTTGGGAGGGACATCTTTGGAGGGGACACTGGCAAGGGCGCCCTGAGGAGGAGGAGGTAGACCAGTGGGGGCCTTCGGCGGGACCTCCTTGCTGACATTGGTAGTAGCCTCGGTTGTCCGAGGCCACTTCTGCAGATTCTCAGCCTCGATGGTATGGCCGGGCTGGTCAGTGCTCGTCTTCTTAGCCCCCTTCCTTTTTGCCCTATCGGCCCTCTCTTTCTTCTGGACCTCCCTCAACGCCGAAGATCCAGTCATGTCGGCCTCTGATCCGCTGCTTGCAATGAACGACTAAGGGGTATGGTGAGTCACCCTCGACAAGCGCTCACGGGCAGCGAGGTTTGCGCGTTGGATGTCGGGGTCGAAGAGTCGCACACGGCGGGGACCCGTCCTCGGCATAGGGTCTTTCCCGCGCTTCAGAAAGCCCTTGTATGAGGGCACGTAGTCAAGAATGGCGGGGGCCGTGCGGTTTGGGATTGTGAAGATGCTGTCGATGACGTCGTCATCGGCGTCCGCGGCGAGCTTCTTCGTCACCTCCTACACACTGGAAAACAAAAATATCGTCAGTGTTTAGTAAAACACAGCAATGGATAGATGAAGGGAAGTACATGAAAGAAAGAAAGAAAAAATGCAAGTATATGCACTTGGGCTTACTAGGCTTCCCGTGACGCCAAGGGACGGACCATATTGACTTGTCCCCCGGGGTTTTTCGTAGTTACCCCTCACAATCACCAGCTCGCATGCATGCCTCTCCGAATCCGAAAGGCTCCCAATGAGGGAAGGGTACTCGGGGCATCTCGCGAAGTAGTACCTCCCGTAGGCAGGACTCCGCTGTATGACGTAAACGGCCATAAAGTCGCTGAGGCGGAAGGGTGTGTTGTGTTGCTCCGACAGCCTCACCACCGAGCAGATGATTCGGTAAACATTGGTGGCAAACTAGTGAGGAACGAGTTTGTACACCTCCAAGAACTGCCGAAGGAGACGGGGCATAGGGAACGTTAGGCCGCCCTCAGTAATGGCCATCAACGGCACGGTGATCTGCCCCTGTCGGTAGTGGATTTTGTTATCCGTGGGCCGAGAAATGTCCACGTCCTCCGGGATGCGGTAGTCCCGTCGGAACAAAGCCAGCTTCTCTGCAGTTCCATCGAAGTAATCCTTCACGTACTTGCAGGCGCCGTGCTTCGGGTTCAGCGGTGGAATCGAGTCCCAGTTGCTGCCATATTCCACGCCCCCGGATGTGCTGCCGTCCTCGGCGCCTTCGGCCTCCTTGGGCTCCTGATCCTGCCCTTCAGCTGCAGCCTCGGTTTCGTGCTCAGCTTTGGGCTCCTCTCGCGAACCCTCACCCTCGGAGGGGAGCTCCCCTCTTTCGGCCTGTTCCCTTTGGGCCAGGAACTCGTCCATTTCGAGGACCAGTACGGGCTCGGGCTCCTTGAACCCGGCGATGGCCCTATCTATTTCCATCACTTCGACATCCGAGGACCAGCGCTCAGAGAGGTTGGGGAGCTCGGACAGCTCAACTACAGGGGAAGATGGGATGTCGACGGGGTTGATAAGTGGGGGCTTTGGGGCCTCGAGGATTAGGTCACGCCTGGTTTCTTCCTTTATCTCCATCCATCGCTCGTGGGTGATGGCCTAGATTGGGGCTATAACCTCGGGAATCGCTTGAAGTGGTGGAATGTAAAATGGTGGTTGACACCGATAGCCTCTCCCTAGGCTTCTGACTTGCTCTCGGAGGAGGACGTCTTCAATAAAGTCTCTGTACTCGGTGTCGATGAGAACGTCGTCGGGGGATGATTCCGCAGAATCCGAGCTCATCCAAATGAAGACCTACAGTGCACGGGTGAAATAACTGTCAGCGATATGCACAAGTTTTTTTTTTTTTTTGATCAATTGATATGCACAGGTTTGATTTCAAGAAAATAGAAAAGGTTGAGCCTTGGCCCCAACCGAGCTCCCGACATGGTGTCAACTACCCTGAGAGCCCAGTTTGTCTATATGCCCTCGGCTAACCTAAGGTCAAATGTACTCTCAGATCGCTCGTCAGCTCTCAGCAAAAAGGGGTTGTAGCGCTCAGAAGAACAAGTTGAATGTTCTTCAAACCCAGAATCCGGTAGCCGTGCACCGCCGTACACGTCGCCGGAAAACTCAAATGAAATAGAGAAAAAAAGGAAAAGGAAAACACTCAAAAACCCACCCAAAATGCAAAAAATGAGCAGAAAAGTATAAAAAAAAATGTAGAGGAAATGGAGAAAAACTAAAATACCTGAGATTGATTTGTTGATCTTCGCCTAAAAACGAGATTTGGTGAGGTTTTTGGTGGAAAACGACGGCGGCGTGAGGCGGAGCAGCGGTCTGAGGCTAGAGAGAGAGAGAGAGTAACGGTGACTCTCTCTCCTCCCTCCCTTGTATTTATAGGGGGAGGGTAGGGTTAGGCGCCTATTCAATAGGTGCCATTATGGCGTCGGTTCGGAGATGAAGCTTGCGAAGCCAGAGTGTGACACGTGTCCACTTCGTTCAAACCGTTTGAGCGCGAAACCTGATGACGGCGCTCAGACCAATCACATTGCAACACG
>OY978217.1:25303017-25325517 GCA_963854785.1 Vaccinium vitis-idaea | reverse complement strand
CGAAGATGACATCCAGTTAATGCTATGGAAGTGTCGTCATGTAGTGCCCCATGGTTCTCACTCGACATTGGTGGGAGCCATATTTCATGATGCTCATAACAATGTGTGATGGGGTAGAGCCTATCTAGGAGCGCACGATCAACTATATGCTTTGTGGTAGAATCCACATCAGTGTATGATGGGGTAGGAGTAGGGCCATGGAAACACTCAATTTTTTGCTTATAGCAAGAATGTTCTTTGAAACTTATAGGGTAATTACCAAATACCAAAACTTAAAACTATAGGTTGTTAGTACTCATCATTGAGTTATGAATCCCGTTGGTCCTCGTAATGATGTGTCTCTTCATAACCACTAATTATAAAACGGTGTTAACGTTCATTCCTTGTGTAAATGGAGAGAACCTACATGCATCTAATGAATAGGGTACCAAAGAACTTGTAATTAAAAGAGTAATGCTTTCCAAAAAGTAAAAAAAACTACTTACACAAGTGGTATCGGCAATGGCATCATCCAGTAGCCTAAACTCGTGCATGATCCATTCGGATTTGTGGCCGTGAGGTGCTCGACCTTTGTAGAACACAAGAGTTTTCCTTATTCCGATCCGTCTACCATTACTATAGATCACCTTATCGCGGCCCGTAGCCTTCCAAAATCCTGCAGCAGTTGCCCGAGATTTGTGCGCGTACCCGTAGGGTACTTCTTGTCTTTGTGGCTGAAGAAGTACCAATCATTTTGTGGGGTTGTTCCGATTTTACACTTCTCTGGTGGATCGAAGTAAAAATCATCATTGACCACAGATAACAAAACATGCATTGATTAGTATTTTTATGTTTGAACTTGAGCTAATACAATGTATTTTACTGGTACATACAATCACGATGTATTATATAAACTGGAAATTAACCTTGTATATCCTATGGCTCGAGCTTATTGAGATCAACGTCGAGAATGACATCTAAGTCGATCTTCTCAAACGAAACCTTCTTCCTCAAGTAGTACTGTAAGAGTTCCTCTTCTGTTGGGTGAAATCGAAAGCCTGGAGGGACCTGATTTTCTCCGTTAACCGATATACTCATGTTTTCAGGCGTACGGGTTGGCACTTGGCAAATATTTGACTGTGTCAGCGAGAGAGAGAGATAAAGAACCATCAACAAGTTGGTGTACTCGCATGAGTCTGGAGAAGAGGGGGATTTATATTTCTCCCGTCCCAAAATGGATGTCACAAAAAACTATCATATATACCTTGCGAAAAATCATTTATATTTTTTATGCTATAATAAATTATATATGTAATATGAATCTTGTTTGATAGATTTTTCTTAGTTTATTAAACAAAGTCTTTAAAATCAAAAAAATATTATATATATACACCGAATAAACTTCCGGTCCAAACTCCCGGACTCTCTTAAGTTACGGACCTCCACTTTTCAGACCAAATTTTGACGATCCGAACCGTTAGATGTGTTTAAAACATGATTTCAAGGTCCAACGCAAAGATTTGGCAAAAAAAAATACCCGGAAGGGCTTGATCGGAGCTGTTTTTCACAAAAAACGCTAGGATCGTCGAAATTTGGTCCGGAAAGTCGAAAATACCCCTAGGTCCGTAACTTAACTAAGTTAACGGAGTTTGGATAGGAAGGGGACTCTATATACACCAAGCTTCCAATCTAAACTCCCGCATTCTGTTAAGTTACGGACCTCCACCTTTCCAATTTTTTTTGAAAATCCGCATTATATTTAGCGTTTTTGTGAAAAACTGCTCCGATCAAGCCCTTCTGGGTATTTTTTTTTTTGCCAAATCTTCGCGTTGGACCTTGAAAACACCTTTTAAACACATCTAACGGTTCGGATCGTCGAAATTTGGTCCGAAAAGTGAAGTCCGGACGGTAGGTCCGTATTTAGTGGTTTGGATAGGAAGGAGACTCTATATATATATATATATAGGGGAGGCTTCTCCTCCGGAGTGCCCGTTTCTGGACCTCTATGATCCAAACATTTTTTTGACGATCCGATCCGTCCAATTGTTCAGAAGGTGTTTTCAATGGTCCACGCGGGAAATCTTTAAAAAAAATATTAGGAATAGCTTGATCCAAGCAATTTTCGCAAAACTGTAAAAATACAGTTTTGCGAAAATTGCTTGGATCAAGCCCTTCCCGGTATTTTTTTTAAAGATTTTACGCGTGGGCCTTGGAAAACACCTTTTGAACACATTGGACGGATCGGATTTTCCCTAAACAATTGGCAACACAAAAAAAATAGCCCAAGAGCTTCAATCCGGGGGTCCGGATGTGAACTCTGGGTATATATATATATATATATATAGGCAAAGCTTCTCTTCCAGAATCCGAGAGTTCGGACCTCCATGATCTGAGCATTTTTTTGGCGATCCGAGCCGTCCAATGTGTTCAAAATGTGTTTTCAAGGGTCTATGCGGAAAGTCTTCAAAAAAAAAAAATACCGGGAAGGGCTTTATCCAAGCAGTTTTCGCAAAATTGTAAAAATACATTTGTTGCGAAAAACTCCTTGGATCAAGCCCTTCCCGGTACTTTTTTTTTTCAAGATTTCCCACTTGGACCCTTGAAAACACCTTCTGAACACATTGGACTGCTCGGATTTTCCAAAACTAATTTGCAAAACCAAAAAATATCATTTTTTCCTTATTTTCGGGAGGTCCAGACTAGAAGTTCCACGTATATAATTTCCTTTTTTCCTATCCGGACTTTTTTATTTCCGGACCTCATGATCCGAACATTTTTCTGATGATCCGATCCGTCCAATGTGTTCAGAAGGTGTTTTCAAGGGTCCTCGCGGAAAATCTTCAAAAAAAAATACCGGGAAGGGCTTGATCCAAGCAATTTTTCGCAACAACTGTATTTTTACAGTTTTGCGAAAAATTGCTTGGATCAAGCTATTCTTATCCACACCTCCCGGAAATAAGAAAAAAATGGGTTTTTTTGTGTTGCAAATTATTTTTGGAAAATCCGATCCGTCCAATGTGTTCAGAAGGTGTTTTCAAGAGTCCACGCGGGAAATCTTCAAAAAAAAAAATACCGGGAAGGGCTTGATCCAAGCAGTTTTCGCAAAAAATGTAAATATATATTTTTTGAGAAAACTGCTTGGATAAAAAAAAAAATACCGGGAAGGGCTTGATCCAAGCAGTTTTCGCAAAAATTGTAAATATAAAGTTTTTGCTAAAACTGCTTGGATCAAGCCCTTCCCGATTTTTTTTTTGAAGATTTTCCGCGTGGACCCTTGAAAACACCTTCTGAACACATTGGACAGATCGGATCGTCAAAAAAATGCTCGGATCACGGAGGTCCGGAAGTCCGGAGTCCGGACTAGAAGTGGAACCTATATATATATATAGCTCTGATACCAATAGAGGGGACGGAAGCACAGACACAGTAGAAGAGCATGAACAGAGTAGCACTAAGTAATCAGTTAAACGGTGGAAAAGCAAATGTAATTATAACAAACGTAATGATTAAAGAAATAAAAGTAATAATAATTAAAGGAAAAGTATGAATAGTTACTATGAATAGTGACGTGTGAATAGTAAAAAGTACGTGAATAGTGCACGTGAATAGTACTACGTATGTGAATAGTGCACGTGAATAGTACTACGTATGTGAATAGTGCACGTGAATAGTGCTGAAGATTTGATAAGTAAATGAAAGTTGAAAACTTACTTCAAATTACTTCAATTTGATTAATCAGAAACTTGGGGAGTACATGGAGGTAGGTAACTTGAACTTGAGTGGGGATATATACAAGTGGGGGAATTGGTTTTGCTCGTGAAGAGCTTACAACAAAAGAAAAGGGAGGTTTTACAACTTGAGAATTTCTGTCTCAAATTTCGCCTGCCTACTATCTAACTAGGAAGATCCTTTTATAGAATAAGGACCTAAAAATTACAATAATTCACTCAGCTATAATAATTTACTTTTTGACTAAAATGGTGACTTTTCTCCAACTTTTGGTGAATCAATGATGCTGTCTTTACTTTCGGTGGAGAGGTGACTGGATATTTCTTGGATGCTTGCTTTTCCCTTGTGACTTGCTTTTCGGTGAGGAAACTAACTTGCATGTGACTTGCTTTTGCTGGGAAATACTTTTACCTTGGGGAAAATGATTCTTTTACTTGTGACAACTTTAATATTCCATCATGTTGTCAATATTCTCCAAATCTTCGGGGGATAGATCATCCCAAAAATCATGCCCAATATCTTCATCATTCCACCAATCTCGCCCATCATTGTTGTCTGAATCAGATACATCATGAACTTTTAAATAACTGTGGTAGAATTTGACTAAATTCTTATACCTGGTATGGTAAAGAAATGGAACTTCTCCTAAATCGTCTATAGTTCTAATTTTCTGAATTGGATCTTCACTGAATAACTTGTAGCTGTAGAGGCTGTAGATATTTTCATCTGCATCTCCGAGGTTACTTGCAACTTCGTAGGCAATGTGATGCCTAATTTGACTTCTGACTGATTTTGAACAAATCCAAGTAGGAAATTCACAGCCCATTAGAAAGATTGGTGGTTGGTTCCTATTGAATGGCCAATTAACTGTGATGTGCATAATATGTTGAGAAGAAATAATTGTCCCAAAAGATGACCATTCGGGCATTTTACTTCTGATCAATACTTGACATTTGACTGCATCATATTTTGGTGAAGCAAAAATATTGTTGACACAAATGGCTATTTTTCTGGTGACTCTTTGAGTTTGATCTGGGGAAGTGAAAATTAACTGACGAAGGAAACCATGGTCTAGTAGGGTCATGGGTGTTATTTGGATTTCTTTACCTTGGTAGGTTAAAGAAATGTCTTTGAATTTTGACATATCTATACAGGCTAAGGGGATACTGTAAATTAAATTGCATTTACAATCCATTCTTTCTAAGGGAATTTCTTGGCAAAGGGGGTCTATTTTTGGGCACTCTATTCTATCTGGGTTTTGTGATAAAGGGTATCCCAAATAAAGGATAAACCGGGGACTATTTCTGGGTAATTGACTGGGGTTTGACTGGCAATTTTGATTAGGATTTCAAATAGGAATTCTTGAAAATAATGGCCTGTTTGTTTGGCTTTATGTTGGATATCAGTGATAATTTTTGGGGGAAGAGTTGTAGGGAGTAGAGACAATGTTTTGGGTAAAGCTAAAATTTTACTTGCTTTCTCTTGGAAAGATACACACACATTTTCACCATCATCCAGTGGGGATGACTGCACATTCTCTACTGTTGTCAGTGGGACAACAGAGGTTTTACTCTTTGCTGTTTGTAGCTGTTGGCGAAGAGAGTTGACTTGGTCCTTGAGTTGGTGACACCTGTCATTTAAAATTTGATAACATCTAGGAGGTATTGTTTTGCAATTCCCAGTAGATGAATCAGTGTTAGAACTGCTTGCTAAAGATGGGTTTGAAGAAACACCATCTGAAGAATTGGAAAGAAACCAATTCTTAGCTTGTTGGAAATTCTGCTCTTGAAAGTAAATGCTTAAGGCATTTATGCTGGCTAAAAATTGCTGATTATCCCCACGTGTACTCCAGATGTTGTCTAAGAGACATTGTTGGGTTTCATCAATGCTTTGTAAATAATGGAGCTTTCTAAATTTGTTACGAGATCCTTCAGGAATCACTGGGAGAGTGATCCATCCGAAATGTTTTTTGTGCTGCTTTGAATACATCTGAAAATCCGAACAAAACATTAGATGAATAACTAAGAAAATATTGAGCAATTTTTTAACTGTTGTAACTCATATTGTGCTGGTTTTACTAGAAATTTAAAAGCAACTTTTTGATCTAATGATACAGTAGTGATACCTTCATTATCCGTAGTAAAAGGATATAAGAGACAGATAAAAGATACTCCCAAAATTACTTTATCACTTAAATTTTTAACTAGAACAAATGAAGTTTTAAAATAAACTTGATCTTGATAGACCTGAACATTGGGTACTTCATACTTAATACTCATTCTACTACCATTTGCTGAACTAAGCTGCTCAATTGTTTTTTGGTAATATTTTCTAGGTATTAAACTTTCTTGGATACAATTTAAATCTGCTCCAGTATCAATGAGGGCAGTGACTTGTATTTCAAAATCATCAATCATTAATCTAATTCTAGCATGCCATTTTTTAATGTTAATGTGACTTATGAGATTTAATCTATTAGTGTCTGTATCTTCTCCTATGTTGTTATTAGTAAAGTAATTTTGTAACTTTGTGGAAGGTGACTCAGGAGCAAGGTTGTGAATCCCGTTCCGTACCGGCCGGTACGTACCGGATTGACCCATAAACGGTATCAGACACCTCTGATTTCGTCCCGGCCCCAATACCGGGCCTTACCGGTCGATACCGGCTAATCCGGTCAATACCGGACGAGAAGAATGTACCAGAAATTTCGTCCGGAAAATTGCAGAGTGAGAGAAAGACACTCAAAGAGAGAGAACTGCTGGATCTGGGAACCAAAATGGAGAAGAAGATACGAGAGAGAGAAATGGTGAATCGAACTCCATACGTACCATAAGATCCGAAGCCTCTTCCGATTTCTCATTCTCCAGGTTGCTTTTGAAGATAAGCTATTAAAATCAAAGGGTCTTTTTGATCGGCAGAGAAGAAATGAAATACCCATGGGGTGAAGCGCTGCTGCGCTGGTAAACAGGAGTGGGGGTGCTTTTGTATCAAGTTGAGTGCCCTAATACTATACAATGACCAGACTACCCTTCTATCTTACAACTTTTTTAAAACGGTTATTTTTGCACTTGGGAATTGGGTTGAATTTAATTTCCTAAGAGATACAGATTGCCCATGGTGGCTGGTTTGGTTAGTGAAGGTTTTATATTTGAGATTGAAATTTCGAAGTAAATTTTTGGCAGTTTATGGTATATAGGCTTATAATTTTGTATAGGTCTTTTACTTTTTAAAAAATAATAATTTTTAGATGATGGGAGTGTAATTTTTTATGTCTAATGAAAATTATATTATGATGAATTGGATAGTATTTGTTGTCTAATTAAAGTTAATTTTATGAAGAATTGGATGATGCAATTTACCAAAAATAAATAAAAGAAGGTGATATGAGTAAAAATTTTGATTTATATATATGTATATACATGTAGTACCGCTAAATCCGAAACGGTACCGGTACTCGCCCGGTACCGGTACCGTACCGTACCAGTAAGAAAACCGGTACTCTATCCGGTACGAGATTCAGAACTTTGCTCAGGAGACTCATCAGAAGATTGACTATGATTGACTTCTTCTTCTACTTTTTGGAATTTGACCTTTAATTGTAACATTGCTAAATTATCTTTTAGTTTTTTATTACTTTCTTTCAATTTTATAATGTCTTGTTTAAGTAAATTTATTTCTAAAATTAAGTCTTGTAAAGTTAACTCTTTTTGTTTTTTATTAAATCGTTCTATAGTAGTATTGAGGCTTACTATTGGTTTACTATTTTGGGGTTTTTTACTTTGTTGTACTAACAGTTGTTTGAGTTTTTTAACATATTGTTGTCTTAATTCAGAGTCTTCTATTTTACTAATTAAGTCAATTAATAAATCTTCTTCTTGTGTTTCTTTAGTGAGTACATTTATTTTTTTACAACAATTATCAGTACATCCTATTCTTATTTGATTGTCACTTGAATTGTCACTAAAAGAATGATAATCTGAAGAAGTACTAATTTTTTCTTCTTCTGAATCATTATCAGAATTATTCAAATTTTCTATTCTAAAAATTTCTAGTATGTGTTTTTTATTATTGTCAGATATTTTTAATTGATTAATTTTCTCTCTAACTTTGCATTCGTTTTTGTAATGACCTTTTTTTCCACAGTTGTGACATATAATATTACTTTTGTCATATTTTTTTGTAATTTGTTTTTTACTATGTTGGTACTTTGGCTTTTCATAATATTTATCATTAGAGAATTTTCTTTTACTCTTATTAAACCGGGTGGTTTTATTATTTTCTTTGACTTGTCTGTTTTTTCTTCTTGGTGGTGCTACCGGTGGTAGACCATATTGTTCACAAAAGTTTCCTAACTCATATTTGGCTTTATTTTTGTCTTTTTGGGCTTGTTTACTAATTTTCATATCTATGCACATTCTTAATCCTTCTTTTTGGATTGTACTAATAATATCACCATATGTTAATTTATCATATTCTATTACTCCTGTTGGTTGACTAAGGACATCTCTAATTTTATGAGCAAACAAATTAGGGAGACCATTAATAAATTTTTCTTTCCAAAATGATTTAGTACAATCATCTCGGAGCATAACTCTAGATGTGAAAACATCTTTATACCATCTAAAATCACTAAGAGTTAGGCAATGTAAGTTACTTAGTTGATCATGGATTCTAGAAGTGATGTTACTAGGAGTTCCTATAAAATGTCTAATTATAGTGAATATTAAAGTATTTATTCCATCTTGTTGGCCCATACCAATATCTTCATTGAATACTGGATGGCCATTTTCATCTATTTGGATTGAATTTCTAATTTCTTCTCTTGACTCAAAGGTGAGATATTTGTCCCACCATGATTTTAACATTCCAGTGAAGCCGGAAGTTAGTAAGTCTACAATTTCAGGTTGAGTATGGTCAAAATTACTTAAATAACTGTTGGCAACCATTGCCATATGATTTAATTTTTCTAATATTTGATGTTCACTTAAACCATCAATATTCCACTCATATAACTTATTTGAAGAAATAGAGAATTGATTATCTAAATTCTTTTCTTCATACTGAAGATCAGGAGGTGTTGGTTTAGAATACCAATTTTTTGTAAGACTTGTTGGATTTGCCATATTTATTTTAGGATTATAAATTCGGTTAATATCTTGACTAGAAAATTGATTTACTAGGTGATTAATTTCGTCATCTGATGAAGTACTAGAGTCTTGGCTACTTATTTCTAAGTCTTGTTCTTTTGTAATGGTTGTGAGCTGGTTTGTTTCATTTTTGATGACTAGAGATGATGTTGAATCTTTTTTAACTACTAAATTGGTTATTAATTGTTCTATTTGGTCAATATGTTGACTTTGGGTTTTTGTAGTTTTGATTGGCTTAATTCTTTTTTCAGGGAGACTTACTAAAGGTTTGTCTAAAGCTTTTACGGGAGAGGAAGTGCTACAAAAGGGATTTTCATCTAATTTAATTTCTATTGTATCTAGTTGTTGACTTATAGTTTTAAAACATTGATTGGTGTAATTATTTTGTTCAATTACTTTTTTAAATTCGGGTTGTTGTTCACTTGTTAACTTAAATGGAGATGCACTTATTAATGATCCTTTGAAGTCAATGAGGAGTGTTTCTAACGGAGGGTGATTAGAGGAAATTATTGTATTGTCTGGTTTTCTCCATTTTGTTTTTGTAATAGTGCTAACTTGGTTGTAATATTTTTCTACATAATCTAAAATATAAACTTCTGTTCTAGTATCATCCATAAATTTTCTCCATTTGTTTAGAATATCATCTTTTTCACTATGGGTGTATTTCTTGCGAAATTCTCGTCTTCTTTCTTTATTTTTACTTGACTTAAATTCTTCTAGTAATTTATCTACATCTATTTCAAATATCTTACTTGTTGTTAATAGACTTTTGTCTATTTTTTGAGGGGTTATTTCATCTTCGAAATCAGTTTGGGTTGGAGAAGATGGGGATACTTCTTCTTCAAATTGGGATTGAGGTGTATAATATGGTTTACTAACTTGTGAAGTTGTTTCAATTCCTTTTAACCTAATTTTTGGATCTAGCAAATTCCTATCTTGCCTGGGTATACTGATTGAACTTTCTGACCTACTGAGTTCTCTAATTTTAAGGGGAGTATTTACTCGTTGTTGATCAAACTAATCCTAACAGTTCCATCTAAGTATTTTTGAATATAATCTAAATCTACAGTGTCATTTTGTACTCTTTGTGGATAACTTTCATTTTCACTAACCCAACTATCTGGTAATTGAATGTCATTCCATTGAATTGTTTTTGGTACTTGGATATTTGCATCATTAGTACTACTTTGGATTAACACTGTTTTATCTTTAGGACTTTTAATTAAAATTAGAGAACTCAGTAGGTCAGAAAGTTCAATCAGTATACCCAGGCAAGATAGGAATTTGCCAGATCCAAAAATTAGGTTAAAAGGAATTGAAACAACTTCACAAGTTAGTAAATCATATTATATACCTCAACCCCAATTTGAAGAAGAAGTATCCCCATCTTCTCCAACCCAAACTGATTTCGAAGATGAAATAACCCCTCAAAAAATAGACAAAAGTTTGTTAACAATAAGTAAAATATTTGAAATAGATGTAGATAAATTACTAGACGAATTTAAGTCAAGTAAAAATAAAGAAAGAAGACGAGAATTTCGCAAGAAATACACCCATGGTGAAAAAGATGATATTCTAAACAAATGGAAAAAATTTATGGAAGATACTAGAACAGAAGTTTATATTTTAGATTATGTAGAAAAATATTACAACCAAGTCAGCACTATTACGAAAACAAAATGAAAAACACCAAGTAAAACTATAAAACAACATACAGAAGACATAGGGATCAATACACTTACTAAAAAAGGAAAAGAAGAAGAAATTTTAGTTAACTTAATTAGTAAAATAAAAGATTCCGCGTTAAGATTAAAATACACAAATAAACTCAAACAACTTTTAGAAAAGAAAAATCACAATAATCCATCTCCAGTAAATCTTAACACCTCTATTAATAAAGTCAACAAATTAGAACAAAAAATTACTATACAAGATCTACAACATGAAGAGAAAATTATTAAAAAAGAAATTATCAAATTAAAAGAAATTGATAAAACACTAGATGAAATAATTAAATCCCAACTCTATAAAAATCTTACTGAATTTGATTCAAACATAAAGAACCAATCCATTACTACAAATCCCCAATTTATAATAGAAAAAGAAGAATCCAATAGTAACAAAAATCAAAACAATCACAAGATACAAAAAATGGATCTCATTAAAAAATGGACAGTTAAAGTAAGATTAGTAGTAAATGATTATGAAATAGAAATACTTGCTCTTGTTGATACTGGAGCTGATTTAAACTGTATCCAAGAAGGATTAATACCCACCAAATATTACCACAAAACAACTGAACAATTAAGTTCGGCTAATGGTAGTAAAATGAGAATCAATTACAAGTTACCCAAACAGGGGCGGCGGCACCCTTTGGGTTCAATGGTCACATGACCCTCCAAAAAAAAAAAAATCCTTATAATACATGTAAATTTTTTTGGATAGTCCATTGTTGAACACCCTACCAAAATTAAATTGAACACCCAAGCCCAATCAAATTGAAAATCCTGCCAAAAAAAAAAGCCCAATTAATGAACACTGGGGCCATTAAAAAAAAGCCCAAGTTCAATTCAAATTGAAACCCAAAAAATTAAAGCCTAAATAAAAAAAGCCAAAAAGGTATGTGAAGTACTACCTAAAAAGCTAATGGGTAATCTGATACCCGGGGATCGACTTTTCACTTTGCAAAAAGTAATGTTTCTTCTCTGGACCATAGACCACACCACTGGTGCGACTTCCACTCTTCACTGGTCCGACCGAGTGAAGTTGTGAAGGCAAGGCAGCGATTAGTGAGCAGTCTCCAACTCCAAGCCCACCTCAAAGTCAGTGACCTCTCTCTCTCTCTCTCTCTCTCTCTCTCTCTGATAATGTATTGTAATCAACCCTAGGTTTTGTTTGATTTTTTATGATTAAATGAATGTAGCTAATTGTCAATTGATTTATCAATTCCTTCAATGTTCAGCTACCAGTCAAGATGAGATGCTAGAATTTGGATATATTCATTGAATATTGGGAGTTTGTTTGTCTCTACTGCATCGGTTGAAAGAAGTTTTTCAGCGATGAAGTATATAAAGAGCAATTTGCGCAATCGAATGGGAGATCAGTGGATGAATGATTGCTTAGTTACTTATATTGAGAGTGATGTATTTGATACCGTTGATAATGAGGCTATTATGCAACGGTTTCAAAATATGAAAACTCGTCGAGGGCAATTGTAATATACTTTATGTCTTTATCCGTTGTTTTTGGGCGGCATTGTCGATATTAATGGAATTTTTTTTTGTCTATACTAAGTTATGGTTTATAGTAGTAGACCATAAGAATTTATGAACACCCTTGAGAAAATTCTTGGAGCCGCCATTGTACCCAAAGTCCATGTATGTCAAAACAATGTCTGTTTTAAAACTTCATTTGTCTTAGTCAACAATTTAACTGATAAAGTAATTTTAGGTATACCATTTATTTGCTTACTCTACCCATTTTCAACTAATAGTAAAGGAATCAATACAAAACTATTAGGACAAAAGGTAATCTTTAAATTCTTAGAACCACCAGAACACCGAGAATTAAGACAATTAAAAAATTATTCTAAATTACAAACTATTAATAGAATAAGTCAAAAGAGTAAACATTTAAAATTTCTCCAAGAAGAAATCAAATATAAAAGAATTGAAGATCAATTAACTAATCAAATATTAATCCAAAAAATAGAAGATTTCAGAAATAAATTAGAAAAAGAAGTCTGTTCTAATCTACCTAGTGCATTTTGGCATCGGAAAAAACATATAGTAATGTTACCATATACAAAAGATTTTAGTGAAAGACAAATACCAACAAAATCTAGACCCATCCAAATGAATCCTGAAGTCATGGAAACTTGTAAAAAAGAAATTCATAATTTACTTGAAAATAACATAATAAGGAAAAGTAAATCCCCTTGGTCTTGCCCTGCCTTTTATGTTAACAAAAATGCTGAAATTGAAAGAGGTGTACCTAGACTAGTAATTAATTACAAACCATTAAATACAGTTTTAGAATGGATTAGGTACCCAATTCCAAATAAGAAAGATTTAATTAACCGATTAAGTGAAGCAATGATATTTTCAAAATTTGATTTAAAAAGTGGATTCTGGCAAATTCAACTCCACCCGAATGATAGATATAAAACTGCATTCACTACCCCATTTGGACATTATGAATGGAACGTAATGCCTTTTAGGTTAAAAAATGCTCCCAGTGAATTTCAAAATATAATGAATGAAATATTCAACCCATTTAGTCATTTTATTATAGTTTACATAGATGATGTTCTCATCTTCTCAAAATCAATTGATGAACATTGGAAGCATTTATATTCATTTCTTGATATTATTAAACATAATGGGTTAGTCATCTCTGCTCCAAAAATTAAATTATTTCAAACAAAAATTAAATTTTTAGGATATGATATTTACCAAGCAACTATAGTACCAATTAGACGAGCAATCCAATTTGCGGATAAATTTCCTGATGAAATTATAGATAAAAATCAGTTACAAAGATTTTTAGGATCTTTAAATTATATAGCAGAATTTTATAAAGACCTTAGAAAGACATGTCAACCCCTATTTGAAAGGATAAGAGACAATCCTCCTCCTTGGTCACCCATACATACTTCTGTTGTGAAAGAAGTCAAAAAATATATCAAGACATTGCCTTGTCTTGGTATTCCTACAATCAACTCCTTCAAAATTATTCAAACAGATGCCTCTGATATTGGATACGGTGGCATTCTCCTCCAAAGAGTCAGTTCCACATCTCCAGAACAAATTGCTCGTTTCCATTCTGGTCTCTGGAATAAAGCACAAAGTAATTACAGTACTATTAAAAAAGAAATTTTAGCAATTGTTTTATGCATTTCAAAATTTCAAGATGATATACTTAATCAAAAGTTTTTAGTCAGAGTAGATTGCAAAAGTGCTAAATATATTTTAGAAAAAGATGTCCAGAATATTGCTAGTAAACAAATATTTGCTAGATGGCAATCAATTTTAAGTATTTTCGATTTTGATATTGAATATATTAAAGGAGATCAGAACTCCATTCCTGATTTTATTACTAGAGAATTCTTCTTTGGTAAACAATAAATATTTTGGCAATATTCAGCAAAATGGCCGAAAGGAATAAAAAGCAAGGAAAACAGCCCCAGCATTCCGCATCTCCTCCATCTCAAGCTTCAAGTAATCAACTAGTCACTACATCTGCGACTTCTCCTGTTGAACTCATCAACAGGTACCAAGTTCTTGGACAAATTCCAAAAATTGCATACAATTCAGCCCTAGCATATCCACAAGTCAGCCAAAATTATACCCCTACCAACCAAGTCTCTAAAACTATAGTCCAAATCCCACCAGTTCCAACCAAAACAATTTATCCAACAAAGTCAATCTACATTCCCAAATCCCAAACCACTAGATTGTTTTATATTGAACCATCCCTTCTCCGAATCACCAACCCCATAACTCTAGCACAAAACTATTTTCCTCCTGAATGGCATTTCATTCCTCACCACCCAGAAAAATCAATAGTCTACTACAAAGAAATTCTTGAACAAACCAAATCAGCCCTATTCAAACCTATTCAAGACCAAAGTAACCCACAGATAGCCATCTACCATTCTCTCTACATCCACCATATCATTAGTTTAGATGAATGGGGACCAGCTTCTTCCTTACGTACCTTACCTGGTCACAATGTTCCCTACAACTACTATGATTATATTGAAGCATGGTCCAAAGCTCTTCTTCATGAAAATGAAAAATATAGTCATTCATGGTTTCTCCAGTTTGATAAAAAATTCAATTCAGTCTTCCCCACATGGTTTCTTCGTTGGTGGGAGCATTATGGTGCAACTCCTGATATCATTCCCATTGAACTTTTAGACCAAGTAAACTATTTTTCTTCAAAAAGAAAATCAAATAAACATGATAGTCAATTCCCAGAGCTCCTGATATTTATGGCCAAGTACAAAGTACCATGGATTTTTAGATGGAAATTTTGCATTATCAACAACACAGTCAACCGCCAATTCCTAGTCAAATGGTGGGACAAGTTCCTCCATCAAAGAATCATCAACCAAGTTAAAGAAGAATTCCCAGTCAAAGTTCCAACTCCAGTCAAGGTTCCAACTCCAGTTATTCAATCTCAGTCATGTTCTCCAACACAGTCAACATACCCTACTATCAGACTCGGCAGTCCAACAACAAGCTCTTCAGGCAAAGCAAAAGTAAAATCCCAGTCACAAAGCTCTGACCTAAACAAAATGGCTCAACAGATTTTAACACAAGCAAGCCAATCTCCAGAATGTAATACTGAGTTAGTAAAGATAGCACTGCAATTAATGACCCAAGCGAGTCAACAAGAAGAGGATGCATCCTCTGAAAAATCATCAACATCCCAGCCAGATCCATTTAGTTCTCTGTTCCAAGATGCCCAAGATCCATATGAATTATAGAGGTGCCAATTACAAGCCAAAAGTGTTTGGCACTTACTGCAAGCATTCCCAAGTCAAACTCCCATCATTGCTACAAGTGGTATGATAGCATGGTAAAAACAAAAAAATAAATCTCCACCGAAAGGCAAGTCACATGCAAGATACCCCTCCACCGAAAGTGAAGACAACATCATACATGCACTGGAAAGTGGAAGAAAAGTCACCATTTTAGTCAAAAAGTAAATTATTATAGCTGAGTGAATTATTGTAATTCTCAGGTCCTTATTCTATAAAAGGATCCTTCTAGTTAGGTAGTAAGCAGGCGAAATTTGAGACAGAAATTCTCAAGTTGTAAAACCTCCCTTTTCTTTTCTTGTAAGCTCTTCACGAGCAAAACCAATTCCCCCACTTGTAAATCCCCACTCAAGTTCAAGTTACCTACCTCCATGTACTCCCCAAGTTTCTGATTAATCAATTTGAAGTAAGTTTTCAACTTTCATTTACTTATCAATTCTTCAGCACTGTTCACGTGCACTATTCACATACGTAGTACTATTCACGTGCACTATTCACGTACTTTTTACTATTCACACGTCACTATTCATACTTTTCCTTTAATGATTATTACTTTTCTTCTTTAATCATTACGTTTATATTTTAATTGTTTTAACGGATTACTTAGTGCTACTCTGTTCCTGCTCTTCTACTGTGTTTGTGCTTCCGCCCCCTCTCTCTCTCTCTCTATATATATATATAGGACCCCCTTCAAATAAGGATATAGGACCCCCTTCTAATAAGAGACCCTTATTTAACTTTCCATGCGGACCTAGGGGCATTTTCGACTTTCCGGACGAAATTTCGACGATCCGATCCGCTCAATGTTTTTAAAATGTGTTTTCAAGGGCCTCCGCGTAGAATCTCCGAAAAAAAATACCCGGAAGGGCTTGATCCGAGCAGTTTCCGATAAAAACTGTATATGTATAGTTTTTATCGGAAACTGCTCGGATCAAGTCCTTCCGGGAATTTTTTTCGGAGATTCTTCACGTAGGCCCTTGAAAACACATTTTAAAAACATTGAGCGGATCGGATCGTCGAAATTTCGTCCGGAAAGTCGAAAAAGGGCAGGTCCGCATGGTATTTTTAAATAAGGGTCCCTTATATATATATATATATATATATATATATATATATATATTCTTACTGGAAATTCGGTGACTTGAATTGATGACTTGATTCAGAACTTCAAATGGAATACACGATTACAAGTGGTGGAAGGAAATGACTATGCTCAAAGGAGCTATCAGTGGAAGTGAGAGAATTGAGAAAGTGAAACACAGACTCAAACTAACTCTGCCTATTACAAACTAAAAGGATCCTTTTATAACCAAAGGTCCTGAGACTACAATTATTTTTCAGTGCGGGATGACTCAGCCATGTGGACTATAATTATTTTACTTTTGACTAAAGTGGTGACTTTTCTCCAGCTTTCGGTTGAGACATGACTGAAATTTGTTTGTCTTCACTTTCGGTGGAGAGGTGACTGGGTATGACTAAAAGTAGATGCTCCTTGACTGAAGGTTAAAACTGCTTTCAGCGATTCGTCATAAATTTCTCCTGACTTAGAATCTTGATGATGATTTTTCTGACTTGATGATGACTTCAAAACTTCATGATTGTCTTTTTGACTTCAAAACTCCATCATGTTGTCGATACTTTGCATTTCTCCTTCTGACAGATTGTGCCAAAAATCTTGCCCATCATCTTCTTGGGCAAAATCCTCTTGATCTGATAACTCATGGACATCTATCCAACTATGATAGTATTCCACCAAATTTTTGCATCTGGTATGAAAAATGAATGGGACTTCTTGAATAAAATCAATAGACCTGATTTTTTGAATTGGGTCTTCACAAATTAATTTAGGAATGCTTCCAAAGATAGGATCATCAACATCTCCAAGGTGACTTGCTACTGAGTAGGCAAGGTGATGTCTGATTTGCCTTCTGATTGACTGAGGACATATCCAAGTAGGAAATTCATGTCCTGTTAACACAATTGGGTCATGGAGATTGTTGAATTGCCAATTTGCGGAGATGTTCATAACATGTTGTGCTGGTACAATACTCCCAAAATTTGTCCATTCAGGCATTTTACTTCTTATTGAAACTTGGCATCTCAATGCTCCATACTTGGCGAAGATATTGTTGATGCATACTGCCAATTTCCTAGTGACTCTGTCAGTTTGCTCAGGGGAAGTAATAATTAATTGTCTAAGGAATCCTTGGTCTAGCAAGGTCATTGGGGTAATTTGAACTTTTTCTCCTTTATAGGTTAAAGAAAGGTCTTGGAAATTTGTAAGATCAATGCAGGCTTTGGGGATACTAAAGATTAAATTACATTTGCAATCCATACGCTCTAATGGTATTTCTTTGCAAAGGGGATCAATTTTTGGACACTCTATTCGATCTTGATCTTTGTAGTAGAGGGTATCCCAAGTGATTGATAAACCAGGAATTGTTTGACTAGCAAGATTGACTAAGCTTTCAAACAGGAATTCTTGAAAGTAGTGACCTTTTTGTCTAGCTAAATGCTAAATATCAAAGACTATTTCAGGGGGAATTGACTCAGGAATAAGGGATAAAGTCTTGGGTAAAGCTAAAATTTTACTTGCTTTCTTTTGGAAAGACACACTCACGCTTTCACCATCATCCAGTGGGGATGACTATTTTTTTTGTGGGACAAGAGCGGCTAGAAAAACTTGTAACTGATGTTCTTGTTTTGTTGCGTTCAATTGTTGCTGGCGCAAGATAGCAGCTTCATCCTTGATTTGTTGACACCCGTCATCTAAAATATTACTTGGAGGCATTGGTTTGCAATGCTCGCAAGATGAGTTAGTATTTGAACTGCTTGCTAGAGATGGGTTTAAAGAAACTCCACCTGAAGATCTAGAGAGAATAATTTCTCTAGTCTGCTTAATGTTTTGCTCATGAAAGTAAATACTTAAACTATTTAAGCTTCTTAAAAACTTTTGATTATCCCCACGTGTACTGCAGATGTTGTCTAAGAGACATTGTTGGTTTCATCAATGCTGTCTAGATAACTTAGCTCTCTAAACTTGGAACTTGTTCCATCAGGAATCACTGGTAGGGTGATCAACCCGAAAGTCATTTTATGCTGGTTTGAAGTCATCTGTAAAACAATCAAGCAGAATATTAGTAGGGTAAATATTTTTACTCGGGGAAACAGAGTAATTTTTTAACTGTTTTAATTCTTCTTGTTTAGGTTTTGCTAAAAATTTAAATATTACTTTTTGACCAAAAGGTTTAGTGGTGATTCCTTCATTATTGGTGGTAAAAGGATAAAGTAAACAAATGAAAGGTACTCCTAAAATTACTTTATCAGTTAAATTTTGTATTAGGACAAATGATGTCTTAAAACAAACTTTATCTTGACAAACCTGGACTTTGGGTAATTTATACTTAATACGCATTTTACTACCATTTGCCGAACTTAATTGTTCGATTGTTTTCTGATAATATCTAGCGGGTATTAAACTTTCTTGGATGCAGTTTAAATCTGCTCCAGTATCAATAAGGGCAATGACTTCAATCTCAAAATCATTAATTATTAACTTGATTTTAGAATGCCATTTTTGGATGTTTATTTGATTTATTATATTTAATCTATTATTTTCTAAATTATTTTCCTGGTGCTCATCATGATCACTATTTGACTCATCTTTGTGTAAAAGTTTACTATTTAATTCTGGAGATTCGTCAGATGACTGATTATGTATCTCTTCTTCAAAATCTTCAAAACTTTGTTTTAGCTGTAATACAGCTATACTATCTTTTAATATTCTACCATTTTCTTTTATTTTGATAATGTCTTGTTTAATTTGATTTATTTCATATTGTAAATCTAGTAAAGTAACTTCTTTTTGTTTTCTACTAAATCTATCTATAGTAGAGTTCAGGCTTACTATTGGTTTGGTATATTGGGGTTTTTTACTTTGTTGTACTAAAACTTGTTTGAGTTTTTTAACATATTGTTGTTTTAACTCAGAATCCTCTATTTTACCAATTAAATCAATTAATAAATCTTCTTCTGGTATTTCTTTAGTGATTACATTAATTCTTTTACAACAATTATCAGTACATCCTATTCCTATTTGGTTTTCACTTGAATTGTCACTGAAAGAATGATAATCTGAAGAAGTACTAATTTTCTCTTCTTCTGAATTATTATCAGAATTACTTAAATTTTCTATTCTAAAAATTTCAAGTATGTGTTTTTTTATCACAATCAGATATTTTTAATTGATTGATTTTTTCTTTAACTTTACACTCATTTTTATAATGACCCTTTTTGCCACAGTTGTGACATGTAATATTACTTTTGTCATATTTTTTTGTATATTGTTTTTTACTATGTTGGTACTTTGGCTTTTCATAATATTTATCATTGGATAATTGTTTTTTACTTTTAGAATACTTGTTATTTCTATTAAAATCCTTAATTTGTTTGTGCTTTCTCCTAGATGGTGCTATTGGAGGTAGACCATATTGTTCGCAAAAATTTCCTAATTCATATTTAGCTTTATTTCTATCTTTTTGGGCTTGTTTACTAATTTTCATATCTATGCACATTCTAAGTCCTTTTTTAATAGTACTAATTATATCTCCATAAGTTAACTTATCATATTCAATTACTCCTGTTGGTTGACTAAGAACATCTCTAATTTTGTGAGCAAATAAATTTGGGAGTCCGTTAATGAATTTTTCTTTCCAAAATGATTTAGTACAATCATCACGGAGCATTACTCTAGATGTGAAAACATCTTTATACCATCTAAAATCACTTAGTGTTGGACAGTGTAGGTTACTTAGTTGATCATGTATTCTGGAGGTAATATTACTAGGTGTACCAACAAAATGTTTAATTATGGTATATATTAAAGTATTTATTCCATCAGATTCTCCCATACCAATTTCTTCATTAAATATTGGGAAACCATTTTCATCCATTTGAATAGAATTTCGAATTTCTTCTCGTGACTCATTAGTGAGGTATTTATCCCACCAAGATTTTAACATTCCGGTGAAACCAGAAGTTAATAGGTCAGCAATTTCTGGTTGAGTATAATCAAAATTACTTAAATAACTATTAGCAACCATTGTCATATGATTTAATTTTTCTAATATTTGGTGTTCACTTAAACCATCAATATTCCATTCGTATAATTTATTTGAAGAAACAGAAAATTGGTTATCTAAATTTCTTTCTTCATATTGAAGATCAGGGGGAGTTGGACGGGAGTACCAATTTTTCGTAAGACTTGCAGGGTTTGGCTTACTTGTTTTAGAATTATAGATACGATTAATTTCTTGGGCTGAGAATTGTTTTTCTAATTGTGTGATTTCTTCATCAGATGATGTATTAGTATCTTGACTACTAGAATCTATGCTATGATTTTTTCCTTTTGTAATTGTTGTTACTTGAGATTCTAGTTTAAGTTTTACTAGTTGGGAAGATGTTGATTCTGATTCCTTTTTAAGGGCTAACTTAGCTAGTAATTCTTCAATTTGTTCAATACTTTGGTTTTGATTTTTTGTGGTGTTGATTGCCTTAATTCTTTTTTCAGGAAGACGTATAAGGGGTTTTTCTATGGTTTTACTAGAAGATGGAGTACTGCTAAGAGACCCATCATCAATTTTAGTTTCTATTTTATCTAATTGTTTACTTATAGTTTTAAGACATTGATTAGTATAATTATTTTGTTCTATTATTTTCTTAAATTCAGCTTCTCCACTTGGTAATTTAAATGGGGATGCTGTAATAGATGATCCTTTGTAATCAATAAGGATTGAATCTAAAGGAGGGTGACTAGCAGAAATCATATTATTGTCTGATGTTCTCCATTTAATTTTTGTTATAGTGTTAACTTTCTTATAATAATTTTCTAAATAATCAAAAAATTGAATTTCTGTTCTTGTATCATTCATGAATTGTCTCCAATTTTCTACTATTTCAGATGTTTGACTAGGATTATATTTACTACGAAATTCTTTTCTTGAAACTGCGTTATTTCTTGATTTAAATTCTCGAAACAATTTTTCTACATCTATAGTAAAATCTCTATGTATAGTCAGTAAACTTTTATCTATAGGATGAGGGGCTATTTCTTCAAAATCAGTTTGGGTTGGTGATCCTTGGGATGTTTCTTCATCCTCAAATTTTGACTGTGTTGAGTAACATGGTTTACTAATCTGTGAAGTTGTTTCAATTCCTTTTAACCTAACTTTTGGATCTAGCAAATTCTTATCTTGCCTAGGTACACTGGTTGAACTTTCTGACCTACTAAGTTCTCTAATTTTAAGGGGAGTGTTAACTCGTTGTTGATCAAAACTAATTCTAACTGTGCCATCTAAGTATTGTTGGATATAATCTAAATCTACCGTATCATTTTGTATTCTTTGTGGAAAACTTTCATTTTCACTAAGCCAACTGGCTGGTAACTGGATATCATTCCATTGAATTGTTTTTGGTACTTGGACATTAGCATCAGCAGTGCTACTTTGTATAAGTACAGTTGTATCTTTTGGACTTTTTACTAAGGCATGAATATTTAAATTAGTTTTCATACACTTGTAATAAACACGATAAACTAAAGCAATTGAGTGACTTCCTTCGAGCATATTGGTAATTTCTCCAGCAGTTTGAATATTTAAAGTTAATGTTTTTAAAATATTTTTATCTTTTAAACTAAGTGGTAAATCAGGAAAACAATTAAAATATACTGGACCATTGTGTAGACTAGATTCCATTAAGCCTAACAAACTATCACTGTATACTGTGAATCTACTGTCTCTTAAAGCTAACAAGATTGAGGAATTAAGTCCTCTTCGTGTTAGGGGTTTAACTGCAACTTGTACTAAGCCTACATGAATAAAATTATAACCTCTTTCTAGATGTTTTTTAACTGATTCTTTACTTAAAAGAGCACATCTCTCTTGTTGTTTTGTAATTGCATAAACTTGTTCTACAGTTTTTGTTACTTGATCAGTCTTAAAAGTATCTTCTAAAAAACTAGTTTTATAAATTTCTTTTACTGGGAATTTTGGTATATTCCAATTTCCTAAGTCTGTAGTACAATCTTGATATTCATGTTCT